>CM076849.1:139196838-139541156 GCA_039519185.1 Astragalus membranaceus | reverse complement strand
CACGAGCAGCATAGTTTGTAGGACTGCCTTTAGCCGAAGGTATTGTTAGAAATTAATATTTCATTTTTAATTCTTTAAGCTGAAAATGAGTTTATTTTACTTTATTTTATGTGATTATTTTTGTGATTAGACCGATAGACATGTACACTTGAGGTCCTAACTCTGTGGTAAGAGTTAATATCTTGTATCCTCAAGGTGTTGAGTTCAAATACCCTTAGGGACAACATAGTCTGCATATTTAAAATGTAATGAGGATTACAATTTTGTGTAGATTTACTTAATTTAAATTTTATTTGAGTCTTTTTCAAGAAGACAACTAACTAAGTTAATTGAATTTCGATCTTTTTGTTCGCCTAAACTGCCACATAGAATTTAAGTAATTCATAAGCAACCCAAATATATAGCTTTTAATTCAACATTATATGTTAGCAACTTGTACTTGACCCACGTTTAATACTTCTTCATTTAATTTGATTTTTCTAACTTAAAATATTATATTTATTTATAAATGTAAGATATAATTTATTAAATCGTTTATTTAAATTAAATTTAACTTCATTTTATTTTTTATTTTACTTACTACCTAAAAATATTTTGTTTTTAAAACAGTTTTCTGTTTTTAAAACCTTAACCAAGAACAAATTTGTGCTTAATTAATTTTTTTAAAAACAGAAAACTGTTTTTAAAACTATAATCAAACAAAAAAAATAATCATTTTGGTCAGTCAAAGTGTGAGTATTGTCACTATAGCAATATAATCAAAATTATAAAAACTTCGCTCAATGATTTTTGTTACTCCCTCTGTCACATAATATAAGGTCTCATTTCACTTTTCACAGTTATTAAGAAAAATTGGTGGTGTAATTAATATGTTAAAATTTTTATGACAATTACTAAGTTACACTAACATTCAATGTTAACTTTTCATATACCAATACAATTTAGTACTATTAATATGGATATGTTTGAAAAAAGCGTAATAAATGTATCTAAAAAGTTGTAAGGGGTATTATATTTTGGGACAAGTAAACATGAAAAAAGAGTCTTATATTTTGGGACAGAAGGAGTATTAGTCAATATAGTTCCCAAATGTGTCTTTTGTAAACTAGTTTAGTTTATCATATATGTTTTTCCTTGTCAATTTTGTCCATAAAATTACTAATAGAAAACACACTAAAAAATATATTTGAAATTTCAACACATTTATGAGCTATAATCATAGCCCCTCACATAGTTAGAATGACTAAATACCCGTTTAACATAAGGTAATATGACCATTTTTTTTGTTTCTAATTTCTTACAGGTATGAAGAGGAAGGAACTGAGCGTAGCATGTTCCATGACATACTTAAAGAATCGATGGAGTTGTCGATTACGTTTTTTTACACAGACTATTTCCCTCTGTTAGGCGGAATTCTTGATAGAGTCACAGGAAAAATGGGTCGTCTTGAGAAAATGTTCAAAGTTTTGGATGGATTTTTTCAGGGGATTGGATGAACACCTTGATCCTGAAAGGAATAAGTTACCTACAAGTGAAACAGATGTAGTCGATGCCTTGGTTCGATTGAAGAATGATCCTCACTTCTCAATGGATCTTACTCCCGTTCATATCAAACCCCTCATCATGGTTATTATATTTTCATAATAATCTATCTTTCAATTTCCTGCACTTATTCCCTAAAAAAATCCCTCAACCATATTCACTAAATATAGGAATAGGAACATTTTTTTAAATACGTCTTTAATATATTCATTATTAATGATTCATTATATGAAAAGTAAACATGAATCAAGAGAATCTATATATATATATATAAAGCAAACCCCAATGGAGCCTCTACAATGAATCTTGAGTTTTTAAATTTATATTTAGTATTAATTATCAACTAAATTGTATTATTAATTTATATTTGTCCACTACACTCTTAACTAACAACCTATTAATTCTTATTCATTATAAATTATTGCCATCATTCCTATGATTCGTTATTATACAAGACATCTAAATTAATATTATATTTATTAAGTTGAAATTAAACTTTCTTGGCTCATAGTGGACTATTACTTAATTATTTTTAAATTCTTATGAAAATGATATTTTATAATGAAAATACTGAACTTAATATACTTGAAAATGATATTATTTAATTATTAATATACTTGAAAATGCTAATAAAGGGTTTGTTCTTTGTCAATTGTAGAATATATTGTTGGCAGGGACAGATACAAGTGCATCAGCAATAGTTTGGGCTATGACTGCACTAATGATGGACCCAAGAGTGATGCAAAAAGTACAAGAAGAGATCAGAAATGTATTTGGAAAGAAAGGTTTTATAGAGGAAGAAGATGTTCAAAAGCTTCCATATCTCAAGGCTATTATAAAAGAAACACTAAGATTGCACCCACCGTTGCCCCTACTATTCCCAAGAGAAACCATGAAAAAATCTAACATTGCAGGATACGAAATTTCAGAGAAAACACTAGTGTATGTGAATGCTTGGGCAGTCCATAGAGACCCCGAAGCATGGAAGAATCCTGAAGAGTTCTATCCTGAAAGATTCCTAGACAATACTGTTGATTTTCGGGGACTAGATTTCGAGCTGATTCCATTCGGTTCGGGAAGAAGGCTTTGCCCAGGTTTAAACATGGCAGTTGCTACTATAGAGCTTGTACTTGCTAATCTCCTCTATTCATTTGATTGGGAAATGCCTAAAGGGATGAAGAGGGAGGAGATTGATACTGAGGTGCTTCCAGGTCTTATCCAACATAAGAAAAATCCTCTTTTTGTTGTGGCTAAGAAGCCATTGGAATGTGATTTGGGACGTGCATGTTAATATAATAATATATAATAATAATTAGAAAATAAGCCATGCATGGAGAGATAAGCTATTATTATATGTACCATTTTCATCTTGTACCTAAAGAAGTCATACTTTCATAAGTCTGTATAGGTTGCTGCTGGAAATAAAGTGTTACTGTGAAACAATTATATATATGAATATGAAAATTAGATTTGAGTCTTCATATGTTCTAATATTATAATAAGAGGAGACTCGAATTTTATCTTTAAATCTACAAAACTGGTGTAAGAGGATACTAATCACTTCAAGAGTTTGACATTAAAATAAGTATTAGTTAGTGAGTTACATACATAAGCCAGAGTTGATGTAATCACATGAAGTTGATCAGCACAAATAATCAAGCAATTTTGGCTGTGATTGTGATAATACAACGATTCAAAAGTACAATGTTTTGATTATTTACCCTTCTCAATTTTCCTTTATTTTCCTTTATTCTTGTGCATCCTATTCTCACCTTGCATGCAAAAATATTTGGCTTTGAATTTCACCCAAAGGACTTTTTTCAGTACATAAACAGGCTCTCAATTTTATCACTGAATTGACATGATACAAATCCTTTGAACTGCCAAAATGGGTCCAATGCTCGAGTCTTTCACTAGTTCAATGTGTATAGAATAAATTTGCCAATGCTATACTTCATAAGCTAGATGCCCGCACTTCTGCAAAACAATAATAATATTCAGACAGCAGCTTGGCAATTGCAGCCAAACACTTCACAAATAAAGCTTTACACCAATAGATAATGTATTTTTTTTTTTGAAAAAATTACACCAGTAGAGAATTTTGACTACATGGATCAAATGATGTCATTGGAGCCTATTGGAACTAAAACCAAAATTTCAATATTTATTTAGAACAGTATTTTTTTTAATTGAACTGTTTCTCATTTAATCCATTTGGTAAAATTTCCTAAAAAAACAGAAATCAATCAAATTCTATATAGTGATAAAATTTCCAAGTCATTTTTTTTATTGGTTTTTAGAATACCGCATACCTAGCAGCAATGAAATCATTTTTATGTCATTCTGCTTCAACCAGGCATAATAACAGAGCAAAAAATAAATGTATAAATAAGGGATTAGCTACCCCTATCAATGTTTAAAAACATGTTTAAAAACTCGGACCGGTGACCGACTCGGTGAAGGTACCGGATCACTAGGTCAAGGGTCGGACCGAGGGGTCGACAGTTGAACTGCATGACCATGACCTGGTCCCAATTAAAAAATTTCCGAATTTTCAAGACATAAATTTCATACCTGTAAAACTTAATTTGCTAAAATTACACATCATGCCTAAAAAAGTCTAAAAAAAATCCACCACAAATTTAATAATCCCACGATGCCATCAATATACATATATGTAATGAACTCAAATGCTAAAGATCCCATGTGGACAAAAAGCCAAAAAGATGTGGGCCCACAAGGAGAAGCTCACAACAGCAATACGGTTAGGAATGTGGAGAGATCTCAAACTAGTGGGAGTATAAGAAGGGAGGGGAATAGAAATGGGTATGATGTATGTAAGACCTCGAGTCTCTCTTCTCTATGTAACTATCTCTTCTTCTACCTGAACATTTTCTTCCCAATTCCTTCATTGTACTGAGCTGAATTTTCACACTGAAATTGATTAAAACTATTACTTGATTCCTCATTGTTGAGTGCATTTCCTTTTATGACTTGAACTACTGTTACAATATAATTCCTGGAACATACATATAATCCGACTTTGAACTTTGGGTGAGTGTTTCGGTTTTCAGTCTCTCTTGGACTATTTAGATTAGGGCTTTGAAATGAAATTGAGAAAGAGACACGACTCTTTTCATTTCTCTTAGGTTTCTAATTTCCTTTTTACTTTTTTTATAAATTAACTACTTAAAACGGCGTAGTTTTTGCATTTTTGGGGGTTTTTTTAAAAAACATGCAAAATCCGGTCCGGGTTTACGAAACCCACCGGGTCACCGGTTTTCACCAAAACCGGCCGAGTCATGGCGGTTCCCACCGAGTCACTGCATTTCCGATCCATAGCGTGGCTCGATCCGGTGACCCCTCCAGTTCCCGGTTCGACCGGCCGGGCCGAGTCGGTTTTTAAAACATACACCCCTATTACGTGGAATGTTTCGACGTCCAATCAGCTACACCAATGAATATTCTCAAGGAATATAAATCGGGTTAAATATGTTTTTCTTAGGTGAACCTAGGGTAACCCAGCCGAAACTAGAGACTAATGTCTCGAGGTATAGAGATAAATTAGGGTTAACCACTCCCAACAAATGTTCTTTCATACATATGAGCCAAGATTTGAACTCAGTTAAATATGTTTTTGATATCTTCAAATTAATAAAATTTGGCTGAGTCCCTATAGAAATTGAAATAATTTATAGTCCCTATATTTAACAAAAATAGTATGGTTTTAAACTCTTTTTAGCCCATCATCATTGACTGCACACAACTTTTGTATTTTTCAGGTACTAAAAGTTAATAACAGTTTTATAGGGACTAAAAACAGATTTTGCCAATTTTATAGAGACCATACATATTTTTAGCCCATAAAACATTTCAAATGAATTAGTAACACAACGAATAGACAAGCAACTTGTAATTCTATATACCTGTTATATCATCTGTTTATCTCTTAAGTATATGCAGCAGCCTGAAGTTCACTATATCTGTCGCTTTCGCTCCTTATTACTCTTGCTTTATTGCCTATAATTTCTAGAACCTGCAGAATAGCAAGTCAACTGTAAATCCCAATAACTACATTACCTTAATCAGATTTTAAAGAAACGGGTACTACTATATGAGAAATTGAATTTACTTATTTACATAGCTTACTTTATATGCCTCATAATATTTTAATAAAGCTTCTTTCCCTACAAAAATTTTAAAGGCTTTTTCTATAGGAAGTTGGCACATGGTTATCACTTGTAATATTTTAGCTGATAGTTTTTAACGTCTACTAATTAATTCACCCAAATATGGATATTGCGTGTAGGCCCATGGACTTGTTTTACCTCTGGTCTTGAATTAAGGACTCCACGGGACATTCCAACATCTACACGCCATATGCTACAATTGTATTTACTGTAGGAAACAAAGAATTGATTTTAGTGAACAAAATGCGCCATCAAAAGATTGCGACAACATGAGAGGCTGTTCCAAGCATGCTTAAAGAATTATTTTTCTTACCAATTTACACCTATAGTTTGAGGAGTATGACCAACCACCATTGCCTTAGCACCAACTGCTTGCAGTGTTTCCTCAAGAATGGCACCTACCTGAATGTTGTATTATTGACTTTCAAAATGTTAATCAAAGTCACCTCAAGACAGAATTCCATTAATTTACTAACGACTCAAGTAACTGGATGAACATTAAAATACTTTTGATAAAAGAGTAAAAAGTTCCCATCCCATGTTAAATCTGCTGAGATTTTCCTGAAATATTCTATACACAATTCCATTAAGTATACTTGCCTGCTCAGCCTCGTAGTCCAGAAAATCCGGTGAGTCTCTTGAGTATAACCGATTCCAAACAACACTGTCATAACCCCTAGTGGCAATGAAATGAATTTTGGGAATACTGTCACTCTTACTTGGATCTTTCATCCACTCGGATACTTCTTTATTCATCCGCTCTATACCGTATTCAACTACAGAAAATGAAGAAAAGAAGAAAATGATGAATAGAATATTTGCCAGGCTTCTGGAATTTAGGAAAGGTTCAACAATTTGAAACAGGAAACATAGCACTATAAAATATTTACCATGGTGAGGAAGAAGGCCACCATGACAGAAGACCCAGTCATTCACCTTAAGAACGACAGCATGTCTTGCGAGTTCGCATGCCAGTGGCCCACCAGGCCTAAAGAGTATTGATCTGGCAATGACTCCCTTTTGCCTCTGTCTTAATAATTGGAAAACTTAATCAAAAAACAATAAAATATGACATTTTGAATAACATAGAACTACATTTCGAGACAATGAACTTATTAGTCTACCAACAAAGGAGTACATGTTAACAAATAGTGGGACGGAAATTTATTATACCTTCACTAAATTCAAAGACTCCCAATAACTTCTTGACGCTGTTCGATCTTCTTTGCACTGTTCAGAAACATCAACCCAACCAGTAAATGTTTCTTCCCAGTCATCTTCAGAACCGTTGATATATTCCAAGAAATCACTACATTCATCAAAACCACCAGATTCAACATATCTGAAATCCCCTTCCACATTCATTGTCTCATGATTTCCATTTACCTAGACAAAGAAAATGTAGTACAGAAAATTAATTTAATAATGATAAAATGACAAATCAGATTTTACACATTGCTTCTACTTAACCTCTAGATATAGATATAGAAATAAACTTGATCATAATGACAAGGGAAATGACACTAATAATGCGTAGGGAATTGCCATCTCCTTGGCGACGTTGTCTTTAAATTTTGGTAACTAGAGATGGTAACTTTAGTGCTTTAGAAGTATGTAGAAAAGTGACTGAAACTGTTTTAATTTTAAAAGTCACAAATTACAAACCTGAAACACAGCTCCACCTTTTGCTTTTGCTTGTTTATCCAATGATCGCAGCAAGGACAATATAGCAATTTCATCTTCACCTCGATCTAATATATCTCCAAGTTGAATCAACACCTAGTACATGGACAAATTATAAAGAGTCATTTATTAAATTCTCTCAGTTGAACTAACAGCAACCATTTTTGAAAAATAGTAAGCATACAGTCTGTCCACCAGTCCATAAGTCTTGACCATCAGAGCTCAACACACCAGCCATTTCAAGTGCAGATCTTGCTTGCTTAAGATCTCCATGTAGATCTCCAACTATTTAAAAAAAAAATCAGCTTCAGCAAAATATATAAATGACAGACAACATGCAATAAAAATCAAAACTAGCTCAGAAAATGGTTAGCGAGAATCCCATCTCATTAGTGAATTAAATCACAGGACACTATCCCGTCCACAGAAATTTTCATTACTTTTACTTTGAGGATATATATTAAAACTCCACAGTCTATGAAAACAATTACTCATATATAGGTTACAAAAGTCAATAAAAACAGTTGACAGTATTTCATAATTGTCAAAAACATGCATTTTCAGCTCCATAATTCTAACACAAAATATTAGACTCTGAAAGAGTTTGCACAACAAAGATTCCTGAAACAAAGCTTAGACACAAATTTATAGTTTTACACATCAAAATGTAAGTGAGCAACCATACTTCAGTTGGTCCACATCTTCCAATTGGCCCACATTCTGATCATGCACATAAATATCAGTCCAATTTCCTATCATTCTTCTGAAATAATACCAAATTTAAGCTCATCCCTATTATCAATATTCTAAATTGGTTCCTAAATCAAGCTCATCCCTTCGTCTAGATAAGTTATTCACTTAATTTCAAATGCAATCCAAACATTACCAACTTAATGCCATTATAATCACCGTGAATACCAATGGTTTGACGAATTTTGCAAAATTATTTTGGAATATCAATAATGGAAGACTAAGTTGATACTGTACAACAATTTCAGTGACTAAATTAGATAATTATTAATTAAAAAAACAACAAACTTGGGGTTTACTACTAAATACTTGCAATTGCAACAACAAAAGACTCGGAAGAAAAAAAGCAAACCAGCGAGAATTCTGCGACCAGGAGCGGAAACAAAAGTCGGGGGTTCTCCACTGATAACAATAGGTTTCAAAGCAATTTCTGTACTATGATTATTGTTGCTGTTATCAACAAGTAAAGAAGAAGAACAAGAAACGGAAAAAGAGGTTGGAGTGAGCCTGCGAGAATGAAAAGAAGGTGGTGGGATTGGTAATGAGTTAAGATAGAGGGATGCCATAATTTGTGAAGACCATCTGCTTCTGCTTGCTTACTTGGAAGGAATGAAACCAGAAAATTAGACACAATTTTGTTTTACGAGTTAAAACAAAAGTCACGGGAAGTTCCTCAACCAAGCATTTGGGTATTTGCTATTGCGTTATGGTGGGCTTAGCTCACGCCACGATCGCTAACTTTTTCAATTACGTTTATTTGATTTGATAATGTAAAAATTAATTTAAAATTAGACTTTTATTTTATTTTTACTTTATATTAATGTATTTTATTTTATGTAACAATCCAGACCTATGCAATCAATTTCCATCAGGGTCTTTCTCAAGAAGATACCTCGGTTACCCTAGCTTCTCTTTTGGGGAATTTGCTCCTTCACTTGAGTGATGACGGCAAAACCACCTTCCTTGTCGGTGGCGGATCTTGACTAAAATATTAGGGTGGGCCGCTAATGAAAAAGATATGGAAGATCAGAAATGCATGACCAGAGGCGCCGAAACATAAATACAATTAAAATAGATAAATATAAATTAAAATTATTTATAACAAAAATTAAATGAGTGACTGTCGAGTATATGTGACCAGCCAGATTCCCCAATATATATTAGTTATCGGCAAAGCTGGTGAATACTACACCAATAACACGGTAACCAAAGAAACTAAGAGACTAAAAATGTAGTTTTTTTTCACATAGAGACTCAATTGAAGTTGTTTGTAAAAAGATAATTTTAAATTTATTTGATCCTAATATTAAAATTCTAAATTTATTTTTTTTCGAAAACTATCAATCATCTATTCATAACATCTAATTCTAATATAAGAGATGCTATATTATTAAAAATATGAATAAAATTTATACCTAAAAAATATTGATATATATATTGTTTTTTTTGAGGAAGTTGATATATATTGTTACATATATATACATTGAGTAAAAATCAACATATTTTTATATTTTCAAACTTAATATGGTTCGAACCCCACTATCTTAATTTTTGCAAACTTAAAATCAACAATTAGTGGCTAAATGGTAAATTGCTCTTTGTGTGAATCCCTTCTATATGGTTCGAACCCCACTATCTTAATTTTTGCAAACTTAAAAAGTTAGTGCAGGATATTATTAATAATGTTATAGAACAAAATAGGAACAGAAGAAATGGTTGTAGTGGGGATTGAACACGGGATCCTTCCGTAAAAGAACAAAGATTTAACCACTAAGCCGCACTCTTGATTTGTTAGTGTCCCGCAAAATATCTATTTATTTAGTACTTGCTATATAGTAGGGGTATTGTAGTAATTTCACATGGGATTTTGGGGGCGGGCCGTGGCCCTCCCCAGTCCTAAGGAAGATCCGCCAGTGTTCCTTGTCCAATTGATAAGGAAGAAGTGAGGGATGCACTCTTTGGAATGAATACTTATAAAGCTCCCGGTCTAGATGGCTTTTTTAAACATTTTTGGGGTCTTGTTAGAGATGATTTGTGGTAACTTGTTAAGACCTCTATTTCAAAGGGTATGATTGATGAGCGTCTAGCAGAGACTTTAATTGTGACTTTAATTGTTGGTTAAAGTGCTATCGAGGTCCCTTATCTTTATTTAAAGTAACCATTTGGTCTTTTATCTTTTTTTTGTCCCAAATCAGTCCTTTATGTTTTAAATTTTTGACACATAAATCTTTTTGTCTCAAATCAGTCCTTTATGTTTCAAATTTTTAACACATAAATCCTTTTTTTGACACATAAATCAGCATTGTTAATGGAAAAGGATTTATGTGTCAAAAATTTGAAAGATAAAAGACTTATTTGGGACAAAAAAAAAACATAAAGAACTAATTCGTTACTTTAAATAAAGATATGGGACCCCGATAGCACTTTAGCCTTAATTGTTCTTACTCCAAAGGAAAATAGTCCTACTACTCTCATGAACTTCAGACACATTAGTCTTTGTAATGTGATTTTCAAAGTCATCACCAAAGTGTTGGTGAATTGGATTCGGCCCTTCCTTGATGAACTTATTGGCCCTTTTCAGAGAAAATTCATTCCTAAAAGAGGAACAGCTGACAATGTCATTCTTGCTCAGGAGGTCATCCATTATATGCATACATCCCGCTCTAAAAAATGTACTTTAGCTTTCAATATTGATTTAAAAAAAGCCAACGATAGACTAGATTGGAATTTCCTTGAACTAATTTTGTAGGAGTTTTAATTTCTTTATCTACAATTGGCCTTATCATGAGTCATGCCAACGCTAGTTAGCTCTCCATCCTTTGGAACGAGGCAAAAGTTGAGACCTTTAAGCCATCTCGAGGACTTCATCAAGGGGACCCTGTATCCCCTTACTTGTTTGTTTGTGCATGGAAAAATTAGCCCTGTCTATCTAGAACAAGGTTGAGGAAGGGGTTTGGAAGCTAGCTGGTGTATGTCTCAAAAACTAGGTTAGGTTTAACACACTTACTAGTTGCAAATGATGTCTTCTTTTAAGAAAGCTTTAGTCTGATCTATTTAAAAAAAGCCTAATCTGGTCTGGCCTAACGTAGGCTGGGCTGTAGGCCCCTGTTAGGCGGCTAGCCTATTCCCACCCCTAACCTAATGATAACAAACTAGCTGATAAGAGAAAAATTTGTCTTTAATTTATTTGACATGTGTTTTAAGTGGCCAGAGATATATTTGATAAACTCTGAATCATACTTTTGTGCATATATGTCTGAAATCAAGAGAAGCATCTCCGCGCCAAAACACAATATGGAACCTCTTATTACATGATATATACCTCAAGAAAAAAAATCAACTACCTCTGAGTAACAATCAAGTGTCTAGTTCTAATGCATTAACTATGAACAATATTGTTCAAAATACAAAACAGTATATATATATATATATATATATATATATATATATATATATATATGTTGTTAGGGGGATAATATCCTTTTGAATTTATTCTACCTCGTATGTCTACTAAATACAAATAGTACAAGCATTGAATGCTCTAAAGCAAAAGCAGTGAAGCGGAAGATCATTGATGTGTTGTGAGAAGAAGATCGTACGAAAAATGAATGTTGTATGTTGAGATCGCATTGCACAATGAAGAGGGCATTAAATGCTTCCCAAAATTTCAGAACAGGTCAGAAGGGAAAGACATTATGAACAAGCGCTTAATACAAGTCTCAGAAGGGAAAGACATTATGAACAAGCGCTTAATAACCTAGTCGTCACTCTACGTGTTTGATATCTCAAATTGTACTTAACATTTTCAAATCCTTTCTGTTGAAAGTTATATTTGTATTTCTGGTTATAGTGATTGTAACTCAAAACCTTGGTTGATTTGAATTTGAAATAGCTTAGATTAGGCTAAGTTTCTGTTGATCCGAGTAGGTTCCCAAGAAAGAGAGGTGGGTCACAGTGGACACTCTTAAGTAACAAGTCTTTCCTAGCCAGAATTTTCCCCAAACCACACTGGTTTCAAGAACAAGCCAAAGAGATTACTGGGATGAGTCGCGGACTAGGTCGCTCTCTTTAAGACGTTTCGCGGCACTGCTCGAAGGTGCAAGCAGACTATCAACCACGACGTCCCCAGGATAAAACAGCCCAGTACGATTACCACTGCACAGTGAATAACCGCTCAAGATATACACCTCAATATGGTTATTTAACCACTCAAAAATATGGCGCTTATGCCACTCAAGAAAAATGGCTTGAGGTATGATTTAACGTCAAGCCTAAGATGAAGAAAAGAAAAAAAATTCGAGAGAGGAGAGAAGACTGGAGGAAGGATTTATCGTCCAGTTGGTGTGTTTTGCAAATGAGGAGAAGCTCTCCTTTTATAGGTTTTTTCCACTATAGAAGTGATTAGCCTATCGATGTGGGACTTTTTCCAATTCACACACAAAGAGTCTATCCAATGTGGGACTTTTTCCAATTCACACACAAATAGTTCCAACAATCCCCCACTTGAATTTAAAAAGGAGTTTCAGAAGTAGCGTCAAACGCTTCCATAAGATTGTGCATAAGTAGAGGTGTCGTACGACTTGAACCTTGCATAGCGGTTAAGATTTAGATTCAACAAGAGTGACTCGTAGTCTTGAACTCTATCTCTAATCGTCAAAACCACACACAACCCTTTCCATATGTGTATTCTCAAATGCCCGTGCGTTTATGGCCCTGCACGTCTATCCCAGTTTAGTGAACGCTCTAGGAATTTCTGCCCAAAGTGCCATAGGAAGCGGCCCCACTTCCACATTCACAATGGTGAGTCTATCAAGAGTACTCCTGTAGCTAGGTACTCCACTCCACTTAGAGTATAGATCTCATTAAGAGTTTCTATTATCTCAACCTTACATTGCTTCAGGAATCATGCTTCTTTACCTTTAATAGCACGTTCATCTCCTATCACTTGACAACTTGTTATTACCCATTGAACCTAATTCTTGGGATCTCCAGTCTTTTAGGTCGGGTTACCATCGTGAGTGACTCATGGTTCTAAAGGCAGTAGTCCCATCTTTTGAGATGTATTTTGGACTTTCTCTCTAGCTAATCCTTTCGTCAAAGGATCGGCTAAGTTCTGATCAGTGCGTACATGATCCACTCTCACAGCTCCTTTTGATAGTAACTCTCTAACTGTGTTGTGCTTACGACGTATTTTTCGTCTCTTACCGTTGTAATAACAATTCTCTATTTTTGCAATAGCCGCGGTACTATCACAGTGGATCAACACAGCTGGCATCGGTTTTTCCCATAAGGGAATCTCTGCTAGTAGGCATCTTAACCAGCTAGCTTCTTCACTGACTGTCGCTAGTGCTATCATTTCGGATTCCATAGTGGACTGGGCGAGAATGGTCTGTTTCTTAGATTTCCAAGATACGGCACCACCGGCTATACTAAATATATAGCCACTAGTTGCTTTGGAATCATCTGACAGAGTGTTCCAATCAGCGTCACTGTACCCTTCAAGACAGCTGGAAATCTCTGATAGTGTAATCCTAGATTCATGGTTCTTTTAAGATATCTCATGACTCTTTCAATGGCATGGCAATGCTCGATACTAGGTCGACTAGTAAACCTGCATAGCAATCCCACAACATAGGCAATGTCGGGTCTAGTACAATCAGTAGCATACCTTAGGCTGCCAATGATGCTCGCATATTCCGTTTGTCTAACGCTGTCACCAGTGTTCTTAAAAAGTTTGACACTTGGATCATATGGTGAACATGCAGGTTTACAATCAAAACAATTGTATTTCTTTAAGATCTTCTCAATATAATGAGATTGATCCAAAGAAATTCCTTTCTCGGACCTAGTGATCTTGATACCGATGATCACATTAGCTTCTCCGAGGTCTTTCATATCAAAGTTGTTGCACAACAATGATTTCACCTTATTTATGGTATGAATGTTTGTTCCAAATATGAGTAGGTCGTCTACATAGAGACATATGACAGTGCAAACGTCATTCTCAGTTTTGTAATAAATGCACTTGTCACTTTCATTCACTTTGAACTCATTCGATATAATCAAATTATCAAACTTCTCATGCCATTGTTTGGGAGCTTGTTTGAGACCATACAGAGACTTGTCCAACTTACAGACCTTGTGTTCTTGCCCATGGACTACGAAACCTTCAGGTTGCTCCATAGATTTCTTCTTCTAATTCGCCATTTAAAAAGGCGGTCTTTACATACATTTGGTGTACTTCTAAGTTATAAATAGAAGCCAGAGCAATTCGTACCCTTATGGATGTAATTCTGGTAACGGGCGAATATGTATCGAAGAAATCTATGTTCTCTCTTTGTCTAAAACCTTTGGCTACAAGGCGAGCCTCGTACTTATCAACAGTGCCATCAGGTTTTAGCTTCTTTTTCAGAATCCATTTACAGCCAATGGGTTTGCTACCAGAAGGCAGGTCCACCAAGTGCCATGTCTTGTTAGACTCTAGAGAATCCATCTCATCATTTATGGCTTCTTGCCACAAGTCAGCATCCAATGAAGACAGAGCTTCGTGAATGCTACTAGGATCCTCCTCTAATGTATAGACCGTGTAGTCGGGTCCATAGTCTTTAGCAACACGTGCTCTCTTACTTCTTCTAGGTTCTATTTCCCTTTCTACATTGTTTTCAACGCTCCTAGGCACAGGAAACTTACTAGTTCCAGAGCCCCCACTATTTCTTGATTTAAAGGGAAATTTACTTTCATAGAAGTCAACATCGTTTGACTCAATGGTTACTTTTGCATTCAGGTCATAGAATCTGTGTGCTTTGCTGTTTACTGCATAACCAATGAATACACATTCATAGGCTCTTCTGGCAAGTTTGACTCTTTTTGGGTCTGGGATCCTTACATAGGCCAGACAGCCCCAAGTTCGGAAATAAGACACATTTGGTTGTCTTTTCTTTATCATTTCATAAGGAGAAATTTTATTCCTAGATTTAGGAACTCTATTCAGTGCATAGCATACCATTCTTAAAATTTCTCCCCACCAGTGTGTTGCAGCGCCAGAATTAAGCATAATCGCAACTGTCAATTCGGTAAGGGTTCTATTTTTCCTTTCTGCTTTACCATTCATTTCAGGTGAATATGGTGCAGTCGTTTCATGTATGATTCCATTCAACTTATAAAAGTCATTGAATAACTGGGAATCATACTCAGTTCCTCTATCGCTTCGAAAACGCTTTATCTTTGGAGTGTGCATCACGTCCTTCAAGATTAGAGTCTTTCTAAAAGTGAACTTCAGCTCGACATCTCCAATACCTACAACAATAGTGGTGTGAGCATCGCCCAACAACACTTTCTTATCATCAACTGCCTTGTATGTTTTAAACATAGCACGGTTATTGCATACATGGCGAGAGGAGCCAGTATCATTCCACCAGTCATCAGATCCACCAACCATGTTGATTTCAGTAATCTTAGTAGTAAAGTGCTGCTCTTCAGTCAGGTTAGCCTGTGGAGCAGGATTAGGCCTCTTCCTACACTTGCGTGCCATATGACCAGGTCTCCCACAATTGAAACAAATGAATGGGGGAGCAGCATCATTCTTAGGTTGTGGTGGTGGTGGTGGATTGGCATTTGGGGACTTTGGAGTGTTCCCATTCTTGTGGTAGTGGTTCTTTTGAATATGATTACGGTTCTGATTCTTGAAAGTTTTGCCAGTTGGCTTCAGAACCGCTCCTGCTCTCTTGTGTGAGACAAACAAGATTTCATCTTTCTGATCTTGCTTCCGGGATTCCTCCTCAATTCGGAGTCGAGTTATCAAACTTTCAAAAGAAAACTCTTTGGTCTTGTGCCTGAGAGAATTTTTGAAATCCTTCCAGGTAGGAGAAGTTTGTCAATAATAACAGCTACTTGAAATTGTTCATCTAAGGCCATGCCTTCAGAGATAATTTCATGAGCTATTTTCTGTATCTCATGTGACTGAATCTCTACAGATTTGTCATCTGTCATCTTGAAGTTGAGGTAGCGGCTCACAGCATATTTTTTAGTACCTGCTTCCTCAGTGTCATACTTTTTTCTCAGAGCATCTCATACCTCTTTGGCGGATTTACAGGTGCTGTAATAATCGTAAAGATCATTACTCAGTCCATTAAGTATGAAATTCTTACATAGGTAGTCATTGTCATTCCATAGTATTATCTCATTTGCTGTTTTAGCCCGAGCTTCCTCTTCGTCTGTTTCGTCAACTACTGGAATCTCATCGGTCAAGACATTAGCAACCTTTTTCACAGTTAGGAAAAATTCCATCTTTTGTTGCCAACGTTTGAAGTGAGATCCCTAACCGAAACGACTTATTGAAGTTAGAAACATTTGAACCAGTAATCTCTTCGGTTGTCATGGTTGAAAAATGAAACGTCTTAAAATTGTTGATCCGAGTAGGTTCCCAGGAAAGAGAGGTGGGTCTCAGTGGACACTCTTAAGTACCAAGTCTTTCCTAACCAGAACTTTCCCCAAACCACACTGGTTTCAAGAACAAGCCAAAGAGATTACTGGGATGAGTCGCAGACTAGGTTGCTCTCTTTAAGACATTTCGCGGCACTGCTCGAAGGTGCAAGCAGACTATCAACCACGACGTCCCCAGGATAAAACAGCTCAGTACGATTACCACTGCACAGTGAATAACCGCTCGAGATATACACCTCAATATGGTTATTTAACCTCTCAGAAATATGGCGCTTATGCCACTCAAGAAAAATGGTTTGAGGTATGATTTAATGTCAAGCCTAAGATGAAGAAAAGAAATTTTTTTCGAGAGAGGAGAGAAGACTGGAGGAAGGATTTATCGTCCAGTTGGTGTGTTTTGCAAATGAGGAGAAGCTCTCCTTTTATAGGTTTTTTCCACTATAGAAGTGATTAGCCTATCTGATGTGAGACTTTTTCCAATTCACACACAAAAAGTCTATCCAATGTGAGACTTTTTCCTCACACACAAAGAGTTCCAACGGTTTCTCAAAGACTTGACAATACTAAGTTGTTTTGAGATGTTGAGAGTTTACGTCAAAAAAGTTTGGCAGACTTTAAGACTCTCAATGAAGACCTGTAATCAAGTTTGTTATAGTGGATAAATTTCTCACTGTGTGAAAGGAATCGTTCGAATTGAGGTAGCTATTAGATGATAGTGAAGTAGGATAAATTTTACGTATTTTTCTTTGAACTCTTACTTATACGCTCTGTTTCTGTTTAAACATAAGGACATAAGGATAATATTAAACCAAGTTTTTCCAAAGTTATTATCACGCATCACAGTTTGTGAAAAAAAATAGAAACAGAATTGAACCAAACATTTGCTATGCATCCAAACACGGTGTTACAATGCATCCAAAGACTGAAAGACTGAAATTCTATGTGTTTGGCTTGCAATGGCACGTTGGCATACCTTTTGAAGCTCCCTAGCTCTTTTCCTCATATCTTTTACTTCATCACTATCCAAATCCATAAATTTTCTAACTAGTTTAGCAATTTCACCTCTAGTTATCAAAATGCCCTCTTTAACCTCCGTTTTTACTCTCCACCCAATCTTCCAATCCTCTACTATATACTTACTATTCAAAGGTTGGTCCATCATTATTGGAAAGGTAAGAAAAGGCAAACCATAGAACATACCTTCTCTTGTTGAATTCCACCCACAATGTGACCAAAAACCCCCTATAGAAGGATGCATCAACACTCTCAATTGGTCACACCATGGTAAAATTACCACTTAATAGAAATTGTGCTTTCTCTACCCATGATATGTCATCCAAGGCTAATTGTAACAATCTACGGCTGCGCGAACTTGCCTCATTAAGTGGAAAATCTACTAGACAGATGGATGAGTTACCCGGAATGTAATCCACGTGTTTGTCACCAGCTTCTGTTGCAACCATTGAAGGAATACCAAAAAAAAATTAAACTTCAAAAAGTCACAATTGATCTTCCAATTCAAGGTACTTTTTAAGTATAAAAATAGAGAGTTTTAAATTTTATAAAAAAATCTCTACGTGTTTAGGACAGTTTAATCTCTCCATCCATCCAATGCTGAAAATGTCAATTAACATAATCAATGTGACATGCCTACATGACATGTTAGTGTAGATGTAATTAGTATTTTGTGTTTGTAAATAGTATTTGGGCTTGTTATATTGTGTAGTGGGCCTGTGTTGCTGAGGCCCAGTTTTCATTCTTGTAATTGTTGTCTGATATATGTAACAGGCTTACTGTGTAACAGATTCAATTCAATACAATCAATTCTTCTCTTCAATTCGTTATTCAGTAGTTTTGCTCTTACAGTTAGGTGATATATAACCATTTATTTTGATCTAATGTAGTCTCTTCCTTTAAATTTTCTGGAATTTTCAAATATGGGACATTTTAATCCTTGCGTTTTGGGGACAATTTTAATCTCCCGTCTCTGTTCCTCTTCCATAAAACATATGGGAACATAGTGTCACGTAAACAATATTAACTAACAATTTCAACATTGGATGAATGGAAGGAAAAGTTTAAGTGAGGGGCTATATTAGACCAAAATAAAACACGCAGGAATACAATGTTACATAAACAATATTAAACGACGATTTCAACATTCAATGGACGGAATGACTATTTTGACTCTTTTTTAAAGGTCAAAGACTAATTTGTCCCTAAAAAATTATCACTAATTTGTCAAGCAAAGAAATCCTGGGAATGAAATAACCCTTTACACTAATAGAGAAGAGAAGAACAAAAAAAAACCTCCCGCCAGACCTATGATAAGTTTTCTCTAATTAATTCATGAAATAGAAGCTTAAGCAAACAATTCACCAAAAGGATAAGCAAATAATACAAGATTTGATAAGAATCATAGGATCATACATGCATAGATCAAACCCATATGAGAGGTAGAGAGCATAGGAATACTCATGAGGTAAAAGAGGTAAAAACTCTTCATAAGGAATCATATTGAAAAAAGATACTAAATGTGAGTACAATGTGCTCTATATATAGAGAGCTCTAGGAAATACTAACTAACTAGCAAATTACTAATTAGTCCCTAAGAGAATGTAACACCTCCTAAGTCACTATTAATTTTAATAGCCTCCCTCAAGCTGATATCGGGATCACCATATCAGCTTGAAATATAAACAATTATTCTCATTACTAAAAAAACAAAAAAAAAGGGATCTAACATAGCAAAAAGGAAATACAACAATTATTCCATATTGTCTCCAGCAATAATGCGTCTAGTGGGAAATGGGCCAAAAGTCAAGTTGGAGTCCAAATAGAGAATGTGAGGCCCAAGGTAACACAAGCATGTCCTGGAGTGTCATCAACCAAGGAACCGCGAGAAGGTTCTGGAACCCAAACGAAACGACGCCGTGACATTGAACAGGAGTGTCACCGGGATCATGTGGTTGAAAGCCACGGAGGAGGAGATCCCACGGTGGTTCCGGTGAGTAAACCAGGCTCCGCTGATCGCGAACTGCAACCAGTCTTCTTCCCTCTGCTTCCATGGCGGCGTAGTGTTTTCTTCACTACCAACAACAGAAAAAGGCAAATCGTCGATTCCTCTACAGTCGTCGATTCTTCTAGATACATTTCCTTCACCATTTCTTCAAAAATCGAATGATCGGGAAATGAAAGATACTAAATGTAAAGTCGTGGTGTTTCCTTCTCAGCAAGGTCGCGCTCCGTCGTCTTCTTCGGCGACGACACGGTGGTTCCCAAACCAAACGCAAATGATGCGCAATGAGTTAGATCTAGTGCTGTGAAAATGAAATCAAGCCATGTGAGATGGACTGAAGCCGATGCATCGAGAAAGAGACTTGACGGAGTTCTGCCATGATCGATGAATATTGTGAGTTCTGGTGTTGCCTTCTCCGTCGTCTTCTCTGTTGGAGTTTCGCCTGAATCGAAAACGAAACCAGAGCGTAGTAGAAGTGCTGCAAGGATCAGATCTGTAAGATCATCCAATTTCTCCAATGACGATACAATCTGTTCCGAAGGATGCATCGAATCTAGTTCGCGAGACTCAAACTTCTCATCAGTAACGATCTTCTGTAATTTATTTTCATCTTCCACTTCTGGATCCAAGAACGATGATGCATCATAGCGCATTTTGGTTTGTGGCTTTGCTGGTTTTGATGCGTTGAAGATGACATTGGCATCGATTCTTGTAGCGAAGTCGTTGACGAAGATGGAGGTTGAAGGAACAATTTCTCAACACGTTGTGTGCTTTTGTAATTGGTTTGCCGGATCTGGATCTACAGTATTGTTGTTGCAATCAGAGAACCCAAACTCACATCCAGTTGCAATCTCCTTCGTGGTGCTGCTGTCAAGATCAGGTGCATCAACGTTCTCACCTTCATCATCACTCTGTTTTACGGCAGCTACTGGACAGGAGATTTCTCCTATCTTGATGCTGAATCCATCCAATTCTAGTTCAACTGAAATTAGCGGAGCAACAGAAAATGTTTCAAGATATGAATCTTGATCGAAATTGCCGAACACGATATTGAGAAGGTCATCTTCTTGATGGATCGGCGAAGCATCTTCCTCTTCAAGATCCGCAAACAACCATGGTGGAATACCATCTTCCATATCGCTGAAATCTTCAACGATGACGGAATCAGAAGCGTAATCCTCATCTCTAGGGTATCGCTCTGATACCATGTTAAGAATCATAGGATCATACATGCATAGATCAAACTCATATGAGAGGTAGAGAGCATAGGAATACTCATGAGGTAAAAGAGGTAAAAACTCTTCATAAGGAATCATATTGAAAAAAGATACTAAATGTGAGTACAATGTGCTCTATATATAGAGCTCTAGGAAATACTAACTAACTAGTAAATTACTAATTAGTCCCTAAGAAAATGTAACACCTCCTAAGTCACTATTATTTTTAATAAGATTGCTGAGTGAACCTGTAATTGAACCGTTTTAACAATCGTAACATATTGCTAGTTTTTTATTTATTTATTTTGAGGAAGTAAGATATTGCTAGTTAGCTCTACGATTTTTGGTGAATAGTATAGTAACTGACCTGACGCATTTACATGGTAGTGACCATTTTGCTCCACAAGATGGTAATGTTTGAGAGCGGCAAAAAACAATGCCGACATTGGCCAAAATGATGCAACTGAAGTATTTTCCGATTTGCAACGCGCACAACCCAGAAGAGGAAAGTATCGAAAATAATGATCTTCGGCGGCGGCTCGAGCCGATCTAGTAGCTGGTCAAATGGGTCTTCCATTTTGGTCTTAACAGCATCGAGGAAGTTAAGGAAGTCATTAGTTCGACCCTCTTCGGAGGGAATAACGTTTGGAATAGTGGCTAATCTGATGTTGTGGTGCATAGGTTCGAAGCCGATTAAGCCGAGCCATTCCTCGGTGACAACAAAGGTTACGAGGATGTGTGAGTTCTTGGATACCAGTAACTTGCTGAGGTTCATCATTGGGTTCACGTGGCTGGTGATGGTTGGTGGAGATGGAATTGGAGACTCCATCGGAGATAAGGATGTTCAGTGTTATGAAGAGTGGAGAAAGATGAAGTCACAACTCACAAGTCTCTGTGTGTGATGGGCAAAAGGGAATTAGAAGAACAATTCTTTTTGTACACACCGCTCAGTCGTGGGGCTGGGACAAATATTTTGTTTGATTGAATACTCAATTTAAAGGAGGCTTAATTACAGTTTTGGTCCCCATATTTTTCTCAATTCACGATTTTAGTCCCTCAAGTTTTAATTTGACGATTTTGATCCCTCTATTTTTCCAATTTGTAAAATCAATGTCTCCCTCTTAATTGGTCAAAATTGAAAGTCAATTTTGACTGACTTATCCTATGTGGCAGTCCACGTACACTGCCACGTAGGCGCACTGTTCATCCCCCTCCTCTCTCACTGTTCATCTCTCTCTCTCTCACATCCCTCTCCTCTCTCTCACAGCCCCCTCCCCCACCGTGACCCCCTCCCCCCACCGTGACCCCCTCCCCCCACCGTGACCCCCTCCCCCACCGTGACCCCCTCCCCTTCGCACCTCCCCCCTTCCCCTTCGCACCTCGCACCTCCCCGCTCGCTCTCACTGTCGCACCTCCTCTCCATCTTCTCTCGCCGATCCTCCTTTCTCTCTCACCGTCACCACCCACAGCCACCGTGTCTCTCTCTCTCTCCTTGCATCTATGAATCTCTCTCACTCTCCGTCTCTCTCGTACGCTTCTGTTTCTCTCAATCTCTGAATCGAAGGGGAAGGGGAAAACGAGGGGGGAGGTGCGAAGGGGAACGGAGAAGGAGGAGGATCGGTGAGGGGGGGGGGAGATGCGAAGAGGGAGAGCGACGAGAGAAGAGGGAGGGGGTCACGGTGGGGGAGGGGGTCACGGTGGGGGGAGGGGGTCACGGTGGGGGAGGGGGCTGTGAGAGAGAGGAGAGGGTTGTGAGAGAGAGAGATGAACAGTGAGAGAGGAGGGGGAAGAACAGTGCGCCTACGTGGCAGTCTACGTGGACTGCCACGTAGGATAAGTCAAATTGGGGGACCTTGATTTTACAAATTGGGAAAATAGGGCGATCAAATTCGTCAAATTAAAACTTGAGGGACCAAAATCGTGAATTGGGGAAAATAGGGGGACCAAAACTGTAATTAAGCCTTTAAAGTAAGACTAAAGATCCATTTAGTACTTGATAATTTATTTACGAGACAAATTAGTCCTTAATAAGTCCTTAATTCTTACCAAAAGAAAATTAGTCCTTAATAATTTTTTAAGACAAATAAGTTCTTGACAATTCAAAATAGGAAAAAATTAGTCACCGACGTTAAGAACTAATTTGTCCTAAATTATTATCAGGGACCTATTTGTCTTGTAAAATAATTGTCATCGACTAAAATAGGCATTTACTCTTAAAGTAAAATTGTTTTTGAGTTATTTCTTTATTTAAAATTTTAGATTATCTTTTAAGTTTTTTTCCTCATTCAAATCATATTTCAAATTATTCTTTCATTTTTCAAGTTTATGATTCAGGTTGTTGTCAAAAAATTTATGATTCATGTAACACCCCGGTATTCCTAACACGTAGAAATACCTAAGTGTACGAACTATAATACATCAGAGATATAAATTCCTGTTTAGATATTGAACACCACTATGAATTTTTCGATGAACAAGGACAAAGCGGTTTTAATCATAATTAAAACCACAACGGTTCCCTGTCTATCAACAGCATCCTGATACAGTGTTCAATACCATTACAAGAAAGTGCGGAAACAATAACATAACTTTTACATTAGTTAAAGCCATAATGTTATGATACAAAGATAACAAGGGAAAACATAAGCTAAGCAAAAAAGCTGGGTCTTCATCGATCTCTCGAGCATAAACCTACTCGTGCCTCTTTGATCTCCTCTTTCCCTGTTTCTCTGTAAATCACAACATATAAACAATGAGATACAATCTCAGTGAGTTCTACCGAGACCCCTATCTACACTCTCGGTTCAATTAAGAATCCTATTTAAATTAACACGACACCGACTGTCTATCTACACCCACACTCGATATAATTTATATATCCACCCGCATTGGGCCGACTCCTAAACTCGATATAATTTATATATCCACCCACAATGGGCCGTCTCCTATATTCAATATAATTTATATATCGCGAATCATAGACCGGTTTAGATGAATAAGTAATAAACATCCCGCGTCAATTATACAATACCAATTAGGACTTATAGTCTATTTCCTTTTTGACAAAACATGTCCTCACACATGCTCTAAGTTCGGTTTTTCGAAACGTTTATAACCTTAAAACATTTTTCATAAACCTCTTAAAACATAGCCAAAACCATTGGAAAAGGGTTAGGAAAGGATTAGGAGAGGATTGGAATCGAACGTGATCGTTTCGGGCAAGTTTCTAAAATTTTGACAGAACACTGCGCACGGTCCGTGCTCCCATACGCACGGGTCGTGCGCCCTGTAATGCATTTTTGAAAAATAGAAACAGAACGAGACGCACGGTCCGTGCGCCTGGGACGCACGAGTCGTGCGCTTCTGACAGCAGTGTGATTTTATCCCGTTTTCGCATTTTTTGTCGTTCCGATCAATTCCGATACCTGTTCCGGTCCAGCCCCAACATAAAAACAGTCCAAAAACATATTCCAACAACAATGATCCCCATCAAATCATCATTCATCAATCACAAACACAAACTAAACAATTTTATCGTTTATGTCAAAATACATTAATTTTTCAAATAACGGTTTTCCAAATCCAAGTTCGACACATCAAACTCGTCGATCAAAACCTAAACGTGAGTAAAACTCACCCTTGACGCGAGAGCTACGATCGAGCCGAAGTCACCGAGATCTCAAAATCCCCAATTACGACCTAACGATCACCAACTCGTTCCCGACTCCGAATCGAACCTCAATCTGTGTTCAATCCACCTTAGGTTTGCTCCTAATCACATTTAAACCATCAAAATCAACACAAATTTGGAATCACTATTCATCATCTCTCCCAACTCTCAAATTCAAAATCAAAGGGAGAGGAGAAAGGGAGGTACTTTACCTATTTCATGGAAGATGAAAATGGAAAGAGAATGATGATGATCCTCTAGATTAGGGGTTGTGGGTGATGATCTTCTTCTCCTCCTCTTCTTTCTTCTTTCTCCTTTCTTCTTCCTTTCTTCTTTTCCTTTCCTTTTCTCTTCTCTGCTTCGCTTCCTTTCTTTCTTCTCTCAATTCTTTTTTCTCTTTTTTTTCTTATATATACATATTAAGTGGTAATATGGTCAAATGACCATATTGTCATTAACCTCTTATTTCTTCCCTAAATCACCCTTATTCCGTATTATCCGGTTAACGATCGTATGACAACTAATAATTAATTTTAGCACTCAATAAATTTACCAATCAAGTACTAAAATAATTCAATTGGGGGTAACATCCAAACAATTTGGTTAATTATTTTGGGAATGTTACAACTCAGGTTTCCATTTATGTTATTCCTATACTTTAAATTAGTCCTTATAAACAGAACACATGAATGACAAATTTGAAACATAAACCGAAACATAGAGAATCAATTTGAGATGGATTCCCTATTTAAAACATAATTAGAAACATGAATGATGAGAATCAGAAAAAATTTAAAAGGAAGGAATCAAAAAATTTAAATTTAAAGGACCCCAAGTCCCCAAGTGCTATTTCGCCTTCCATTTAATAAATTGAATAACTGAAGTATCTGGTTTATATATAGGCCAGATGCATCAGTTGTTTAATGAACTTAAAACTACTTGTTATCACATTATTTCTTCAACTTTTTTTCTACTTGAAATTGGATACCTTGTGAGGCCACTCAAATGGAGCAAAGCAACACTGCATGTTAGGCATAACACAAAGTTTGACTTTTCACCTTTTTATATTAAGGCTCTGTTTGATGCGTTCCATCCGCTAGCGGATGAAACTAGCAGGTGACGAGCACATGTGTTTGATAAGTACTAGCATTAAACGTTTTTTGGGTAGCGTTTAGCATTTTTTTGAAACGCCACTTCATGTAGCGTTTTGAGCGGATAACGTTTAGCGTCTCACTTTTTTTTAGCATTTTTACTCTTATTATTTTTCTTAAATTACTTCTCTATCCTCATTAAACATTTTGTCATCATTAAATAATTTAACAATTAATTAAATATCCTTTATGTCATTTTACATTTATCAGCTATTTTAACCGCTAGTTTTACCAAACACATAACTTGTTATAAGCTAGCTTATCTGCTATCCGCTACCTCATCCGCCATACACTAACTTAGATGCTATACGCTAGCGTATCCGCTACTTTTTACAAAGTAGGGCCTTAGGTTCTGTTTGGTAAAAAGTAGCGGATAGCGGATACGCTAACGTAACGTAGCTAAGTTAGCGTATGGCGGATGAGGTAGTGGATAGCGAATAAACTAGCAAACTAAATTTAAAGCGTTTGGTAAAATTAGCAGTTAAATTAGCTTATAAATATAAAATTACATAAATAGACGATATTTATAATTAATGTTTAAAAGTGACAGAGAATATTCATTTAATGAAGGATAAATGAGAAATTTAATTAAACTAATAAGGGTACAAGCGAGATAAAAAAGGAAATGTTATATGCTATAAACTCATACGCTACTTCAAGTAGCATCAGAAAAAATGCTATAGGCTAGTGCAAAAACACTGAAAGCTATGGTACTAAACACCTACCACGAGGTTATCCGCTATACACTATCCACTAAACACTAGCGGTTTGGCTTTGACAAACAGAGCATAAGAATTAGGAATGAATCGTAGATAATTTATAAAATAATAATAGTTTAAATATTTTAAAACTAAAATCAAATAAATCTAAAACTACCTTTTTATGCTACTAGATGAAATGACAAATAAATAACACTCGATTGAGTTTTCATTAAAAAATCAAAATTATTTTCTTCGTTTATTCAATTTTGTTTGTAAATAATATATTTTAATTTTTAATTTTATTTGTCTTCACAAGGGTTGGTCCGAGTGGTAACTGGACTTGGATCCCACCCTAAGGTCTCGGGTTTAAATCATGGGTGTGGCAAAAACTCTGTTGGGAGGGGTGAACCACATGGGCCGACAAAGCCAGGTACTCGTGGCCAGCCAAGTTCTCCAGCATAGATTAGTCATCGGCAAGACCAGTGGAAACTGCACACCATTGACATGGTAACAAAAAAAACTAAGTATATTGTGTAACTATTTTTGTCCCCTCAAAAAAGTCACTCAAACCCCAAGCCCCGCCACTACTTCTCAAGGATTGACGAGAAATTTACAAAAATGGCGGGGTCTATAAATCAATCTCTGCTTTTGAAAAATCCACTTATTTTTTTGGTATATACCAGAGTATCCACCTCCGAACGCAGTGACTAATTTCCTCGCTGGATTGGAGGCACCTCGAATGGTGGGACAGCTGGCTCAGGAATTTAAAGTTGCTCCATACCCAAAGCGATGATTGAACCCTCAACACTTGGTTAAGGGAGTGAAAAATCTACTTAGATAGCGAGGAAACTTAAACTTCTTCATAAATTGCAATAATTAAAGATCAAAAATTGTTTCTATTATACACGAACTTCAAAGATCCTTTGTCGATTTAAGGACATTATAAGTGAATTAGTATTTTACCCGTGCGAAGCATGGAAGATACTGTATTTGTTATAATTTGCTATTAAATTATAAATACGTTTAAAATTGCAAAATATAATAAAAGAAAAAGGAAAAACTCGATAAAATGTTACATTTCAAATTTATTAAAATACTTGTGGTGTTTTCCTCAAAAAAAAAAAACTTGTGGCGCATAATTTTATTAAAAAAAGTCGGTATCTTCTACTAATCTTAATAATGGAGTAAAAATCAGGAAAACAGAAAATGAGATTTAATATAAGATATGCACCTCCGTTGGCACTCTGGTTGCCGCTCACGTTGCCGATCTCATTGTCAATCTCTTGTTGGCGTTCCCCTTTCCCTCCCCCGTTGCCGCTCTGGTTGCCACTTGTTTACTCCTTTTATTTTGAAAATTTTGTTAGTGGTTGAATTTTTGTGGACAATTGTTAGTAGTTAAATTGATTGGTTTTAGTAGTTTCTGTAAATTATAGTAAGTAGTATATTGTAGATCATTTAATATTAATTTAATCATATTAATTAAAATATTAGATTATTTAAAAAATTAATATAAGAAATGCACCCCCGTTGGCGCTCTCGTTGCCGATCCCATTGTCAGTCTCTTGTTGGCGCTCCTGTTGCCAGTCTCTTGTTGCTGCTTCGGTTGCCACTTGTTTACTTCTTTTATTTTGAAAATTTTTTAGTGGTTGAATTTTTGTTCACAATTGTTTGTAGTTAAATTGATTGGTTTTAGTAGTTTCTTTAAATTATAGTAAATAGTAAATTGTAGATAATTTAATATTAATTAAATCATATTAATTAAAATATTAGATTATTAAAAAAATTATTTTGGAATTTTTGATAGTGGTTGAGTTTTTGTTGACAATTGTTATAGTTAAATTGTTTGGTTTTAATAGCTTTTTGGGTAAATTCGGGTATCCACCGCACGGACAGCAGGTGACTAATCCCTCGCTCATTGCAGGTGCCTCGAGGGGCAGGACAGCTGGCCTAGAGTTTTAACGCTGCTCCGTACCCAAGGCGAGGATCGAACCCCGACCCTTGGTTAAGGGAGGTTCAGCCCCAACTACTGAACCCCACGCTCTGGGTTTGGCTTTAATAGTTTTAGTATAATATAATGAATAGTAAAAAAATTAATTTTTTTTTATTTTTTTGAAAGAAAAAAATATAAAACTGACAAAAAGAGATAAGGGAGAGGGAGAGAGAAAAATAAAGTGAAAGGTGTGAGGGAGAAAAAGAGAGAGGGGAGGTTGAAAGAAAAAGCATAAAGGGAGAGAGAGAGAAAAAAGTAGTCAAAGTCAAAAAGCTGTAATTTTTTTGGCATTTAGTGATGAATTTACAAAGTTGCCCAAATTTTGGGACACATGGCAATCTTAGAGGATGTCTAATTTAGTAAAGTTGTTGGCATACTCAGTGAGACAGTATTTGGGCAGTATTAGATGATGTCTAATTTACACGGGTGCTGTCTTGTTCTTTTTATGAATGAACTTAGACAGTATTTAAATAGTCTAAATATTATCCCGTGAATATAAAGACAAATTTAAAGTAGATAAAAAAGGAGTTTCATATAAAAATAAAAAAATATTAAAATCTAAAAATATAAAAGTATCATTTAAAAACAATCTGTGTATTTATCTCGTGTTTTTTTTTTATATATCAGTACAGTTTTTTTTTTATATATCAATGTTGTTATCCCGTGTTTTTTATATATCAGTGCAGCTATCCCATGTTTTTATATATATCATTACAGTTATCCCCGTATCTTTTATATATTAGTGCCGTTATCCCATGTTTTTTTATGTATCAGTGCAGTTATCTCATAGTTTCAATTGATTATTTAAGTGATTAGTAGATCATAGTAAAAGATAGATAGTAGAGTATCAATAAGAAATATTTATCCCATGTTTTTTTATAGGGTAAAATATGTTTTTAGTTCCTACAAAATCGGCTCCTTCTAAGTTTAGTCCCTACATTAACGAAATAGGCGTTTTGGTCCTCATCTTATTTTTCCGTTTTCAATTTTAGTCCCTCGTGACTTTTAATAGCGCTTCAAAACTTTTAATAGCGCTTATAAAAGGTCAAAAATGCTATTAAAAGTTTTGAAGCGCTATCAAAAGTCATGAGGGACTAAAATTGAAAACGGCAAAATAAGACGAGGACCAAAACGCCTATTTCGTTAATGTAATGACTAAACTTAGAAGGAGCCGATTTTGTAGGGACTAAAAACATATTTAACCCTTTTTTATATATCAGTGACAATTATTTGTCCTTTTTTAGGTATTAATTACAAATATTTGTCACGTGTGTTTTAAATATTAATCAGTTTAAATAGTCATTAAGCCTTCTTGTTTTTTTTAGATAGTAGGTTTATACTATTCAAAAATTATAATTATCAATGGTAAATATTAATCCCGTGTTTTTTTATATATTACTGCAGTTATCTCGTGTTTTTTTATATATCAGTCTAGTTATTTTGTAGTTTCAATTGATTATTTTAGTTAATTAATAGATTGTAGTAGATAGTAAAAGTTAGATAGTAGATTATCAATAAGAAATATTTGTTTTAAATACTAATTATTAGTTTAAAGAGTCATTAAGTCTTCTTATTTTTTAGATAGTAGGTTTATAGTAGTATTCTTCAAAAATTTTAATTATCAATGACAAATATTAATCTCGTGTTTTTTTATGTAAGTGCAGTTATCCCGTGTTTTTTATATATCAGTGCAGTTAGCTCGTAGTTTTAATTGATTATTTTAGTTGATTAGTAGATTATAGTAGATAGTAAAAGAGAGATAGTAGATTATCAATAAGAAATATTTGTTTCAAATATTAATCAGTAGTTTAAATAGTAATTAAATCTTCTTGTTTTTTAGATAGTAGGTTTATAGTAGTTTTCGAAAAATTTAATTATCAATGACAAATATTAATCCAGTGTTTTCTTATATATCACTGCAGTTATCCCGTGTTTTTATATATATCAATGCAGTTATCTCGTAGTTTCAATTGATTATTTTAGTTAATTAGTAGATTATAGTAGATAGTAAAAGTTAGATAGTAGATTATCAATAAGAAATATTTGTTTAAAGTAATAATTAGTAGTTTAAATAGTCATTAAGTGTTCTTGTTTTTTACATAATAGGTTTGTATTAGTAGTCTTCAAAAAATTTAATTATCAATGACAAATATCAATCTTGTGTTTTTTTTATATACCAGTGCAGTTATCTCGTAGTTTCAATTGATTATTTTAATTGATTAGTAGATTATAGTAGATAGTAAAAGAGAGATAGTAAGATTATCAACAAGAAATATTTGTTCTAAATATTAATCAGTAGTTTAAATAGTCATTAAATTTTCTTGTTTTTTAGATAGTAGGTTTATAGTAGTAGTCTTCCAAATTTTTAATTATCAATGACAAATATTAATCCTGTGTTTTTTTATAGATCTGCGTAGTTGTCCCATGTTTTTTTTTATATATCATTGCAGTTATCTCGTAGTTTCAATTGATTATTTTAGTTGATTAGTAGATTATAGTAGATATTAAAAGATAGATAGTAGATTATCAATAAGAGGTTATAATAGACTATCAATAAGAGTGTAAACAGATTTCAGAGAGAAAAATTAAAATTTTATGGTGATAATTTTTTCCAAAAAGGTGATAGTTTTTTTTTTTTGTTTTTTTAGTGTGACTCTTTTACATTTTTATAGATAATTTTAGTAGAGTGGTGTTTGTATAAATTTAGAAATTTAGTTAAAAAAAAACCAAAGTGAAGTGATAAGAGAAAGAGAAGAATTGTTTATGGGAAAAGTAAAAGTAAAGCAAAAAGAAAAAAAGAAGAAAGAGAGTGTAAGAGAAAAGTGAAAAGGAAAAGAAAGAGAGTGTAAGATAAAAGTGAAAAAAGAGGAAAGAGAGTGTAAGAAGAAAAAGAAAGAGATGGTAATGACATTTTTACCCATAAATTAGATATGTGTCTTGTTAATAAAATATCCAAATTGGTAATTTCATAGGAATTTTGATTGTATAAATAGATATTAGATAAGAGTGTAAACAGATTTCAGAGAGAAAAATTAAAATTTTAAGGTGATAATTTTTTCCAAAAAGGTGATAGTTTTTTTTTTTGTTTTTTAGTGTGACTCATTTACATTTTTATAGATAATTTTAGTAGAGTAGTGTTTGTATAAATTTAGAAATTTAGTTAAAAAAACTAAAGTGAAGTGATAAGAGAAATAGAAGAATTGTTTATGGGAAAAGTAAAAGTAAAGTAAAAAGAAAAAAGGAAGAAAGAGAATGTAAGAGAAAAGTGAAAAGGAAGAAAGAGAGTGTAAGAGAAAAGTGAAAAGGAGGAAAGAAAGTGTAAGAAGAAAGAGAAAAAAAGAAAAAAAGAGAGTGTAAGAAGAAAAAGAAATAGAGGGTAATGACATTTTTACCCTTAAATTTGGAAGTTTGATTGTATAAATAGATATTAGATTAGATATTAGATAGAGTAGATTAGATTATTATTATGATGATTATGATATTATTATATTAGTATTGAAAAGAAAAAAATGCATCAAAACTCAACATGTGTGCTCATGACTTTTGGGGCATGTAGGCCAAACGTAATAAGTATTAGCTAATCAAGTCAATGAAGAACCATATTGATGAAATTTTGTTGATGTGTAAATCAAATGGTGCATTTTGACATTTCTAACATTTTCTTTTTTCTTTTTCCTTTTTCTCAAGGTTGTTTTCGGGCATCAACTTTTTTCCTTGCTACAAACCATGTATGAGAAGTAAATAAACTAACACTAAAAAGCAATTGAATAATATTTGTGAATTTTTTCGCAAGTAGTAGTGTTTGTTCGTTTTATGAAAGTTGACCGGCATATTTGGGCCGAGACCCAACTCAACAGAAGTTTGACTTATTCGGGCCAATCAGTTACCCGGCCCGCTAGACAGATGGAAGGAAGGAAGTTACACCCGGGCAAGAAGAACCGCAAAACAGGGTACCAGGAAACGAGGACTACAAGGGGGCCAAGAGGGGAAGTTAGAAGGGACTTCAACACATACACCTAGACACTAGACGTAGAAAGAAAAAACTGCTCGGTGATCTTCCCGATGACCGGAGTCCATTATACTACTATATTGTATCTGAATTCTGTGTAACGAGAATGGCGAGTGCTCTTTTCTCCCACTAGGAGTTTTTAACGAGGCTCGACTGATTCCATATGCATCTCTTTGTATTGTATTTTTCAGGGAGGACAAAGGCATTCCAGTCGGGCATCGCACCAACGTGATCACCAAAATCACTTGGGATCCCGAGATGGTACATAAACCACTCAACCTTTCATACCAACGTGATCATCAAAATCACTTGGAATCACGTGATGAAATGCAAGCCACTCGGATGCCATACCAACGTGACTACCAAATCAATTGGAATCCCGTGATGGCACAGAAGCCACTTGGACGTCATACGAACGTGATCATCAGAATCACTTGAAATCCTATGATGGCACACAAACCACTCGGATGTCATACCAACGTGACCATTAAATCATTTGGAATCCCGTGATGGCATGCATGCCACTCGGACACCATACCAACATGATCATTAAAATCACCTGCGATCCCAGGATGGTACCCAAGCCACTTGGCCTCGTACTATTGTGATCATCAATACTACTTGGGACACCGTGGCAACGCGCGAGTGACTCGGCCCCACACCAACATGGTCATCAGAAATCATTTGGAAATTCATGGAGTTAACATACGAACACTCGGCGTCACTCAAACTTGATTCCCCAAAAGTGTGGGAAACAGGTGACACTCTGCTCGGTAAACATTTAAACAAAACACCCTCATGTGGTCTCGCACAAGGGACATTTAATCTATCGTAACACTCGGTTACTCAGAAACCAAGTCTGGCCACACAAAATGAGATGGCATGTGCTTTAGTTTATTGCTACTACCACAATAAACCTAAGTTGTTTGCATGCAAAAAGAAAGTGTTACTGTAAATTCATTTGCAGATCGTTATACGAAAATAATGGGGAATGCCCCCAGAAGTTTATCATATCATTGCCAAACTACGAGAATTGAGTAAAGCAGGCACAACAATTATATTTCAAAATAAACATTACATTACAGAGGAGTTGCATTACAGGATGTCAACTGAAAAAGGTAAATAACAATAACACTAACTACAAAGCCCAACGAAAAATGACACAACTGTTTCTAGTCAAAGAAAGCAAAACAAAAGAGGGGCCGCTTTGCATTTACGCGCCCACCAAACCTGCATCAGTCATGAGAGTATCCACACCGTTTTCACCTGGTAAGCGCATATTAATCAATTTCCCGTCGGATATCATCTTACATGCCCCAAAAGGTGACAAATCAATTTCAGGGTGAAGAAGACGAAATTGTTCCAAGGCGCCATCAAACCCCAGAAGATACTCGTCTGCCGCGAAGGCAAAACCAGGAGAACTCCTCCCCAATGGAACTTTCCAGGGCAGCTGTAACGCCCCAAAAATATTTATCTACTTATTTAATTAAATAAGGTGCGTGTGGTAGGAATAATATTTTTGTATTCACTTGTTTGATTTATTAATTGTTTATTAATTAATTGGGAGTTGTTATGTGATAAAAATAATATAGGGAAAATGTGTAATTGAGTTGATGTGTTAGTGCATAATGGGTTAGAAATAATTAAGTGGAGTGGGTGAGCCCACAAGGGAATGCGAAGTGTCCAAGGAAAATAGCCCATAGAGTGTGATGCTTACTTAAGTGAATTAGGGTAGGATTTTGTATGACAATTAGAAATCAAAACTCGAATAGAAGTGAGAGGTGAGGAGAGAGGCGGCGGCTAGCATCGAGAGAGAGAGAGAGAGAGAGAGAGAGAGAGAGAGAGAGAGGAGAAAACGTGATCATCAAGCATCAAGGGAGAGGGATAGGCGTAGCACTCAAAGGAGAGAAGGAAGGCTAAGATTTCACTCTTCTCCTAATCTAGGGTTTCAACTTCTACATCCTAAGGTAAGGGTGAGATTCAAGTTTGATAATGTTTCATAGGAAGGGTTGTATGAGAGTTAGGGTTGTGAGTAGTCATCATGTGTGTTGCATGTCTATTGGATATTTGATGATTTGATTTGAGTGATATGAACATGCATACTATGCCTTTGATGATTTACTTTGATGATCCATTGATTTCTCCTATCACATGATTGATACCCTATGCTAAATGTTATGTTTGATCCATCATCCCCTTAGTTGATCGATTTTCCAATATGTAATTGTTGACATATGCCTATGCGCTGTGAGATTTATGATGATTGATTCCCTATGTGACCCTATGTGATTTCAGGCCTAGGTGAGCACCCTTATGCGAATTGATTTGATATGTAGTCTTGTGTATTTGCCATGTACTGAATGATGTTTTGTGTTATTAACATGAACAAGTCCTAAAATTAGAATATGCGTCACCATGATCTTAAAAGATAAGGAATCGTATGTGTTTTCATGAGATGCTGAAAACTGTTTTCAAAAATGCTGTTGCCACCCAAAAACCGTTTCTAAAGATGCTGAATGTTCCAAAACTGTTTTCGAAGACTGTATTGCTATTCAAAAACTGTTTCCGAAAACCGTATTCCAAAACTGTTTCCGAAAATCACTATGGTTGTCCCTAATTTTATGCACCGTTTCAATCCTTATGGAAAATCCCTATCTTTAAGATGTGACCCTATTTTGAGGAAAATCCCTAATTAAATGAAGCAATCCTATTTTTGTGGAAAAATCCCTCTCTTTACGAAACCAAGCCTAGTTGTGGATTATTACTAAATGATTGCAAGTCATCCCTAGTGTTGTAGTCGCCCCAATTTGTGGGATGTCTCCTAGTGCCTAATGTCGTTGTTTTGTTATTCCGTTGTCAAGTTGTCGTCGTTGCCTCGTTGTTGCCTAGGATGTGAATTGTGTTATCGTGTCTATATTGTTGTTAATACACCACGTTGGGTTGCCCATTTACGGGCATGGATTATATTGACGTTGTTGTTGTTGTCTTGGGTACCGCCGAATGGCCCAAGTTATATTGTTGTTGATATGTTGTTATTATTGCTGCACACGTTGGATTGCCCCATTTACGGGCATAGTCTATGTTGTTGTTGTTGTCGCGTTGTTGTTGTTGTTGCTGTCATGTTGTTGTTTGCCAGGTTGTTGTTGTCATTGCGTCGCATGCACATCATTTGCATATGGGGATAGTTGGCCCCGACACGTTGGATTGCCTCATTTGGCATGGATTAAGTTGGAAGCCTCATTTGGCTGGACCCGGTACCACATGCATTATAGGGTAGTTGGCCCTCTGTTGAGTCGCATTTGCATTTGCACTGCATGATTGAAGTCACCGACGGTGGTGACATGTCCTTGTTGTATACCTATTGTTGTGATCATGTAATGACCATTATGTTGTTGTTGTAAGTTGATTGTCGTTGTTGTAGATTAACCGGTTGTTGTCGTATGCTGACTGTTGTGGCTACAACTAAGCGTGATGATTCCCTGATATCCTGACTTGTGCATACAATCTTTCATATGATCCTTTATACGATGTGATATCTCACCCCTTTTGTGGTTGTTACTTTTATAGGTGAGCCCGAGTGAAGATTGTAGTCTTCCTTTCGTCTGGTGTCGTCTGCTCTGATAGGTAGCACTTGGGGATGGGTCGATTATTGTGTTTACTTATATTTCAGTTGATGTTGAATCTTTTAGTAATTGGTACACTTTGCACTTTGTCGGTTGTTGATGTTTTGACGATGTTGAATATTTCCGCTGCATGTTTTGAGAAAACTACGAGGTTTTGTTTTACGTTGAAAAATGCGACACTCTTTTGGCGCGAAAAACTCTGATAAATTATGAATAAAACGATGGGTAGAAAAAGGGTGTTACAGCAGCAGTCTTTAGGCTCAAAGATTGCAAGGCCAAACAAGATGAGCAAAACCTAGGTTGTCACCCTCGCATGATCATCGCCATTCAAGATATGATCTTTAACCAAGACGTTGACTGGAAACCTCTTATCCCACCAAGAGCGAATCTCCCCATCACCTTCGTGGTCATCTAGGACGTCGAACTACTACACTTCGGTCTTCGCACAGCCCTCCTCAATGATTGGCAGAGCATTAGCAGAGGTATTGCTTGGAGTTCTTGTAGAAGCAACTGTCTAAAGAGGAACCGCGGGAATATCAGAGACATGCGTGGTTTCAACCAGCTCCATCCTCCCCCTCTTCTCTCGATGGATCAGATCAACCTGGGAAGTGGATGCATCAACAGCGCCTTGCGCCTCCCTCCTCTATTTAGCCTTCTGCAAGTAGAGCCCCATGTCTTTCTTTTTTTGAGGATCCATCTTATCTGCAAAACAAAAGGAGAAAAAAGTGTTAACCGAGTTAGTAAATGAACTATTTTCTTTTAAAAAGGGGACGTAAATGTTCAACAATAACTTATATATAGAGCATCTATGTCACCCTTGTTGTTATTGAGTTCCCTAGAACTCACAAGTTTGAACTTTTTGAGGAAACTTATGTCGTCCTTCAATTCCAGGGGAAGGGCCTTTTCGTTGACGCCACACACGACTTAGGGTCAAATGGGGAACGAGTCGCTGCTCTTGACCCATAAAAACTTGTGTTTGAAGTTTTTGTAAGAGGAATAGTAAGGGCTCAAACTCCCTCTCTTATTCGTGCTGCAAAGAGATACCCATGAACTTTTACCCTTACCTATAACTTCAAAGAAAGCGAAGAACACTCCAACGCTTGGACTCATATGCAAAGCCCGCCAAAGAATTTTGAAGCCCCCGACGAAACCTCAACTATTGGGATGCAATTGTGTTGGCGCCACATTCAACGACCACAGAACGTTACATTCAAACACAGTAATGCGCATCCTCACCTTTATGTCCTCAAATAGGCAAGAATACATGTAGGTAGACTCTTCAGTTCCCCTCTAGGTCCCATCATACTTACTGGCTCATTTTCGCGACAACATTCAAGCCGCACGTCATCCTCCTTCCCAGAGGATGACATAGTTTTCCTCTTGCGGAAATAAGCAACAGAGCACGGGGTTTGAAAATCTGAGGTGATTTGGTCCAATCAATTTCCATTTGTTCACTATCCACTATGATTTTGATCTCCCTAAGCAGAGGCCAGAGGCGATGCCCCTTCGGTACCATAGCTCCTGAGAAAGAACAGGAAGACCTGTCATTTTCTTCGCCAACTCCAACCGGAGACTCATTAGTCACTGGACAAACATATCACTTCACACTAGGGGAGAGAGGCTTGGCTATCTTTAAACACATCATAAGAAGAAGGATTGAGTCTTACAAGATACTTGTTAAGCTCAAAGAGGTGCTCAGATGTTAACAAGCAAAGAGTTAACACTGTGTGACCTAACATGATGCAAAGCAATACAAAGCAACATATGGCAATCAAGATATTCCTCTAGAACAACATGTACTCAAGTTGATAATTACTTAGAAGATACTTCAGAAGACGTTCTGACTATATCTCAGAAGCAATTGAGAAGTCAATGCTCAGAAGCTTCTGAACAGCCTTCAGAAGCATGAAAGAAAAATATGAGACTTCTCTCAACGATCAATTGATACATCAACATTGGTTCTATGCTAAGGGGAATGAAGTCAAGTGATAGAAACCATAATTAGAAGCATTCACGCGTTGACGAGTTCTGAAGCTCTCAACAATCAACTGCTGTAGCAGTGTACGTTGCAACAATGTACCCGTCTAGGCGCAAAAGTAACTAACGGCTATAATCTCTTTGCTCTAGCATTCCAACGGATCTATCAAGGCAAATGGTCTATAAATAAGACATGAATCCCTCAGAACTTCTTCAAGGGAGACTGCACAATATTGGTCAAGGCATCAGAAGCTTCTTAGCAGCTTCTGAGTAAGTCTACACTCTCTCCTAAACACACTCACTGCAAATCAACATATCTGGGACTTTATTGAGTGTGTTCATAGCTTGTGTCAATTCACTACAAAAAAAAACAGCATTAGCGACGGAAATTAGCGAAGGAAATTCTCGCTAATTTTAAGCGGGATTTTGAAAAAGAATCACGAATTACGAGGAAATTAGTGAGGGAATTTCCCTTGTTAATTAATTTTAAGCGGGATTTTGAGAAAGAATCACGAATTACGAGGAAATTAGCGAGGGAATTAGCGAGGGAATTTCCCTCGCTAATTTTAAGCGGGATTTTGAAAAAGAATCACGGATTGCGAGGAAATTAGTGACTGCTGAAGGGGTGTCTGCTGACCCCAAAAAGATCAGTGCTATGACTGGTTGGCCCACTTCCAAGGATCTTAGAGGCTTGAGAGGCTTCTTAGGGCTAACAGGTTACTATAGAAGATTTGTGAAAGGTTATGGCATCATTGCAAGGCTTTTAACTGAGTTGTTGAAAAAAGACAAGTTCAGATGGGATGCTGAGGCAGAAACAGCTAGGCATGGCAGTAAAACCCGGACCCGCAGATACCCGTCCGAACCCGCCCCGATTTTGTCAGGGAAAACCCAGTTTAAACGGGTTCGGGTTCGGGGATGGGTTTTCCCCGCTTTGCTGAGTCGGGGACGGGGACCGGGAATGTGATACCCAGCCCGAACCCGAACCCGAACCCGCCCCGCTAGAAGTTAAATTACTTAAATACCCATATATATATATATATATATATCCCACTTCCAACAATAGAAACAACCCTAAATATGCGCCTCTCTCAGTCTCTCATCTTCCCTCTCCAGGCTCTCCTCTGCGCACAGTGCGCCTCTCCTCTCCACCTCTCCTCTCCGTGCACGGTGCGCCTCTCCTCTCAGCCTATCCTCTTCGTGCTCCTCTCCGTGCTCCTCTCCACCTCGCCTCTCCGCCTCTCCTCTCCACCTCGCCTCTCCGCCTCTCCTCCTTCTAGTTGCAGCGCCTCTCCACTACGGTAATTTGTTTTTACTGGTTATTGTTTTCCCTTAATCAATTTGTGTTTTACTGGTTATTGTTTAATTTGCCGCGCCTTCTTTTAATTTGCTGCAGCTAGAAGAACCAAAATTATAGATGAACTAAACAAACTAGGATTTATCTCAAGGTCTGAGGGTATACCTTAATTTGCTGCACCTTCTTTTAATTTGCTGCGCCTTCTTTTGGTTTGTTTTTTTGGTTTTCAATACTGTTGCGCCCGAAAAATTCCCCGAGGGAGAACCTTCCTCGTTCACAACTTTTCCTAAGACAATGAAGCCGCCACCAATATTTATTAAGGAAAATATTAGGAAAACCTTTTTTGGAAAGCGATTGGTCTTGCGAAACTAGAGAATAGGGTTCGGGGGTCGGTTACGTGCAGGGAAGGTGTTAGCACCCCGACACGTCCTCTCTACTGAGAGGGAACCCTTAATTAAATGTGTGGTTTTAGTGTGTTGACTTGAAAATACTTAATTTTGCCTCTCTACTTCTTATTGAAAAATTCTTAATGAAAATCTTTATTTATTATGAAAAAGAAAAAGGGGGAGGAATGGGTTTTTAGAAAAAAAACGATTGACGGGACATGGCCCGCTCCTACGTATCTCCCGGTGCGATGGAGAACTCAAAGCTACGTAGTTCTTCTTTGTCCTGAAAAAGGTTTTTGTCTTTTATCTTTTTAGTGAGTTTTCGAAATAGGACGAGCATTTAGTGAATGATTAAACTAACCAAGGTTATGGGTAATCACCGCTAAGTACTCTTGGAAATGAGAGTCACCACCGCCAGTCAGACGAACAAAGGTTCTGATTGACTATTAGTAGCAACTCGTTTTTATTTACTTTTTGAAAGTGGTTTTCGAAAGAGATTGATTGGCACGAATTATCAAACTAACAAAGGTTATGAGTGATCATCGCTTGTTGTTCTTTGGGGAAAAAGACATCGCCACCAATGGCTAGACGAACAAAGGTTCTGGTTAACCACTAGCGACGATGGGTTGAAAATGTTTTTAGAAAGGAAAAGGTTTTCGTTCTGAAAATGATCTTGGTTTGCAAAAGTGATTTTTTTTGTTATGAAAATAACTCTTTTCTTTTTGTTATGCAAATGCTAAACTTTTATGATTGCGCTTGACGAGAATGTGACTCGCTCCTACGTATCCCAAATGGGAATCAAAGCGACGTAGTTCTAACGAGCCTCGAAAGTGAAAGTCTTTTTGCTTAGGTTTTGAAAAGTGGAGGGTGCTCATAATGATCAAACTAACAAAGGTTATGGGTGATCATTACTAACACTTACCATGATTTTCGATGCTTGGGAAAATATCTTTTGAAATTGAAAGCATTCATGATAATCAAACTAACAAAGGTTATGGGTGATTATCACTAGCACTCCATTAATAATCATGCAAGCAAAGGCTTCGCAAGACTACTAACAAAGTTTTGATTTTGAAGAGTTTTCGCCATTGGATTAATTTTTGTTTAGGGAAAAGAAAATCTGTTATTTGGGAAAAAAGATTTTGTAAAATAAATAAATAAATAAATAAATTTATTTAGGGGAAAGAAACACAATTTAAAAAGAGAAACAGGGGGGTGCAGTAGTAAAATGGGGTGCAAATAACAGGAGGGCTGTATTATTAAAACTGGGGTGTAAACAGCGAGCCCGGCTTGTTTTTGTAAGCTGGGCTGCGTCTCAAAAAAAAGAAATCGTGGGCTTCAGAAGGGGGGCGGGGCGCTGAGTGAAACAAAGGGTGCGAATAGGGATCTGAAAAAAAAAATAAAAATAAAAGTGAAAAGACGAAAATACCCCTGCAGCTTACACTATAAAAGGAAAACCTAAAAAGAAACCCTAACGTTATCTTTCCTTTTCTCAGCGCCGCAACTCTCCAAAAATGACCAAATCTGAAGATTTTTCCCTCTCTCCTCTTCCACGGCCGATCGCGCCCTCCCCCTCCTCTCCGTTTTGCTTTCTCCCTCCCTACTCTATGTCCGCCTCTCTCCTCCTCTCCTCACCAAATCATTGTTTTTTTATCTCTCCATCAACCCTCCCATCGTTTTCTACCCCCTCACCGCCGCTAATGGCGAAAATAGGTAGAGGACCATGGTGTTGTTGTTCGTGGTGGCTTTTGGGTGGTGCGAAGGTGGTGGCTTTTGGTGGTTATCATGGATCTATGGTGGCGGTGACAGTGGTGGTAGGGTGATTGTTGGCCGACGGTGGTTAAGATGACCGTGGTGTGGCTTTGTTGCTGGGCGGTTGTTCGGTGGTGAGGAGAGAGAGGAGGGTGGTGCGAAGAGGGAGTGGTTCGGTGGATGGTGGTGTAGGCCTGGCCGTGGGGAGGTGATGGTGGATAAAAGGGGTTCGGTGGTTGGGAGGTGGTTGTGGATGGTTGTTCGTGGTGGCTGTTGGTGGCCGTTCGGTTTCTGTGTTGGTTGCGAACGGACGGAGGGGTTACCACGGCGGCGGATTGGTTCTGGGTGGTTCGGTTGAGGTCCTTAGGTAGTGGCTATGGTGGTGCGCACGGCGGAGAGAGGGAGACAGGGGGGTTGTGGTGGTGATTCGGTGTGAGGGTGATTTTTGTGGTGGTTGGCCGTGAGGTGAGCGGTGATGCGGCGGTGCGATGGTGGTGGCCACCACAATGGTGGCCGGAGCTCCAAGCTCCCCCTTTTTTTGACTTCACCAAAAAAAAATTTCTTTCTGGTTCTCTCCCCCTCCTTTACTGTTTTTATTTTCTGTGACTGTGTCTCCCCCCGTTTTGCTTCTGTCCAAGCTTTCTATATAGCCTCTTCAGTTTTTGTCCTTTTTTCTGAGCCAGCTATGTGCATTTGAAATGTCTCTTTTACTTTCTTAATCTATGATGCTGCTCTTCTGCTACAGCCACTGACCTCTTCCCCTTACTTAGTTCATGTTTGTAGGTTAATAAAGATATGAGAGGGGGCAGAGGCGTGGGGTCTGCTGTGCAGAGACAGACTGTGTGCAGTGCATTGGTCAAGAGCTGAAAATGGGTATTAGCCACAAACAACTAGAAAGATACCTTGGTTGCAAGTTGAAATTGTTTGCTGCAATCCTGTAACCAACCAAACACCATGCGATTTACCTCTCTGCTTTGTATCATTACTGTGTTGTTTGTACGGCCTACAACATGTTCCTCTTTTATCTTTTATTTTGTAAATGTAATAATAATAATAGTAATAATAATAAATGAATACTATTTACACAATTCTTTAATTCTTTCTTGTTTTTTAGTTTTCTTGAATAATGAAAAAAAAGGTAAGTTTTACTAATAATAAAAGAAGTGACGCAAAAATCGCTAACGAGCACTGAATGACATGCGTAAACGAATAAAACCTCAAAATGCAAAACGAACAATATTTTGATTTTTTTTTCTACTAAATTTTAAATTAGCCGGACAAAATTAGGGTATGATAAATACCTTACCTTATGTAGTAGATAAGTAGTATCATTGATGTTCAGTGAAGAAAGTATCTGGCTTTACCCCAAGTTTCATGAACTTCATTTTTATTTCTTGTTTTATATACCAAATTGGTCAACAAAAGGGATGCTGCAAAAGGGTATTTAGGACTAGGAAATTAGAAATAAGGTGCAATAGATAAAAGTGGAAGTAAAAGACCAACAAACAGGATATGAGTGATTTTATTAACATGAATTGATGATGAATGTTGGATTGAGTTAATGTTTTGGACATGTTTTTGACTTAATATCATAGTTGGAATGTTGCTTTTTGAGTTAGGAATGAGTTCGGGTGAATCAATTTCAGCCATGGTTAATATTGCATATTGTTAACATGTGGTTCTGCATATCTTGTTCATGTCACAGGATACAAAAATGATGGATGCTGCTTGTAATTCCCCAGTGCCTAGTTCGCAAGAAGGTGAACATGATCCAACTCAACAAGAAAGTTGTAACCCTCCAATTAATGTTGAATCTACGCCAAAACCTCAAGATGTTGAGACAGGGCAAACTTTAGAGACAACAGCACAAACAGAGGCACAAATGCAAGCAGAAAGAGCTTTAGTCAAAAAGGATAAGTGCAAAAGTATTGTATGGAAGCATTTCACATTGATAAAAGTTAAAGAACAAGACAAAGGTCAATGTAATTATTGCAAGAAATTGCTTGGTGGAAGTTCAAGAAATGGAACGAAACACTTGCATATACACATGGATACATGTGTTAAAAAAATGCTTATGGAGAGAAGCAATAATAGCAAGGGGCAGACATGTCTTATGCCTAAGGTCATTCAAGGAAAGCATGACTAGGTGCTGGAACTTATAATGCTGAAAATGCAAGAAAAGAGCTTGCACAAGCAATAATTATGCATGACTATCCACTTTCAATAGTGGATCATGTTGGTTTTAAGAGATACTCGGCAGCTCTTCAACCATTGTTTCAAGTTCCTTCGAGAAATACAATCAAGAAAGAGATATTCAAAGTTTATGAGTATGAGAGATCAACCACTATGAAGTTATTAGACAGTCTTCAAGGAAGAGTGGCAATTACATCTGATATGTGGACTTCGAGCAATCAAAAGAGAGGGTATATGGCTTTGACGGCTCATTATATTGATGGATCTTGGACTTTGCAGAGTCACGTGTTGAGGTAATAATATGGTTTTTTAATTATAGTTTTAATAATCATATATTTATTGAATGTGAATTTTATTACATTAGGTTAATTATAGTTTTAATAATCATATATTTATTAAATGTGGATTTTACTACATTAGGTTCATCTATGTTCCAGCTCCTCACACTAGTGATAGACTTAGTAATGCCTTGGTTGAATGTTTGATGGATTGGAACATTGATACAAAATTGTCCACTATCACTCTAGATAATTGTAGCACAAACGACGCTATGATTGATAAAGTGAAGGATAAGTTGAACTTAAACACTTTGTTAAGTGGGGGGGTCCTTACTTCATATGCGCTGTTGTGCGCATATATTAAACCTGATAGTGAAAGATGGGTTGGAAGTGGTGAAGGATGGCATAGAAAATATTAGGGATAGTGTTGCATATTGGACTGCGACACCTAAAAGGAAGGAAAAATTTGAAGAGACAGACAGTTGCGAGTTACATGCACTAGAAGTTTGGCTTTAGATTGCCAAACCAGATGGAATTCAACATACAAGATGCTTGATATTGCCATTTCATATCAGGAGGTGTAATACCCCAGTTTTGTCCGCCCAAGTCAAAAAAAAAACATTTTTCAGAAAAATGGAAGCAATAAGGTAATTCATAATGTGTGGAAAACAATGGATTGGTGCATTTATGTGTGTTCGTCCCCTATTTCGCATTTTTATTTGAATTACGCGCGCGCGCCAGTAGTAACTGCGTGAGCTGCCCTGTGCCCCCGTCATTTGGCACGTGTCTGTATTTTCATAAAAAAAGGCATTTATTGATCATTATTAATTTTTGGCACCCAAAAACATTTTTCTTAATTTTTAGGAATTTTAAGAAATAAAATAATGCATATTTTGGCATTTTTGGGCATTTAAATAAAAGCGAATTAATTATTTTTGGACCAAGACCAGGTCAAGGACGTGGCATACATGTTACTCTACCAAGGATGAAGAAAGGGATTGTTCTTCAAGTGCGAAGTGGAGCCTATTTATAGCCTTTGAGGTTTCCTTTGCATGAGGGTTTGCGTAGTAACTAAGTCAGCAATGTGGTGCCTAACCATGGTTAATTTTCTGCTCTGAATTTGAGAAGATAAAGTCCAGCACTCTTCTTTAAAGGAGGTCCAATGGTGGAGATCCATGTGTCTTTAGTGTATAGCCCCTTATGATGATGTTTCATGGTGGACGCCTCCATATGCATGTGGGCATGTGTCTCCAGGTGCCCAATGACTAAGCATGACGTCACAAAACTTCTGGTGTCATGGTATGAATTGAGGTGCTTCCAAGGTGGGGGGTTATAAGCTCACAGCTAGACGGTGCAGAAGCACTATGATGCAGAAGCATCTAGTGCAGAAGCACTAAGTGCAAAAACACTTTATCTTGGATGTGCTTTTAGTGTGGAAGCAATGCTGTTCTCCTGGTGCAGAAGCATGAACTGCAGCTGCACTGAGCAAACATATCAAACATACCAATATATATACAAAATGCTTAAATCATTGTGCAATCTTCTATAAAACTTATAATGTTGTTTATTTGACTAAAACTACTATATTTAATACATATTATACTTGGTTTCAGGCAATTAGTTATGGTTAGATGTATGAATAACTCTATATAAAATAGAGTTATCACACCCCCAAACTTAAACCATTGCTTGTCCTCAAGTAATGACAAAACAAAACTAAGATTTTCATAGATTTTAAGAAGATCAGATCAGCTCATCTCTTTTCAAAAATTGCTTTCTCATTGTATGAACCTCAATTTTCAGAATTTTTTTTGCTTTGTGTGTCATTGATTTCCCAGACATCCAAGGTTTATCATTTATGTGTGTGTGCGTTCCACTGAGATCCAATCAGTTCCCAAAACTAAGTGAGAAGTTTCTCTTTTGCTTTTGAAAAAGTTTAGATCACGCTTGGTCAAAAACAAAAATGGTTCAAAATGTAGATTAGACTAACAATATCTTCAAGACTCGGGGGGTCTTTAAGCACAACTAAGGGCTTGTTTGAGCATTTCAAAACTGTTGAGTCATTTGCACTTTTCTTTATTTTTGGGGGTTCTTTGGTTTTGGTGCTGAAGCACCAAGTGCAGAAGCACTAGGTGCAGAAGCACTGCTTTTCTGTTTCTTTGGTGCAGAATTACCTTGGTAACACTTTTTCAAAATTGATAGCATATGTTGCCCTCCTCACTGGCCTCCTTATGCATACTTTTTTCTTTGGTTTTTGCTTTTCTTTTCTTTTCTTTTTTTTTCTCTTTACATTTTTATGCTTTTCTTTTTCAAACCAAATGCATTTATTTGGAACAGGTTCAGTTTGATGATTTGGGAAAATATGGCTAGCTTGTGATATTTTGGTTCTTTTGTAGTGTTTTTGGTTAACCTTTTGTGCTGACATCTCTAAGTTTTTCATACTCAGCCTTAGTATTCATGAAAACTCCCCCAAACTTATTTCTTTATGCTCTTCTATATTTTTAGAAAAAATTTGTTTTTGACCTTGGTTTTCTAAAGTTTTCTTTTGCATTAGATAGTTTTCAAATAGCAAGGTTCTTTTTAGAAACTCAGTTTTGATGTGTCAAAGTGGTGATAAAAATTGGTTATTTGGGGAAAACAATACTTTTTTTTCTTTTTCTTTCTTTCATCATTAAAAATTGGTTCAAAGAATGAGTTTTTGGTTAAGATTTTGCACAAAAGAATTTTAAGCTGATCAGGCTTCAAAAAACTATTTAAATCCTAAAAAATAACTTGATGTATTTCAAACTAAAGCTTTGTGCTACTTATGTTTTTGTAAATCAGTTTTCTAAATTTTTCAAAGAAGCTTTGTTTGAATGCATCAAAATTTTGAAAATATGCACATATAGATAAACAACATAGCATACAAACATACATATTTAATTAAAACATACTAGCACATGCATAGTATTTTAAGAGATGTTTTTCACCCCAACTTAAAGCTGAGCAGTGTCCCCACTGCTCTTAAGTTGAGACCAAAATAATAATTGTTTGTACCAAAATGGGGAGTGGGGTTAATACATGTGGGACATCAAAATATATTTAGCAGTTCAGATATAACAACATTAAAAGGCTTTACTCTTTTTCGGCACCACTCCTGATCCTTGAACTGGTTCTGGCTGGAATGTGTTTCACCTTCTGCTTTTTCTTCTTTGCTTCTTCAGGTTTTGGTGCAGAAGCACTAGGTGCAGCTGCACCAACTTCCTCAGCTATAGGTTCTGGTTCTTTAGGTTCTTCAGGCTCCTCCTCTGCAGGTTTATCAGTTGTCTCCTCTGGTTCCTCAGGTGCTTGCACAGTGGTCTGCTCTTGTTCCACAGTTGATCCCATCACAGCTTTTGAACTTTCAGCCTTCTTCTTGAAAAACTTCTGGGTGTTGCCCAGTTCTTCCTTCTTCTTCTTTGCTAGCTCCTCCAGCACCAGTTTGACAGTGTCTTCTTTGTTCATGGGTATGACTGTCACAACTGGAACACCTTCAGGTGCTTCTGCACTAGGTGCAGAAGCATCAGCTGCTGGGTGAACTTCATCCTCAGAGGTTGATTTTTCTTCTTCTTCATTGATTTCCTCCTCTTCAATTACCTGCAAAGTTTGTTTCTCAAGAGAAATGTTAGTTGCATCAGTTTCAGTGACCTGGGGTGGGGTTTTTTCTTTGATTGGTGATGGTGGTTTTTCAGCTTGTTTTTCTTGGGTGATGGGGGGTGGTGGGGATGTTTGTGGGATGGGTGATTTAGGTGATGGAGGGGTGGGTGTTTTTCCAGTGGAGGGTGATGTTGTGGTATCTTGGGGGTTGGCTTCCTCCATAGATATGTTTTGTTCCCCACTCTTTTCACTGCTTTCAGTGGTTTCTTCATCCTCTTCATCTTCATTTTTCACCATCTCTCTCACCATTCTTTCTATTGTTTCATCCTCCTCAGTTTCTTGCTGCTCCTCACTGAGCAGCTCTTCTTCTTCTTCTTCTATTTTCTTCTTCTTACCCTTTTCTTTCTTCTTTGTTTCCCTCTTTCTCTTCATCACTTTTTTCTTATTTTTCTCTTCACTCTCTTTCTCTTTCTCCACTTCCGCTTCCTTCTCTTCTTCCTTTTCTCCTTCTTCTTCTTCTGGGTTCTGAAAGACCCAAGATGGGAATACTGGTGTTTCAATCTGAGTAGGTACCTGTGAGATCTCCATCAATCTTAGCTGCAGCCAATCATGCTGTTCCTGCTGAAATTTCCAAACAGCCTGGTGCTTCTGCACTAGGTGCTCCTGCACCAGGGTTGGTTCCACAGCTTTGATTTTGGTTCTTTCCTTCATCTAAGCAGACAGTGGCCCAGGAGGCTATTTTCTCTGCTTGTGTTCTTCATCACTAATAAACACTCCTTGCTTCATGCAAAGCTCAGTTATCAAACATGGAAAGAACAAGAATCCTTCCCTTTTTACAGCACACTCTAGTATCTGCCTATTGATGATTTTGCCCACATCCACATTCTCATTTGTGAGGATTGCATCCAAAAGGATCAATCTCTCTTTTGACAGAGTGTATGTGTGTGATGTGGGTAAAAATAGAACAATCAATAAAGATATACCAGTTGCCTAGCTCAGGTATCAGCCATCTGTTTTTCAACCTGAATTCAGTATTAGACATTTTATCCCATTTTGAATTCTGCACAGCAATCCTATATTTCACTCTCTCCATCTCCTTTTTTTACATATTTTTCTACTTTTTCTCTAAAATCAGGCCCAGTACAGACTAGATTATAGTGATCATTTATCCTATCAAAATTGAAATAGACTTTCCTACCTCTTACAACAGCATGATCCTGCATCTTCCCCTTGTGATTGCTTTGAATCCCAGCATAGAATTCTCTGACAATTTGCTCCAGATAAAAAGCTCTGTGTTGGATGAATAAATCCCAGTGTAGACTTGAGATTGTTGCCATAAAGCTCTGATGCGCCTTCATGAGACTGTATCCTCTCTCAGGAAGGAACTTTCTATCCCAAAAATGCGCAAGATTGGCATTTGTTGGCACAGAGGAGTTAGTAATGGATCCATGTTTCTTTTTCTGGACAGGTTTTGATGATGATTCTGGACCTGTTGTGTTTCTTCCTGAACTTTTGACTGCGCTTTGCTTGCGAACCATGGTGGGTAGTTGTAGGTTTTTGGAATTTCTTGAAATGGAATGGAGTTTTGTGATTTCAAAAGTTTAAGGTTTTTCTGGGTAAGGAGGGTTTTCTGGTGATTTCGTCGAGGTTCTACGATTGAGAGAGTGTTGGTGATTAGGAAAGAACGGTTACAAGTGGGAATTGTGTGGGTTTAATGAGGAAGTAGCCGTTAGGGATAGCTAGGCTTGCATGCATGGCGACGCGTGGGCTATTTAGGTATATTACTCATCACTTCAGATACTGCTCACGACTAGACACATGTCTTGCTGTTGTTTTGACCGTTATTTTCACCCAAGTCAAATTTTTGAATTTTTGATGTGCAGCAGCACTTGAGGAATATTTTAGTGCAGAAGCACCATAGTGCAGAAGCACTAGGTGCAGAAGCACTAAAAATTTGTGATCCTACAAAACACTTGAAAACATTAAACTGAACAAAATAATAATAAATATTAATACAAAAACATGGGTTGCCTCCCATAAGCGCTTGTTTTAAAAGTCTTTCAGCCTGACTATCTCCTTATTTCTTTAGAGATTTTGAACATGTGTGGTGTACTTGTCTCTTTCCACATGCTCTCCATAGTACATTTTCACTCTTTGGCCATTTACCTTGAAAGTGGTGGTTGTGGCTGCATCATATAAATCAACTTCACCATGGGGATAGACTTTGACTAGTTTGAATGGTCCTGACCATCTTGATTTAAGCTTTCCAGGGAACAATTTCAGCCTAGAATTGTATAACAGGACCAATCCTCCTTCTCTAAGTTCTCTTCTTTGAATTCTATTGTCATGCCAAGCCTTGGTTTTTGTTTTGTAAATTTCTGCATTCTCATAAGAGAAATGCCTAAATTCTTCTAATTCATTTAATTCCAAAAACCTTTGTGCTCCTCCCTTGTTGTGATCAAAGTTCAGTTTTTTCATAGCCCAATATGATTTATTTTCTAACTCAACAGGAAGATGATATGCTTTACCATAAATTAACCTATAGGGGGACATACCTAATGGAGTTTTAAATGCAGTTCTGTATGCCCATAATGCCTCATCTAGGTGTAAGGACCAATCCTTTCTTGCTGGCCCAACCAGTTTTTCTAGCATTCTTTTAATTTCCCTATTTGATAATTCAGCTTGTCCACTTGTCTGTGGGTGGTAAGCTGTAGCCATTTTGTGCTTAATTCCATATTTTGCAAGAAGATTTTCAATGAGTTTATTGCAAAAATGGGAGCCTTCATCATTGATGATTGCTCTTGGGGTGCCAAATCTTGTAAAAATGTTTTTAAAAAGAAATTTGCTGACAGATTTGGCATCATTATTAGGCAATGCTACAGCCTCTACCCATTTGGACACATAATCAACAGCTAATAAGATATATTGTTTGCCAAAAGAAAGTGGAAAAGGCCCCATGAAATCCATGCCCCATACATCAAAGAGTTCAATTTCTAAAATATTGGTTCTGGGCATTTTATGTTTTTCTAAGATATTACCTGTTCTTTGACATTTATCACATGTTTTGACCATTAATTTTGCATCTTTAAATAGACTGGGCCAAAAATAACCAGACTGTAATACCTTAGCTGTTGTTCTGTTGCTTCCAAAGTGACCTCCATATGGTGCAGCATGGCAGTGTAGAAGCACTGCTTTCTGTTCTTCTTGGGGGATGCATTTCCTCATCAATTGATCTGGACACATTTTATAGAGAACTGGATCATCCCAATAGTAGTGTTTAACTATGTGGAAGAATCTCCTTCTTTGTTGGTATGTCATGTCTACTGATACTACTTTGCTTGCAAGAAAGTTTACAATATCAACAAACCAATGTGCAGTAGCACTTGGTGCAGAAGCACTAGGTGCAGAAGCACTGGGTGCTATTACGGAAATTGTTAGCAGTTTTTCATCAGGAAAACTTTCTTTGATCTCTCCCTTTTGAGTACCTGTTCTTTCACCTTCAAGTCTAGATAAATGGTCAGCAACCTGATTCTCCACCCCCTTTTTATCTCTAATTTCAAGGTCAAATTCTTGAAGGAGGAGAATCCATCTTATTAACCTTGGTTTTGCATATTTTTTTGAAATTAAATACTTGATGGCAGAATGATCAGTATAGACAATAACTTTGGTGCCAACCAAGTAAGACCTAAATTTGTCAAATGCAAAAACCAGTGCTAATAGTTCTTTTTCTGTTACAATATAATTCATTTGAGCTTCAATCAATGTTTTGCTAGCATAATAAATAGAATGAAAGATTTTGTCATACCTTTTCCCCAGGACTGCTCCTATAGCAAAGTCACTAGCATCACACATCAATTCAAAGGGCTTGCTCCAATCTGGTGTAACTATCACTGGTGCAGTTACCAATGCCTTTTTGAGTTTTTGGAATGCTTCCATACATGGCTCATCAAAGTTGAGAGGTGTATCCAATTGCAAAAGTATACACAGTAGCTTGGATATCCTTGAAAAGTCTTTGATAAACCTTTTGTAGAAGCCTGCATGACCTAAGAAGCTTCTGATTCCTTTGACAGTTTTTGGAGGTGTTAATTTTTCAATGACCTCAATTTTGGCTATGTCCACTTCCAGACCCTTTTTTGACACTTTATGACCTAGCACAATGCCTTCTTGTACCATAAAATGGCACTTCTCCCAATTAAGCACTAAATTTGTTTCTTCACATCTTTGAAGAATTTTCTCAAGATTTGATAACACAATTGAAATGTATCTCCAAAAACTGAGAAATCATCCATGAATACCTCCATTGATTGCTCAATGAAGTCAGAGAAGAGGGACATCATGCATCTTTGGAATGTGGCAGGAGCATTACAAAGTCCAAAAGGCATCCTTCTAAATGCAAAGGTTCCATAGGGACATGTAAAGGTTGTTTTTTGTTGGTCATCAGGTTCTATTGCAATTTGATTGTATTCTGAATAACCATCTAAGAAACAATAAAATTCCTTACCTGCTAATCTGTCAAACATTTAGTCAATGAAAGGTAAAGGGAAGTGGTCTTTCTTTGTGGCTTTATTGAGTTTTCTATAATCCATACAAATCCTCCAACGTGTAACAGTTCTTGTTGGTATTAACTCATTTTTTTCATTGGCTATAACTGTCACACCCCGCTTCTTTGGAACACATTGCACAGGGCTTACCCTGCACTATCTGATATGGGGTATATGATTCCAGCCTCTAGCCATTTTATGATTTCTTTCTTTACAACCTCTTTCATAATAGGATTTAGCCTTCTCTGTCCTTCTATATAATTTTTAGAATTATCTTCTAAAATTATTCTATGCATGCATATAGAAGGGCTAATTCCTTTTATGTCAGCCATCTGCCAGCCTATTTCTTCTTTATGCTTTCTTAAGGTACTAATGAGATCATGCTCCTGCTTTAAGGACAAGTCTGAAGCAATGATTACTGGAAGTGTGTCACCTTCCCCTAAGAAAGCATATTTCAAATGTTTAGGCAGTTCTTTCGGTTCTAATTTTGGAGGTTGTTCAATTGAGGGTATATTCTTTTTAAGGTTTGGGTCTTTTAAATTAAGAGATTCAAAAGTTCTAGACCATACCTTATGTGTTGCTTCTTTCCTTGGCAGCATGTGTTTTTCCATGATTTTTTCATTAGGTGGTGCTTCTGCATCTGGTGCAAGAGCACTGGTGAGATGATCATACTGCTTCTGAAATTGTTCCCGCACTAAATGGTCAAGAGAATTGATTGTTGAACACCCTTCATTCTCCTCTGCAGGATACTTCAGAGCATTCATCACATTAAGTTTCACCTCTTGATCATTCACCCTCATGGTTAGTTCTCCTTTCTGCACATCAATCAGGGCCTTGCCAGTTGCTAAGAATGGTCTTCCAAGGATGACTGGCACTTCTTTATCTGCATCAAAATCAAGAATAACAAAATCTGCAGGAAAAACAAATTTGTCAACCTGAACTAAGATATCTTCAATAATTCCTTCTGGATAGGCTATTGATCTATCAGCAAGTTGAAGTGTTACAGTGGTAGGTCTAGCATTTCCAATTCCAAGCTGTGTAAATATTGATTTAGGGATCAAGTTGATACTTGCACCTAAATCACATAAAGCACGACCTGTATAAAATTTTCCAATTGAGAATGGAACTGTAAAACTACCAGGATCTTTCAATTTCCTTGGAATTTTGCTTTGTAAAATGAGACTACATTCTTCAGACATAGCAACTGTTTCAAAATCACCTAATCTTTTTCTTTTTGAAAGCACGTCTTTCATAAATTTAGCATAATTAGGCATTTGCTGAAGTGCTTCAACTAATGGAACATTAATGTGCAACTGTTTTAATATTTCAAGAAACTTACTGAATTGCTTCTCCTCAGGTGCCTTTTTTAATCTTTGAGGATAAGGAGGAGGAGGGTATTCAGGAACTAACCTTGGTAGTTGTATTTCTTTTGGTGCAGAAGCATCAGGTGCTTCTGCATCTTGCAGATTTTTTTCATTTTTATTTTTTTCTGTTTCTTTTTCTCCCTTACCTTTACCTTCAGTCTCTTCTTTATCTGTAAGATCTTTTCCATTCCTTAGAGAAATGGCCTTCACCTGTTCTTTTCCTGGTCTGTGAGATGTAGTAGCTTCTGTAATTGAAGGTAATGCACCTGCTGGTCTTTGGTACAGAGTTGTTTCTAGCTGCCCCACTTGATTCTCCAAATTCTTTATAGATGCATCTTGTGCTTGCCTAGCTGTTCTGGTTTCACTAATAAAGGATTTGAGCAAGGCTTCAATGGAGTTATCATTGGCAGGTGTTTGTTGTTTTTGGTTGTTTTGAGACTGAAACCCTGGTGGTGTTGCTGTTGGTGCAGCTGCACTAGGTGCAGAAGCACCAGTGTTATTCCATCTAAAATTTGGGTGGTTCTTCCACCCAGGGTTGTAGGTGTTTGAGTAAGGGTTGTTGTTTTAATTGAATCCTACATAGTTGACAGAGACAAGATTGCTGGGACATTCCTCATACAAGTGGCCTCCTCCACAGTATACACAACTTGTATCACCAGGAGGGGCTTGTTCTATGACTGCTGCAGAAGTATCAGTTGGTGCAGCTGCGCTTGGTGCAGATGCACTGTTGGAAGTGAAGTTTTTGGACAAGTTGTATAGAGAAGCTAACTGAGCAGATAGGGCAGATACATCACTGATTTCATGCACCCCTGATGGTTTCTTTTGGGTACTTACCCTCTCAGTAGGCCAACTAGAGCTGTTTGTAGCAATTCTGTCAATCAACTCACATGCTTCATTGTATGACAGGTTCAGTAACACACCCCCAGATGATGCATCAAGCATTACTCTGGTTTGTGTCTCTAAACCATTATAAAAAGTTTCCATTTGAATAATGATTGGTAGACCATGATGAGGACATTTTCTTAAAAGCTCTTTCCATCTTTCCCATGCTTCAAATAATGACTCAAATTCTTTTTGTCTAAAAGATGTAATATCATTTCTCATCCTGGCATTTTTAATGGGTGGAAAATATTTTGACAAAAACTTTTCAGCTATTTCATTCCATGAATGTATAGAATTAGACTCCATTGAATTTAACCAAGATTTAGCCTTATCTTTTAAAGAGTATGGAAATAGCTTAAGTCTAAATGCTTCTTCACTAACACCAGGAAGGATAAAATTAGGCTAAAGTGTTCCCGGGGTCCCTTATCTTTATTTAAAGTAACGATTTGGTCCTTTATCTTTTTTTTGTCCCAAATCAGTCCTTTATGTTTTAAATTTTTGACACATAAATCCTTTTCTATCCCAAATCAGTCCTTTATGTTTCAAATTTTTGACACATAAATCCTTTTTTTTTGACACATAAATCAGCACTGTTAACGGAAAAGGATTTATGTGTCAAAAGTTTGAAAGATAAAGGACTTATTTGGGACAAAAAAAAAACATAAAGGACTAATTCGTTACTTTAAATAAAGATAAGGGACCCCGGGAGCACTTTAGCTATAAAATTACTACATACTTCTAGAAACTGTTTTAAATGCTCATGGGGATCCTCATGAGGAGATCCACCAAATTGGCCAATTGTTTGGAGCGTTTGGAACATCATGGGTTTAAATTCAAAATGAACAGCATCAATATGAGGTTTTGCTATACTATTTTGCATATTCTAATTATTAAACATAGCATAATCCCTCATGGGTCTATTTCTATCATTAATCATACCTATTGGTCCCATGTTGTTGAATGGATTTCCTTGCTCATGTTCAGGTGGTGGGTCTCCTCCAACTGAGCCTCCATTGGAACCTGATCTTTCTTCACTGTGATGAGACATGTTGCTCCTGCAGCCTTGTCTTTGGGATCTAAGCAATCTTCTGAAACTTCTTTCTATCTCTGGATCCAATGTAAATTCTGGTCTTCTGGTCCTGTGCATAAGCTAGTGCACCTGCACTAAGGAATCAAACTACCAGAATAATAATAATAATAATAATAATAATAATAATAATAATAATAATAATAATAATAATAACAATAATAATAATACACAAATCTATAAATCTAAACTTACAAAAATTAATGACAATCCCCGGCAACGGCGCCAAAAACTTGGTGTGGCAAAATATGTGCAAGTATACACAGTCACACAAGTAATACAATGATAAGAAAGGCCGAACCCACAAGGATTGATTAAACTCTTGTATGTTTAGAGAGATATAAATATGTGCTACTACACTACTCACAAAATTTGGGGTTTTTAGTTTAAGTAAAAACAAAATGCAAGTATGTAAAATAAGATGAAGGAAATCAGTTGAGAAAGATAGTTGAGATGTCTTTACTAGATAAAGCGTCTTTTGAGAGTTTCTATGCTTTTAGAGATGCAGAAGCACTATGATGCAGAAGCATCAAGTGGAGAAGCATCAAGTCCAGTAGCATTGAGTGCAGTTGCATAAGTGTGTGCTTGTCAGCTACTTTCTTCAGAGTTTCGTTACAAGCTTCCCATGTCTCGGCTTGCTAAATAAGGTCACTCCTGCCTTTGAGGTACCCACTGTTTCACCCTAAGGACTATGTTATCCTATGTCTAGGACTTAACATGGTTTTAACAAATTTTTCTTTATTAACAAGTCAACAAAGCCTTTATTAAAACACTCACCCTTATTAGTCTTGATTTCTAGTTATAAACCATGTCTGTGTATATAACTCTACTTCTTTTAAGCGATCAACCTTAAAATAAGATGGATATAGTATAACACAAGACCCAAAATGCTACAACACTTAAAAGCATAATAACTTACTCAAAAGATCATTATAAGTTTAGAACATCTCAACTAAAGGAATTTAGCTTATGTTACTCATTATATAATAGAGAGAATCTGTAAGGAGCATAATAATATGAATCATATAAAAGATATCAATAGGGTAGAAGTTACACAGATTGATGTTCCTTTGCATGAATTCTGATTGGTGCAGAAGCACTGATTCCTTCGTCTATCTATGAAGAAGTGAAGGAAGAGGGCGTCAATTCCTTCCTCACCTTCTTACAACTAACTACTAAATAAAATGCAAGAAATAAACTACTTAAAACTGTATGAAAGCTATATAAATTTGGATGAAGAAGGGGATTGTTCTTCAAGTGCGAAGTGGAGCCTATTTATAGCCTTTGAGGTTTCCTTTGCATGAGGGTTTGCGTAGTAACTAAGTCAGCAATGTGGTGCCTAACCATGGTTACTTTTCTGCTCTGAATTTGAGAAGATAAAGTCCAGCACTCTTCTTTAAAGGAGATCCAATGGTGGAGATCCGTGTGTCTTTAGGTGTATAGCCCCTTATGATGATGTTTCATGGTGGACGCCTCCATATGCATGTGGGCATGTGTCTCCATGTGCCCAATGACTAAGCATGATGTCACAAAACTTCTGGTGTCATGGTATGAATTGAGGTGCTTCCAAGGTGGGGGGTTATAAGCTCACAGCTAGACGGTGCAGAAGCACTATGATGCAGAAGCATCTAGTGCAGAAGCACTAAGTGCAAAAACACTTTATCTTGGATGTGCTTTTAGTGTGGAAGCATTGATGTTCTCTTGGTGCAGAAGCATGAACTGCAGCTGCACTGAGCAAACATATCAAACATACCAATATATATACAAAATGCTTAAATCATTGTGCAATCTTCTATAAAACTTATAAGCCTAAATTATAATTTTGGTCCCCCTATTTTCAAAAATTCAGACATTTGGTCCCCCTATTTTAAAACTCAGACATTTGGTCCCCCAATTTTAAAAAATCAAAGACATTTAGTCCCAAGAGGAATTTTCAGTTTTTTATGGCTAATAATCAAAGACATTTGGTCCCTCAATTTTAAAAAATCAAAGATATTTGGTCCCCCAATTTTAAAAAATCAAAGACATTTGGTCCCTCTTTGGACTAAATGTATTTGATTTTTTTAAATTGGGGGACCAAATGTCTGAGTTTTAAAATAGGGGGACCAAATATCTGAATTTTTGAAAATAGGGGGACCAAAACTATAATTTAGCCAACTTATAATGTTGTTTATTTGACTAAAACTACTATATTTAATACATATTATACTTGATTTCAGGCAATTAGTTATGGTTAGATGTATGAATAACTCTATATAAAATAGAGTTAAGTCTGCTTCACTGGCTTCTTCTCTGGTCGTATAGGCAGCTTCAATTCCACTACTTCTCGACTCAAACCTGGCATCTCATTGTAGTCCCAAGCAAAACAGTCTTTAAATTCCTTCAAAAGTTCGACAGTTTGCACCCTGAAAGCCTTGTCAATCTTTGCACTAATATATGTTGGCCTTTTTACAGGGCCATCTCCCAAGTCAATTTCTTCTAAGGGATCTCGTGCTTGCATTTTCTTGGTCGAACCCATTGGTTCCTTTTCAAAACCTAAAGGTTCATCATCATATACACAATCAAGCCTTTGGTCTTTGACCAAATCTTCCTTACTATTACTGTCACTGGCCTCAGCAACCATTTGTTGACGTAACTCGACCTCCAAAGCCGCTTTTTCTTTGTTTTCGACCACATAGGCCGTAATTCTATCCCATGCATTGGGCTTAGACATAAATAAACTATTTATGGTCCATCCCACCCAGTAGGCTTGCAAAAGCCTCTTGGGTGATTATCCTCATCTATAACCTCCCCCTCCCAAATAAATCCATAATTTGGGTGAAGAGTAACTGAGGAAAACACATTATCTTGGTATACATAACCAAGATCAGAAGAAGAACATGGCGCAATGTTCGCCAATTGTTTGTCGAAAGTTTTCTTAGTGATAGTATTTACCTCCGCTTTGAAGTAACTCTGTTCACCTTCAATGTTTTCGACCAAACCATCTTCTCTCCAAATAATGAGCCTTTGGTGAACAGTTGATGGTATTGCCCCCACGCCATGTATCCACTCTCTTCCTAGCAACAAGTTGTAGTTAGCCTTAGAAGGAACTACAAGGAACAATGTTGATCTTTTGATGCTACCCGCAACTAACTCGACTTAAATGGCCCCAAGTGAGTGGCCAGTTTTCCCTTCATAATTTGTGAGTACCACGTTGTGTGGCCTCAAATCAGTATCACATTTACCAATTTTCCTCAACAAATGTTGTGGCATCAAGTTTACAGCAGCACCACCGTCGACCAAAATCTTGTTGACACCTATGTTGTTCACTTTAGCTTGAATGAACAAAGGTTTGAGATGGTTCATCATTCCACACTCTGGTTTCTCAAATACAGCATGTTGTTCTTCGACACAACCATTCTTCAGCACATAGTAACAAATTGGTTTATAAGTAGTCTCTTCGTCGAAATCTTCCTCAACATCATTCACTTCGGAAACTACATCATACTCAATTGGTAGAATTGAGACCACATTGCATAGGACATCAAAGTCCGACCCAGAATCAGCAAAATCAGACTCCATTTCTTCGTCTAAGTCAAAGCCTTCTTTGATTGCTGAGAGTGGAGGAAATATCCTCTCAGTAGCTGGCTTTCTAGCCACTTCGACAGCCACTTCCTTACCTTGTTTTTTGTTAGAACTCTCTACTTGTCCTGCACCAATAGCTTTCTTTTGGCGCTGGTGTCTGCGTCATTGAGTTCTAGTCATGGAATTCTTCCCCTTGTAATTGTTGTTATAAGCGTACTTGTTAGATTCAAGTGCCTTGTTTTGGCCAGTAGTACTGGTGCTGCCCTTGACCATTTTAGTGGGTGTTGGTTGTTTTGGTTGATACCTAAAACTTTTCCCACCAGAATTCACGAGTAAGTATCCAGTATTCTTTCCACCGGAGTACACCCATTTCTCTACAGGAGACTTTGTTAATGGAACATAAGTCTTAAGTTGCTCTTTCTGAGTATGCTTTGTCGAAGTAACTTTGTATGGTATCCCTCTTTTGTTGAAACTGAACTTTGGCCTTTTGTCGACCCATTTTCCTTTCCGCTTCAATTGAGGTCGATAACCTTCAAGGCTCTTTGCAGCCTCTTTGTCAAAGACAGAACTGCATCTTGGACATAACATCACTTTTGTGTTGCTTATCTTGCAACGATTAAGGAAATCAATTAATTCCTCTTCTGCTTTTGGGTAAGAAACTTTCATTTTCTCAGTATATTGGTCTTCAGTGATCATTTCGACATTAGCCTCAAAAATTTCAGTATCTTTTGTCAAATTATCATTTCCAGCAACAATTCCAGTGGCTTCGACAACCATGATGTCGACTTCAACATACATTGTCTCTGCTGCTGGAAGAGGATCAGTGTCGATTTGCATTGGAGGCTTTGATTTGTCACCAAATTTCAGCCTACCTTCATTGAGAGCTTTCTAGACCAAATCCCTGAAAATAACACAACGAGAAGTGTTATGGCCTAAAAAGTTATGGAATTTACAAAACCCCTTTTTTTTCTTTGTTCCAATGGTGGTATTTTCAAGCCTTTAGGCACCAAAATTTGACCATCAGTAACTAAAAGATCAAATATTTCATCACATTTAGAAACATCAAAGGTGTAAGTTTTTGTAACAAACTTATAATTTTTAGGCTCGACAGGATTTTTCCCATCTGATGGCTTTAACACTTTACATGTATAAGGAGGCCCAGGTTTTAATTCTGCAATATCAACTCTTCTTCGACATCTTCATACGATATGTCGAATTCCTGGTCGCTGTCATTAGTGTCGACATATGCGACTTTTTCTTTTTTATTATTGAACCTACTAGTCCTAACATTTTCAGCTTTAAGACTTTTGACCTGTCGAACTCTATCAGCTAATTGTGACATATCTCTTAAGTGCAGAGTATCTAATTTCTTTCTTACAGAATAGTCTAGGCCACCACCAGCCATTTCGACTAACTCGTGTTCAGGCACTTGAGTAAAGCACCTTGCCTTGAGAAGTCTAAATCTATTGAGATACTCATCAATAGACTCCGCCGCTTTGCGTCGAATGCTAGCCAATTCCTTAAGACTAATCTTGCACTGGCCCATATAGAATTGCTCATGGAAAGCCTTTTCTAACTGATTCCAATTAAAAATGGAATGCGGAGGTAAAGTGGTGAACCAAGTAAAAGCATTTTTAGTTAGAGAATTTGGAAAGTATTTCATTCTTAAATTCTCATTGTGTGCTATGTCACCAGCCTCAGTTAAATAACGGGCAACGTGTTCGACAGTAGATTCGCTAGTTTCCCCAGCAAATTTTGTGAACTTAAGGATTTTCCATCCCCTGGGCAATTCTGTTTGCAATATATAATCCGACAAAGGGGACACACAATTAGGCCTATGTAGGCCTAAATTAAGACCATTTTGGGCTAGAATATTTATGACAAGATTAGCCAAATTGTTTTGGATTCCAAAATTATTTTGTTGGACTTGCCTAACCACTTCATCAGCATTTTGGTTCCTATTGACTAACACAACATCAGGAACAGGCACTTCGACAACAAGTTGTTGCCCTTGATTGATTGGAACTGCATTGTTGGGGCTTTCTATGGGAATTTCAACAGGCCTAACATTCTGAATTTGAGGAATTTGCTGGTTATGCACTGGTGGAGTGCCAAAGAAATCAACAATTCTTTCCATTTGTGTTGCTAACACTTGGTAACTATTATTTGTGTTTTGTATTAGAGGGTTAAACTCTGTACCAATTTGTTGTGTTAACATATTAACCATATCATGATTACTATCATCCATTTGTTGCCTTAATGCCAGCAAAGATGATGTGGTCAACGAAGGTTGAACATTTCGACTAAAAATGTTCTCTGATGAACTATGTGTAGGCGTAAATCCTGTAATTGCATTAGAGCGCGCCAGAAGTATGTGTAGGCGTAAATCCTGTAAATCCTGTAATGCCAGAAGTATTGTTTACATTAGAGCGCGCCATCTTTGAAAGATGTTTACCACTCCTCAAACGCATGCACAGATAATGTCACAAGTTTTAAGATTTCGACGAAAAAACTTTAGAAATTAGCACAAATGTCCCACCGGACGTGCCAATTTGTTTACCGTGTTTTTTGGTAAACACCGCTAGTTACAAATTAATGTTGCTTGCAGGATCAACTAGAAAATCCTAGAACATTTGTGTTAAAGTTTTTTCTAGAATTATGAGTGTTCTTGCGGTTTAAATTTGAAAATATGAAGATAACCGTCGAAGTTATCTCCAAAAGGGAGGGAGGATTCTAAATAGAAATCGAAGAGAAAACAAATAAAATGCAGAAGGGAGAATTCTGAGTAGAAGTCTAAGAGAAACAAATAAAATGCAGTAAAGTTAAGAAAGTAAAAGTGAAATTGCATTAATTGTAAAGAGAATGGTGCACATGTTCATACATTGTTCTCGGACTCGTTTTCTCTGTGATGTTGGAAGTTTGAGTTTCAGAATTCAGTATGTGAGTTTGTGACTCGTTTTTCCTATGAAAAACTACTATTTATACAAGGAGGGAAACACAATAACTAACTAACTGTACATAGAATTTGAAAAATGGTAACTGCCATGTCTTCGACCACAATAACTGCTACGCCGTTTCGACAACGAGTACTTGACTTCTAATCTATCACTAATTTTCTTCTCGTCGAACCATTGGCTTCAATTCTTCAATTTCTACTAAGTTAAGCATTGTGTCGAACATTCTTGGGAAAACTTCTCACTATCGAAATCAACACTTTTCCTCTTGAAATTAGCAAGTCAAACCTCGTTGACTGCATTTAATTGATGTTGTCGAAAATATATGCTAACACCCACCCAGATTTCATCACAGAGACTTCCCCAGTGGTCCTCACAGCAAGTCTCCCAGTTACCATCACAGAGGTCAGCAGCTGCGCGACCACAAATGACATCCATTTGGTAAGTCACTTTCCAGAGCATATGCATAAGTACATTGATGATATTATCAATGTGATTGGAGATGGAAACTGTGGCTTCAGATGCATTTCTGCCTCACTTGATTATTCGGAGCCGCTTGTTCTGTGTTGGGTTTGTCCATGGGAATCATTGGGTTCGGGTTATGTTGAACGCTACTAGTCCAGTACCTCCTATTCATCCTACTTGGAGTGCAAATGCTTCAGCTGAAGCTAGATCGTGGTTATATCCGTACCTTGGACGTGTACAGTTATGGTGTTCTTTTGTCCCAGATCATGTTGCACTGACCCTCCCAGCTGATGTTGATTACATTTCCATTAAATGATTGTATTATGTTATATTATATTTTTATTCCACGAGTTTATATTATATTAAATTTTATTCCACGAATTTTATTTTACGGTCTAGATTTTGCCGACGCTATTTAACGGTCTAGATTTTGTCGACACTTTAAACGATCTAGATTTTGCCGACCACTTTTCATCCAACGGTGGAAATTCACTTTAGGGTTTCAGATTTTCCCTATAAATAGACCCATTGGGTTTCACTTCTTTCATACACACAACACAAAATGATGATGGCTATGGCCAACGAAGAGTCTTCCCTCACTAGCATTTTTACTAATCAGGGCCTCATTAGTAACATTCGTTGTAGGTTAAAACACAACATAATATTCGCTGCCCTGAAAGAGAGACTACTGCGTAAGGTGCAACCGGGGGGCGACGAGCATGAAATAATTAGTATAATTTATCGGAAACCAACTTGGGTTAATGGACGTGTGCACTGGTCTGCAATGGATGTCAACAACGACGATGACGTCCAAGCCATGATTGCCATTCATGTTATCTTTAAATGGAAGGGTTATCTGCATTTATACGTCGAAACCAAAAGGACCGTCGCTGAGATCCTTCGTCGTTTCACTCCACCATCTCAGTAGTTTCTATTATGTTTTCGTTTTGTTTGTTGTTGCAATCGTTATTTTAAATCAATGTAGAAGCCAGTTTTAATTAATCAAATAAATGTTTTATTTTTTATTTTTGCATTCCGGAAACAACATATTAAATGATAAATTCGGAAGGCAATTTTAAGGGATTTCCGAAAATACGTCAAATTGGGATAAATTCGGAAGACAATATTGATGGATTTCCGGAAATACCTCAAATCTAGATAAATCCGGAAGTATGATTTTTTGATTTTCCGGAATTATCGCATTTTACGGTATTTCTGGAATGTAAAATGTGTTCCGAAAATACCGTAAAATGCTATAATTCTTGAAAATCAAAAAAACAACCTTCCGGATTTATCTAGATTTGAGGTATTTTCAGAAATTTTGTAGATTTAAGGGGTAGTTTCGTCTGTTTGGTCATTTAGGGGGGTAAATGGTATAAGAGGGGGGTTAAAAAAAACAGCCTAATGGGAATTGGGAAGTGCTTTCACACGTTTTCTATACAAATAATTTAATATATTATATATTTAAATTAAACTAAATAAACTAATAATAAAATATTAAAAGTAAAAAAAACCTAATTTAATAATAGAAAGAGAACTGAAACGTTGGAAACTTGAAAGAGACCCACAACCGCAGTCCGCAAAACACACGATTTCTCTTCTCAGTTCTCTCCCACTACCAACATTGAAAACTGCCGCTGCTCTGTTGCCTCAGGTGCGTTTTCCTTCAGGTGCGTTTTTCTATTATCTGTGATACTTTCCTCCGCTCTGCGTGTCTATTGACTTCTCTGTGATTATTTTGTTACAAATTGTAATCTGTCTATTCTCTTTGTGGTTTCACTAATGCCATTAGGAACAAATAGAAATAGAAATTCATTATACATTAGTAAATTTTGAAACTTGTTTTTATTTGACAAGGAATTTTGAAACTTGTTGTTCATCGCATATTAGTATTATTAGAAATAGAAATATAAATACATTAGTATTATTACAAATAGAAACACATTAGTAAATTTTGAAACTTTTTGTTGATGACTTCATGGTATAACTAGTGTGAATTTATGCATTTTAGATGAAGAAGCCATCTACTGAGCGTTGAAATAGAATCATCTAATGAGCCGTCAAATACACTTTGTGGAAAGTGATCACGGGAATAATGAAGATCATCCTACAAAATCTTTGAGAGTTGAGGTGTTGCGTTAAAAAACACACTTAGAGCAAATGTACTCTCTCGCAGAAGTAGTATAAAAGATATCATCTCCACAGGGATTAATTAACAAGTACAAAACTACTTAAGATTAATAATTATTTAGACGAACGAATGTTTGGTAGTTATAGAAACTAAAATAAATAGCAAGAATTAAAATGTAAAGTTTAACCAATAGAGAGAAGTTTAGGGTCACGGTTTCACTTGCAAGCTTCGATTTCCCTATGTCTAATTCTAGTTGAATTCCTTGTTTTATTCAATTACCAATCCATTTACTAAAGCTGTTAATCCATTTGGTCATTCGCGTTAATATTATTTTTCCTAAATTAACCATTGTTTGGTCATGCAAAAATTTAAATTCAAGAAAAGCATAAAGAACAAAAATGTTGAATGATTGGAAGACTAAATTAGAGTTTGTTCATGCATTAATTATAGTTTCAATTATCCTATAGGTCCACCAACTAATTGCAGTACGGTCGTTGATCAACTAATTGATTATAAACATGCAAATGTTGTCAATCCTAATTATGTGATAAAAGCAATAGGATAATATTAATTGAAATAAAAACCAGGAATTCAAAGCATAAATTAAAACATAAAAAGGTCTCTAATCAAGCAAGATCCACCTAAGACCCTAAAAGAGGATTTAACTATCCATAATTATTAGGAACACTGAAAAAAAATTAGGTCTCCTTTTTCTACTCCAGAGCTCTCTCACGGTGTCAAGAACAATCAACTAGAAATTCAATCTCCCCTCCGACGGAGTCTTTGTGTGCGTCAAATCCCTTGAATTCTTTCGCCTCGGTTCCGTGCGCTCTTGCTCTTTTGATGTCTTCCCACTGCTCACTCTCTCTGTTGCGGCTTCTCTTTGTTAATTCTTGTGTCGGACTCTATTGTATGCGGCTCCCCCATCATATAGCATGTGCTGCCTATTTATAATTTATTCTTCCTAGGGTTCCGTCCTTGTGTGTGATTTAGAATTCCACAATTACGTGCACTCCAAGCCGGATCCAAGCTTCTTTTTAAAATTGAAAATTTGGCTAAACCCATGTGCATTTTTTAAGTGGCTTTGGGATTGTTTTGTTCACATTTGAATTCTAGGGCTTCCTTTTTGTGGCTTGATTCAATTCAGGTGTGGGTCTTGATCTTCTTTTCAAACAAACAATTCTTCTATTTGAGTGGCTTTAAATTTGAATTTCTTTCTTTTCGGCAAAATAAAGAGCAAATTAAGTCAATAATTTATATAATTCGTAATAATTGCTCTAAAAAAATAATCCAAAAGTGTCTCTAAAAATGCACTAAATTGGAGTTTATCAACTCCCCCACACTTAACTTTTCCTTGTCCCCAAGCAAATTTTCTGGCTCAATAAATTTTTCAAAGAACTAACAGAGACTACCAAAAGGGCCCCAAAATTAGAAGCTCAAGGACAGACATTAGACAATATAGCATATATGAGGTGTCAGAAGGTTGCCCAATTAGAGGCTCATGTTCCTGAAAATTACATTTTTGTGAACGAAGGCACTCGCTCACAATCTCTCTGTGTTTAGGGACTAGGGAAAATATACACTCACGTTTCAACAAAATGCACATTACCTTATGTTTGTAATTTGACCAAATATCCACTAAATAGTTCACATGCATGGAAAAGATGGGGTGTTAAAGGTTGTAATGGGGCCAGGGTGAATTCATGCAGGGTAGGAAATAAGAAAAAATGGATAATCAAAGGGTTAAAAACAACAAGCACATAGTAACATTTGAAACTAAATATGGAGCTCCTATCTATTTTACAAATTTTGTCCAAACTCCAAATTAATTTCACTTTCATTCTGCACTCTTTTTCTATTGAGTCGACTCTTTTTGATTTGCTTTTTCTCTTGAGTAGACTCTTTTTTTTTATTTTTGATTTTCCTTTTCCCATAGGCACTTTCATTATTTTGATTTGCCTTTTCCTCCTTCTTGCTTTCTTTCTTCTTTTTTTTTTCTTTTCACCATTTCATTTTTCTATACTTCTCTCGGGGGGGAAAGGAACTTGTAACCACATGAGCCACTCTTATTTTGTTTTTATGTCCTGATGAGATAGGCAGCTAAAATACAGGACAAAATTGTAACTTTCAATAGTTGCTCCAAATTTAATTTCAAATGGTTACCACAAAAAAAAAGAAAAAATTATATCTGGGTACCAAAAAGAAAATATAACAAATAGGCTCAAAGGGGGCAACTAATGGATAAATTCAACAGACAACTCTGAGGCCAGAAAAATACCTAAATTCCCCAAATCTTTTTACATGATGCAAATCAATTTTCGCCTTAAAATGGTCAAAAGACAAATTCTAGAATGTAGCAAATTGGGAAACACGCTCATAGAAAGAAAATGGGTAAAAGTTTATTATTTAGTATCAATCCCCTTATGAAGGCTCAAATCTCACCTTTAGAAGCTAGTTCACAAAAAGTACTCAAGAAGGACAAATGCTAATTATCAGCTTCCTAAGGACATCCTCACAGTTACAATTAAGCACAAGTCTGTCATGTAAATTAATTATGGGATCCCCTAAAGGCAAAATCTCTATTTTTTTTCAACTTGAAGCATTAGTCGCTAAAATAGGCCAGAAAAAATGCTATCAACATATACGGTGGGTATGTGCATAAATAGAGATCAAGTGACAAAATAACTCTCCTCCCCCACACTAGCATGAAGCATGGTTCTCAATGCGAAATGATCAAATAGAAACCAAAAGAAATAAATGAGAGAGAGAGAGAGAGTAATAGTGACTTCCCTGAGAGAGCTTGTAGTCCGAGCATATCCGTAAAAACAAAACAATACAAAAATAAAACACAGGTTGCCTCCCGCGAAGCGCTTGTTTAACGTCCCGAGCCTGACGGTACTAGGGTCAATCCTTGAGGGCAGTGACATAGGTCACTTGGAGTAGCCGTTCCTCAAACTGCTTCACACGCTGACCATTGACTTTAAAAGTGGTGCCATCTTCATGAGATACCTCAAGTACTCCATAAGGAAAAACTTGAGTAATAGTGTAGGGGCCATACCACATTGAGCGCAACTTTCCTGGAAAAAGATGCAAACGTGAGTTATAAATTAAAACTTTCTCACCGACATGGAATTCACGCCGCTGGATGCGCTTATCATGCCACTTTTTAGTCCGCTCCTTATATAACTTGGCATTCTCATAAGCTCCCAGCCGGAGCTCATCCAATTCATCTAGTTGCAGCAACCTATTTTCACATGTAAACTGAGCATCAAAGTTTAGAACTTTTAAAGCCCAAAGTGCTTTATGCTCTAGTTCAACAGGTAAATGACATGCTTTTTCAAAAACATGACGGTAAGGAGACATCCCAATGGGGGTTTTAAAAGCAGTTCTATAGGCCCATAGTCCATCATCAAGTTTCAAAGGCCAATCTTTTCTTGATGCACTAACTATCTTCTCTAAAATCCTTTTCAGTTCTCTATTTGAAATTTCAACTTGTCCACTAGTTTGTGGGTGGTAAGGAGTTGCTACCTTATGAGTGACACCATATTTTCTCAAAAGATTTTCAAATTGTTTGTTGCAAAAATGGGTGCCACCATCACTAATAATTGCTCGGGGAGTGCCAAATCTTGTAAAAATATTTTTCTTTAAAAATCTCACTACCACCCGAGCATCATTAGTGGGTAAGGCTACAGCTTCTACCCACTTAGACACATAATCCACAGCAACAAGAATATATTGATTTGAAAATGATTTAGGGAAGGGCCCCAAAAAGTCAATACCCCAGACATCAAATATCTCACAAACAAAAATATTATTTAACGGCATCTCTTGGCGCCTAGAAATGTTGCCACTCCTTTGACAACTATCACAAGCTTTCACAAATTCATGAGCATATTTAAATATAGTAGGCCAATAAAAACCGCATTGTAAAACTTTATATGCAGATCTATCTGGGCCAAAGTGGCCACCTACCTCTTTAGAATGACAATGCTCAAGGATAGAAGTTACCTCATCCATAGGCACACAACGCCTAATTACCTTGTCTCCACAAACTTTAAATAGGTAAGGGTCATCCCACAAGTCGTGTCTAGCATCAGAAATTAATTTCTTCTTTTGCTGAAAAGAAAAGTCATGTGGAACAACCTTACCCACCAAGTAGTTGACAATGTCAGCAAACCAGGGAATAGTGGAAATAGCTAAACGTCTCTCATCAGGGAACACCTCCTTCATCTCCCCATCATTTGAGGCCTGCATCACACTTTGGTCAAGCCTTGAGAGGTGGTCAGCTACAAAGTTCTCTGAGCCTTTCTTGTCTTTAATATCCAAGTCAAACTCTTGTAGCAACAAAATCCACCTAATTAACCCGAGTTTTGCATCCTGCTTTCCAAGAAAATATCTAATAGCAGCATGATCAGTATAAACAATAACCTTAGAAAGAACAAGGTAATGACAAAACTTGTCAAATGCAAATACTACAGCTAGCAACTCTTTCTCTATGGTAGTATAATTTCTTTGAGCATCATCAAGAGTGCGGTTAACGTAGTAAATCGCATAGAATACTTTATTCTTTCTTTGCCCCAAAACAGCCCCCACAGCACTATCGCTAGCCTCACACATAATTTCAAAGGGAAGTGACCAATCGGGGGAAACAACAACAGGGGCACTAATTAATTTTTCTTTTAAACAATTAAAAGCCTTCAAACAAGTGTCAGAAAAATCAAAATTGGCCTCCTTAACCAAGAGGTCAGTCATAGGCTTTGCAATTTTTGAGAAGTCTTTAACAAACCTTCTATAGAAACCACCATGGCCTAAGAAGCTACGAACCCCTTTAACAGAATTGGGTGGGGGCAACTTTGAAATTACCTCCACCTTTGCAAGATCAACTTCAATGCCTCTAGTGGACACTTGTGTCCCAAAATAATGCAATCTTGCACCATAAATTGACATTTCTCCCAATTGAGCACTAAATTAGTATCCCTGCATCTCTGCAACACTGAATTCAAGTTATGTAAACAATCCTCATAAGTGGATCCAAACACAGTAAAATCATCCATGAATATCTCAATGAATTTTTCAACCAAGTAAGAGAAAATAGCCATCATGCATCTTTGGAAAGTTGCAGGAGCATTACATAAACTGAATGGCATCCTTTTATATGCAAATGTTCCATATGGGCAAGTAAAAGTAGTTTTTTCTTGATCTTCAGAGGCCACTGGTATTTGCAAATAGCCGGAATATCCATCCAAACAATAATAATAATCAAGACCTGCTGCCACTCTCAAGCATTTGATCTATAAAGGGAAGAGGGAAGTGATCTTTCCGGGTGGCATCATTTAATTTTCTACAATCAATGCACATACACCACCCGGTAGTTTTCCTAACTGCAATTAATTCATTTTATCATTTTCCATTACAGTAGTACCTCCCTTTTTAGGAACACATTGAACAGGACTTACTCACTTACTATCAGAGATAGGATAGATGATACCTGCATCAAGAAGCTTAATCACTTCCTTTTTGACCACCTCTTTCATGTTAGGATTGCGGCGGCGTTGAGGTAGTGCCCGAGGTTGGTAATCATCCTCCATGTAGATCTTGTGGGTGCAAATTGAGGTTGGATGGCATATGTGATGATGATGGCCTCGAGTGCTGAGACATCAGCTGATCCTGCAAAAGCTTAAAGCGCTCCTCATTTATCCTAGCCTGCTCCGCAACTATCCTAGCCTGCTCCTCCATGCGCTCCTCAGCTATCCTAGCTTTCTCCCGAAGCACCTGCACTTCCCGTTCATTTTGCTCCTGCAGCTCGGCAAACTGACGATGGGCCTCGCTCAGTTGCTGGGTCAATTGCGTAACAGCATTCAACTCACTAGAATTAGGAACATAATAGCGACCAGTACTCTCTGGTCAAGAATGTGAAGATAGACTCGGAATAATGCTAGTTCTGAAAGCAGCCGGTCCAATACCACCAAATCCTACCATACGATTACTCTTTTGGGGACCAATTGCTCTCTCCCAAATATCACGAGCTACTCTAGCCTCCTCCACAGGATCGATATCTGTCCCACTGCTCTGTTGTGACTCATGGTACTCAGCCAGCCCATCCTGGAAGCTCTCCTGAAAAAAATAACCCAACAAAGAAATAAATAACTAATTATTAATAATAATATATAATATAATAATATAATAAAAACAATATATATACAAATATAAATAATAAACATTAATATATAATTGTAAAAGTAGTTTTACCTGAATATTCCTCACCCGATCTGTAGCAAACTCACCAGTGTCCTCTCGCATATGAAGGTAGCGATGCAACTCAGGCAAAGTGATTGTCCTTTGATGCATCGCCTCCTATATATACATATAGTGTTATTAATTAATACACATGAAAATGACTAGTTAATTATAAATAATTAATCAAGTAATAAATTTACCAAACGCCTGTGATGGGTTGCAGTATTAACACTCCCCCTTGTGTGTATGCAGCCACATTTTTCAGAAGCACAGTTCTTCTTGGCTTTCTCACAATAATTCTTAAATTCTGGTGTCTCCCAAATCCCAATACTCTCTGAACCAATCCCAAGTTGAGTCTCCCATATAAGATGGCTTCACATTCTTTTTGCGCACATCCCACAGTAATTCAGAATAGCGATGGAAACATCTCTTATGGAACACTCTTTCAACTTCTTTTTGCTGCTCTGGTAACCATGTACATTTTTCCTATTTAAGAAATTTACAATAATGTTAATAAGACAAATTAATTAATCAAGTCAATAAGATAATACACCAAATTAATTATTTCGTATAACAACTTACCAAGAATGACCTTAACGTCCTCGCAATTGCCTCTTTATCTTTTCTAAACGTCGTCCAATTCTTCCAGCTGCCGATGAAATTCTCCTTAATTGTTTTTGTGATGGCGGTAGCTGTAGCCTTCGAAGGAAGAAACCGGTATTACATTAAAAAAAGATGAATTTTATTACACCAAATTATATAAGTTATATAAAAGGCAACAAAAATAATTTAATAAATAATAATATATAATACTTACGAATCGCCGGCAGTCTCCAATATGATACGACCATCAGCTGTATACCTCGGCACCTCCTGGTTAACAGTAAATGTGTGTACCCCATCTGCATCAACATCTATCGGGGCTAAGCCCTCAGTACCATCAAGAATCACTGGCTGCCCTGCAGTACTACTACTAGCACCCTCAGACCCAGGTGGTGGCAAATATCTGCCACCAGAAACAACAACACGAGCATGCTGAAGACGACGTCCTAGGCGAGTAGAAGTCTTCCTCCTGCTAGTGCTGGCGCCATCACCCGTGACGGGTGGAGGAACATATGTGTGTTAGACTTAGAGTATAACCTTAGAGGGGGGGTGAATAAGGTTATGAGTAAATATGGATTCTTTTCGCAAATGATGATTATATTCTTTTTCAAATCGGATGCGGAAAATGTGATTTGAACTTTTGGATATCAAAACAAGCAAGAGTTATTTAAATATTTCCAATAAAGATATTATAAGGGATATAGTATATCTTTAGAGAAGAGGAGTAGAAGATGATTGATGAGTATTGATAATTTAAGCACAGTAAAATTAACAATAAACAGTAATAATAGTGGTGCAAAATATAAAGAGAAGGGATAGAGAGACACAGATATTTAGCGAGGTTCGGGATAAAAGCCCTACGTCCTCGGCCTTAGGCTTTTCAACCCTTGGACTTAGCAACCACTATATTGAAGAGAGTTATTACAAACAGTCGACTTCAACAATAGTGAATCTCAATTCCCCGAACTGAGAACCCAAGCACCCGCTAAGGATTTCAACCAACTCAATCACCCTGATTGAGAGACCCAAGTAAAACTTCCCAGGATTTCAAAATAACCACTAAAACAAAATAAGAATTACACAGTTGAGATCTATGGATCCAATCACTTCTTAGTAATGTGTCAGTTTAGAAACTGAGAGAGATGAGTGATATTAGGATTATAGATGCTCTGAAATATGATATGAAATATGATCTTGCAAAAGCTTAAGAAGATATATATGATTTTCGAAAACACAAAACTTTTGAACAAGATTCAAAACAATGAAGCACTATATTCTTAGATCTATAATAAAATGAAGTGCATTCAAAATAATATGAAAATTATGAAGAACAATATTAGATCTAAGAATTTCGCAAGAGAGAGTAGAATAGAGAGAAAATTGTGAGCAGTGGTTGATCTCAAGGTGAAGCTCAACCCAGGTATTTATAGGCTTAGGCACCGTTGAAATTTTTGGAAAACATTTAATATAAGTGAAGAATCGATTCATTGATCAAGTCAAAATGTTGATGAATCGATTCATTGCCTTTAAAAAATAGAAGAATCGATTCATTGTTTAGTTGAAATAAGAAAGGAATCGATTCATTGATGTTTTGGAAAAAGAGGGAATCGATTCATTGTTTATGAAGAAAGGCATGAATCGATTTTCAGGCCATATGGAGGTCCTGAGAATCGATTCTTATCCATGTAGAAATAAAGGGAATCGATTTCATAAGCTAAGGAAATGGCTTGAGAATCGATTCATTAAGCTAAGGAATGACTTGAGAATCGATCCCTAGGCTAAGGAAACCAAGAAGGAATCGATTCTTAGTATATGTAATGTAGTGAAATCGATTCTTTTGCTTCAAAAATATTTCTTTAGTTTTGGTTGCCACCTTAAGCATGCATGCAATTTTGTAAAATATTTTTCAAAACTATTTTTGTGCATCATGCATGTTTTGAAAGGTCATCTCTCTCAATAACTAAAGTGCCATACACTTTAGGTGATAGGACCTTACATAGTGTCCTAAAGAAGGCACATAAACAATCTAGGTCTTGAGTTTGCTTCTTCTTCAAGCTACTCCACTTTAGTGTCTTCTTCTCTTTAATTTGTGTCCTGCACTTTGTTCAACTTGAAACATTAGTAGATGTAATTTGTTATCATACAAAATAAAGGAGTGTTTACCCATGGTTCAACAAACTCCCCCTTTTTGATGATAACAAATTACATTATGCATAGGGTTTGATAATAATGAAAAATCTTTGAAAAACAGCTCCCCCTAAGCATAAGCATATATTTTCTCCCTACATATAATAGTAACTTGCATATTTTCTCCCCCTTTGTTTTCATCAAAAAGGAGGGGGGGGGGGTGAAAGAACAAATAGAAAACATTTTATAAACTAGCATAATCAAGCATCCCTAGCTCTCTACGGATTTTACAAAAAGGAGCTTCGGCTAGGGGTTTAGTGAAGATATCCGCTAGTTGGTCATCAGTGCCTACAAATTTCAATGCAATGCTCCCCCTAGACACATGATCTCTAATAAAGTGATGTCGTATGTCAATGTGTTTAGTTCTAGAGTGTTGTATAGGGTTCTTAGCAATATTAATAGCACTTGTATTATCACACAAAACAGGCACACTTTCAAAAATTAGACCAAAGTCTTCCAAAGTTTGTTTCATCCACAGAACTTGTGCGACGCAGTTTCCAACAGCCACATATTCAGCTTCAGCTGTGGACAAAGCAACACTGTTCTGCTTCTTACTAGACCAGGAGGTCAAACAAGGACCAAGAAAATGACAAGTTCCACTAGTACTTTTTCTATCAAGAGTGCAACCTCGATACATAGTTTCATTTACCGGTTTACCTTGCTCATCCTTATCTAGTTTAGTTGCTGTTGCCATAGGAGTGCTGATTTCTTTTGCGTCATTCATGTTATATTTCTTCAGCAATTCCTTTGAGAACTTTGTTTGGGATATGAAGATTCCTTCATTTAATTGTTTCACTTGAAGTCCCAAGAAAAAGTTAAGTTCTCCCATCATACTCATTTCAAATTCACTAGTCATCATCTCAGAAAATTCCTTGCACAAATCATCATTAGTAGATCCAAAGATAATATCATCAACATAGATTTGAACTACTATGATATGTTTGCCCTTGGTTTTAAGGAAAAAGGTAGAATCAATCTTACCCTTTTGGAAACCATTGGCAATTAGATGTCTGCTTAATCTCTCATACCAAGCTCTAGGTGCTTGTTTCAATCCATAGAGGGCTTTGTCAAGTTTAAAGACGTGATCGGGATTTTTAAAATCTTCAAAACCAGGGGGTTGTTTTACATAAACTTCTTCTTCTAAGAAACCATTTAGGAAGGCACTTTTGACATCCATTTGGTGTAGTTTGAAATCCATGTAGGAGGCAAATGCCAAAATTATCCTAATGGACTCCAATCTAGCCACAGGAGCAAAAGTTTCTTCAAAATCCACCCCTTCGATTTGATTAAAACCTTGAACTACTAGACGACTTTTGTTTAATAAAATTGTTCCATTTTCGTCAAGTTTGTTACGAAAAACCCATTTAGTTCCTATGATGGTCCGATCGACCGGTTTTTCAACTAAGTGCCAAACTTTATTTCTTTCAAATTTTTCAAGTTCTTTTTGCATTGACAAAACCCACTCTGGATCAATTAAAGCTTCCTTGATATTATTTGGGACTATTTGAGAGACGTAAGCACTATGAAAGCATAAAAGATTAAGAGAAGAGCGAGTTGTTACCCCCTTTGATGGACTACCAATAATTTGCTCCATGGGATGATCTCGAACTGATTTCCATGTTTTGGGCAGATCATCGTGTGTTCTTCCATGGAGATGATCATCAATGTCTTGGGGCTCTCGTTCCACTATAACTTCTTCTTGAGGTTCAGCTTCCTCCTCGGCTTCTTCTACACTTTCACTGTTAGTTTCAGGTGATCTATTTTTGATCACTTCAATCACTTCATCCTCATCATCAGCAGCTTTCTTATCAAAAGGGTTAGTTTCATCAAAAGAAACATGAATAGATTCTTGCATAGTTTTATCAATTTTATTGTAAACGATATAAGCTCTACTATGATTTGAATAACCCATAAAAATACCTTCAGTTGATTTAGCATCAAACTTACCCAACTTGTCCTTTGTGTTGAGAATGAAGCACTTACTTCCAAACACTTTGAAATATGAAATATTAGGAGCTCTACCATTCCACAGCTCGTATGGCGTCTTGTTGAGAGATGGCCTTAAGTATACTCGGTTTAGCACGTGACAAGCTGTATCTACTGCATGACCCCAGAAGTATTTGGGAAGGTTGTGCTCATTCAGCATTGTCCTGCTCATCTCTTGTATAGTTCTGTTCTTTCTTTCTACCACACCATTTTGTTGAGGAGTTCTTGGAGCTGAAAAGTTATGATGAATGCCATACTTTTCACACCAAGTTTTGAATGATGAATTTTCGTACTCTCCTCCATGATCGCTTCTAATTTCTTTGATGGCTAAGTTTTTCTCATTTTGTAGTTTTCTGCACAACTTAGCAAACTCGTTAAAAGCATCACTTTTATTTGCAAGTAGGATAACCCAAGTATATCTAGAATAGTCATCAACAATAACAAAGACATACTTAGACCCTCCTAGACTTATGACATCAATTTCACCAAACAAATCAAGATGTAGTAGTTCAAGCACGTTTTTGGTGGAAATAACCGGTTTTGATTTAAAAGAAGTTTTGTGCATTTTACCAAGTTGACATACATCACATAATTGGCCTTTTTCATATTTCAATTTAGGTAGACCTCTAACATGTTCATTCTTACTTAACTTAGATAGATGTTCTATACTAGCATGTCCTAAACGTCTATGCCACAGATCCACATCATCAATCAAGGTAGGCATACATACTATATCATCACTTACATTATCAAAATCAACATAGTATACATTGTTTTCTCGAAAGCCAGTAATGTAGAGTTTAGAAGTCATATGGGTAATAAAACATTTATCAACAGAAAAGTGCACATCAAAATCATTATCGCATAATTGGCTAACACTTAGTAAGTTAAATTTAACACCATCAACTAATAAAGCATTTTTAATTTTAATTGTGTTTTCCTTACCCACACAACCTTTACCTATTACTTGAGCAGATTCATTGTTGGCAAATTTTACAGATCCACTAGCTTTGTTGCTCAATTTCAGAAATAGTGAGGCATCACCAGTCATATGCCTTGAGCAACCACTATCAACCATCCACACATTTTTCTTTTTAGCTAAGGGACCAACCTGCAAAAGAATTGTTTAACAACTAGCACGAGGTACCCTTTTTGTTGGGTCCTTGGGAGTTAGTCATCAAGGGGTTTGCTTTCACAATCCACCTTGGTTTCTTCCAAACAGGTACAAGGGTTCCAAGCTCACATATTTTACGGATAGGGCATGAAGAAGAGCTATGGTTCCCTTTTTGACAATATGTGCATTTGAAGATAGTAGGTTTATGACTAGAAGTAGAAGCTACAAAGGTGATATTTTTGTTCAAACTTAAGGTGGTGGAATTACCTTGGTACCCAATTCCTCTTCTCTCAACATATTCATGTTGGGAGTGAAGTATTTGAGTCAAGGTCTTTTCACCGACCTCAAACTTTTTCAAAGTTTCTTTCAAAATTTTATTTTCAACTTTGGCCTTTTCAAAGATTTGTTTTAGTTCTCGAAATTCAAGGTTGACTGATTTGTGTAGTTCATTCTTTAATCTAGTGACTTCACTTTCAAGAGTCTCGATTTGAGTGGATAGGCTTTTGTTGCTCTTTGTTAGTTTCTTGGATTTTAACAAAAGCTTTTCGTGTTCGAAATATAGAGCCTCAAAAGCTTCACTCAGATCGTGACTACTATAGTCATTATCAATCATATCATCATGCATAGAGGAGGTAGAGGGACTAGAAAAGTTAAGGCTTACCTTTGATGTATCATTTGCCATGCTGCAGACAGCATTGTCGGTCTGCTCATCTTCTTCTGATTCACCATCAGTGCTGAGATTGTCCCATGTTGCTTCAGGTGTGTTCTTTGCCATGAGGCAGACAGCATTTGCAACTTCTTCTTCTTCGGTCTCACTTTCAGTGTCTGTATTGTCCCATGTTGCTTTCATTGCTTTCTTTTGCTTAGATTTCAGCTTGTAACAGTTTGCTTTGATGTGACCGGGTTTGTTGCATTCGAAACATCTTGGTTGTTCATCTCTCTTCTCATACTTTTCATCTTTGTTGTATCCAAACTTCTTTGAAGAATCACCCTTACCATGTTTGTTGTATTTCATAAATCTTTTGAAGTTCTTGGCAAGCATAGCCATATCTTCATCATCAGTATCTTCTTCAGATTCAACCTCTTTCCTTGCTACTTTAGTAGTTTTAGCAGCAAGGGCAAGAGATTTCTTCTCTTTTACAGTTTCTTTTTCTTGGTTCTTTTTGGCAGCCAGAACTACCTCAAATGCTAGCAATGATCCAATAAGGTCTTCTTGAGGTAAAGTGCCATTGTCTTTGGCTTCGGTTATAGCACATGTCTTAGGGAAGAAATCACCAGTTAAGGATTCAAGGATCTTTCCATTCAAATCCTTGTTGGTGTATTTCTTTCCTAATGCCCTCAAGTTGTTTACAATTAAATTTAATCTCTGATGCATTGCTGCGACAGACTCACCTTCTTTCATTTTAAAACTTTCATATTCAGAGGTGAGAATTCTAATTTTAGTATCTTTTACCTGGCTTGTCCCGACATGAGTGGCTTGTAGGCAGTCCCAGATTTCCTTTGCACTTTGACACCCTTTTACTCTACCATATTCTTCTTCACAGAGTGATAGATGAAGGATATTCATGGCCTTTGCATTTAGGGATATCTTGTCAAGCTCAGATGACATTTCATACGACTACTCCAGTAATCGTAGTTAGTACCATCAAATAGAGGAGGCCTATTAGAGGACATTCCTTCTTTCATGAAAGAACCCATAATTACAGATATGTAAAGGATAAATTTAGAATTGCGAGATGTAAAGCTCTAATATGCAATTCCTTGCTACTGATACCACTTGTTAGACTTAGAGTATAACCTTAGAGGGGGGTGAATAAGGTTATGAGTAAATATGGATTCTTTTCGCAAATGATGATTATATTCTTTTTCAAATCGGATGCGGAAAATGTGATTTGAACTTTTGGATATCAAAACAAGCAAGAGTTATTTAAATATTTCCAATAAAGATATTATAAGGGATATAGTATATCTTTAGAGAAGAGGAGTAGAAGATGATTGATGAGTATTGATAATTTAAGCACAGTAAAATTAACAATAAACAGTAATAATAGTGGTGCAAAATATAAAGAGAAGGGATAGAGAGACACAGATATTTAGCGAGGTTCGGGATAAAAGCCCTACGTCCTCGGCCTTAGGCTTTTCAACCCTTGGACTTAGCAACCACTATATTGAAGAGAGTTATTACAAACAGTCGACTTCAACAATAGTGAATCTCAATTCCTCGAACTGAGAACCCAAGCACCCGCTAAGGATTTCAACCAACTCAATCACCCTGATTGAGAGACCCAAGTAAAACTTCCCAGGATTTCAAAATAACCACTAAAACAAAATAAGAATTACACAGTTGAGATCTATGGATCCAATCACTTCTTAGTAATGTGTCAGTTTAGAAACTGAGAGAGATGAGTGATATTAGGATTATAGATGCTCTGAAATATGATATGAAATATGATCTTGCAAAAGCTTAAGAAGATATATATGATTTTCGAAAACACAACTTTTGAACAAGATTCAAAACAATGAAGCACTATATTCTTAGATCTATAATAAAATGAAGTGCATTCAAAATAATATGAAAATTATGAAGAACAATATTAGATCTAAGAATTTCGCAAGAGAGAGTAGAATAAAGAGAAAATTGTGAGCAGTGGTTGATCTCAAGGTGAAGCTCAACCCAGGTATTTATAGGCTTAGGCACCGTTGAAATTTTTGGAAAACATTTAATATAAGTGAAGAATCGATTCATTGATCAAGTCAAAATGTTGATGAATCGATTCATTGCCTTTAAAAAATAGAAGAATCGATTCATTGTTTAGTTGAAATAAGAAAGGAATCGATTCATTGATGTTTTGGAAAAAGAGGGAATCGATTCATTGTTTATGAAGAAAGGCATGAATCGATTTTCAGGCCATATGGAGGTCCTGAGAATCGATTCTTATCCATGTAGAAATAAAGGGAATCGATTTCATAAGCTAAGGAAATGGCTTGAGAATCGATTCATTAAGCTAAGGAATGACTTGAGAATCGATTCCTAGGCTAAGGAAACCAAGAAGGAATCGATTCTTAGTATATGTAATGTAGTGAAATCGATTCTTTTGCTTCAAAAATATTTCTTTAGTTTTGGTTGCCACCTTAAGCATGCATGCAATTTTGTAAAATATTTTTCAAAACTATTTTTGTGCATCATGCATGTTTTGAAAGGTCATCTCTCTCAATAACTAAAGTGCCATACACTTTAGGTGATAGGACCTTACATAGTGTCCTAAAGAAGGCACATAAACAATCTAGGTCTTGAGTTTGCTTCTTCTTCAAGCTACTCCACTTTAGTGTCTTCTTCTCTTTAATTTGTGTCCTGCACTTTGTTCAACTTGAAACATTAGTAGATGTAATTTGTTATCATACAAAATAAAGGAGTGTTTACCCATGGTTCAACAATGTGTCGTCATGATCGGATCCTGAGACGATGCCATGACCGTATCTAGACATATACATTTAAACAAACAAACATATACTAAACAAGGTTAACATAAACATACTAAACAAAAATATATAAACATACTAATTAAACAAACCTAAATTACATCCATGATTAAAAATAGGTTAACATATATTGTTGAAACATAAAATAACTAATTGGAATCCCATTCATTCTCAAAATCATCATCATCAGATGAGTGAATTCTTGATACACCAGTGTGATCTGTTGCATCTTCGTCAGCATCTTCTTCGTCATCAACTTCATCGCCGGTGTTTGGCTCATCACATAAACGAGTAATGGGTTCAAGTTGAATCACTTCATTTACATTAGACATCTCTTCCATTTGATATGGCACATCATCCACCGTGTCATCATTTGTCTCAATGCGACCTCTTGGTTTTGTTTTAATTGCCACACACCAACAACGCCTATCAGTCCGCGTTAATGGGTAAGGGACATAATAGACTTGTCTCACATTTTGTGCAATTAAAAACATGGGGTAACAATAACTGGCCAACATGAATACGGTGTTGGCGAGGCTTGAATATATGGTGTGAAACCATCAGAGCATAAACACAGCCGAACATTGCATGGATCACTGGAAAAATCTGGATGAACACGATCAAAATGCTTCCAAGCTTCACCATCAGATGGGTGACGTAATTCACCAGAATTATTTCTATTTTGATGGTGCCACGTCATTTTTCTCGCGGTCTCCATTGAAGTAAACATCCTCTGTATCATTCGTATAAGCGGCAGATAGAACATTGTTTTTCGTGGAACCGGTTTGCCTCTGCTCATCCCTTTCCTACTGACACGATAGCGTGGCTCTCCACACAACTTGCATTCTGACAACTCTCCATCATTTATGTCAAACTCATTGTTATAATAGAGCATGCAACCAGACACACAACAATCAATTTTTTTAGATTTTAAGCCAAGCTTCGATACCAGTCTTTTAGCATCATAATAACTCTACGGCAAAAGCCCTCTAATGGGGGTTTCATCCAACATCATTTTGGTCATATATTCCATGCACAACTCAAACATTAAATTGAGACTTAAGCCCCAACAACCGAACACACATTGATAATTTTGAGTCTTTAGAGCCTTTAAATAATGGTTTATTTGTCTCACTCAAATACATGTAAAACCTTTGAGTTTCCTCATTTGGAACTTCTTCAGCATCATATTTTGGTTCTTCAAAATCCAAATTTACTCCAACAACGTCAGATATCATTCCTTGATAAACATCTAACGGTTGTATAATTTGGCCTTCGAATGTCGTAGTCGCTGGAGAACTACTTGATCTGTGAGCTACTACTTCAACCGGAATATTAACCGCAGGAACTGCAGCTACCCCTGGTCCTACTTCCCCGTGACGATTCCATATCCAATAATTTGGCCTAAACCCATTATTGTACAAATCAACTCTAACATCTTCATTTTTTATTAATCGAAATGAACATTTCAAGCACGGGCATCTAATTCCGCCTTGTCGCCCAAATTCTTCATGACGCTTAGCACAAAAAATAAACTCTTCTACTCCTTCTACAAAACGTCGTTTTAAACCGAATCTTCCAGGAAACAATCGATCATACATCCAACTACAATCCATAATTTCAGAATCTATGTACTACACTACAATAAATATTATCATTATCATAATTTAGGAAACCAAACTCAAACAATACCTAAACAAACAACACCACAATTAGTAATATATTATTATATTTCGTATATATTTATAAACTAATATATTATAATATTTGATATTTACTTAATAAAGAAATTCAAACTAATAAAGCCAAATAACGTTTTATGACAACTAATAACTTTGATAACTAACCGTAGTGAAGAGAAGGCTCTCACTTGATGCGAATCCCCAACTCAAACAAAGAGGAACACCAAGGAAACCAAACTCAAACAATACCTAAACAAATAACACCACAATTAGTAAGTAACTCATATTATAAAATAATTCATAAACTAAAACTATTAACTCATGCTACAAACATACCTTAGATTGAAGAAATTTGCCAAAGAGATGAAGATATTTAGTAGAGAGAAGAAGAGAATTCGTAGAAAGCAACTGAGGAATTTCAAGAAGAGAATTTGGGTGTGAAGAAGAAATTTGAAGAAGTTATATATAGAGGAAGAGGGGTGCAACGGATACACTGACAAATCCGCCGCCAAAACAACTTTCCGGCGGATTAAATTTTTTTGTGGCGGAAAACGGAGTTTCCGGCGGATTTGAGTACATTTCCGGCGAATTTTCAAAATTTAAATTCTCCCGTATTTTTTCAAAAAATCCGCCCGTAATGACGTTTCTGGCGGATTTTCAAAAACGGTAAATTTTCGGCGGATCTGATACACTTTCCGGCAGTTTAATCAAATTTTAAAAATAAGGTTTTTTTAAAAAATCCGCCGGTAATACCATTTCCGGCGGATTTGGTCGGGGACGGACTTTTTCAGCGGATTGAGTTGAATTTCCGGCGGATTTAAATAATTTTTTAATTTCTGAATTTTTTAATAAATCCGCCGGTAATCCTTTTTCCGGCGGATTTTTTTTAAAAAAAAAAATATTTTGACCAAATAAATCTGCCGGAAATCCGCTTTAATCCGCCGGAAAATTACTAGAGGAACAAAATTCGTCGGAAAGTCCCAGATATCCGCCGGTAATGTCTGAAATCCGCCGGAAATGTTCCGGCGGATATTAATCCGCCGGAAAGTCCTAGCCGGAAAATCCCATTATTCTTGTAGTGTCTAATGCCTCAGGTCAAAGAGTGAATCTCCTTAAATCTGGTGTGGTGTTTAGCAGAGATATTTCTGAGCAACAAAAGGTATCTTTAGTTGCAGTCCTAGGCATTCTAATGTGGAGTAATGCTGGATATTACTTGTGAATTCCAGTTGAAGGGGGGAGATCTAAAATGATGGCTCTTAGTTGGATAAAGGAGCGTGTCCTAGGGAAATTGGAGGGGTGGAAAGAAAAGCTATTGAACCCAGTAGGAAAAGAAGTACTTATTAAAGCTGTGGTGCAGGCAATTCCCTCTTATGTTATGTCTCTAGTAATGCTGCCAAAGAATTTCTGTAAACAATTGTGCTTTGCTGTGGCCAAGTTTTGGTGGAGCTCAGGCACCAACGACATGGGTATCCATTGGAAGAAGTGGTCTCTATTGACTTCAAGCAAACAGGAGGGGGGACATGGGATTTAGAGAGTTTGAGCACATGAACATCTCTTTTTTAACCAAACGGGCTTCGAGACTTATTCAATCCCTTACAGCTGCTTGGGCATCCACTCTTCTAAGTCTTTATTGTCAAAAAGATTCCTTTTGGGATGTGAAAAAGAAATCTAGGGACTCTTGGGTGTGAAGAAATATACTCATTGGCAGGGATACCTTAAAGAAAGAAGGGCGTCTGGGCTGTTGGTAATGGTCACACTATTGATCTGAGGAATGATAACTGGTAAGCTTCTGGGGATAGTGTGCCTCTAAGGGATCAATCTTTTGCAGGGAAAGTGGGGGAATGTATTGATCAGTCAAATCATTATTGGGACACTGCTAAACTGAGCCTTGTCCTTCACCATGACTCAGCTATGGAGGCATTGAAAACCCCTATTAGTTTTATGGGCAACTCTGATAAGATTTGGTGGCCGCATTCATCTAATGGTTGCTATTCAGTCAAATCAGGGTATCACAGGATCCACCAAAAGGCCCCATCTCCTGTCCTGAATGCCTCCTCCTCCTCCTCCTCTAATACAATCCCTAGTGATCTTTGGGCAGGTTTGTGGAGCTCTGTTCTTCCTCAGAAGATCAAAGTTTTTCTATAGAGACTGTGTCATGATGCCTTGCCCTTGAAGAGGTGCCTTTTCTCTAGAAAAATGAGTTGATCCCCAATGTGTCCTATGTGTGAAGTTGCTGAGGAATCTAGTGAGCATGATTTTCTGCTATGCTCATGGGTCTCCCCTATATGGTTTGGGCTGAATAAATGCAAGGTACCTACAGACATGTCTATTTCCATGTTTTGGAAGTGGCTATTGGAAATGGTGAAGACTGCTAAGGATGCGGATCCTGAGCTATTGACTTATGTGGGCGTTGGCCTATGGAACATTTGGACAAGTAGGAATGCTTACATCTTTGAAGGTCAAAGACCTAACCCTATGGGGTGCCTCCTGAAGACTATGGCAAATGTTAATGAGTTTTTGGCCTCAATTCCCTCTTCACAGAGTGGATTGAGCATCATGAACCCTAGTATCTCCATCAACCCTAAATGGAGACCCCCTCGTGATAGTTATCTCAGGGTCAATTCAGATGCGAGCTTTATCTCGCAAAAGAATCGTGTTTATGGATGCATTATTATGAGGGATTTCTCAGATGGGGGTAAATCCGATTTCAAAAATAACAAAGCGGATTTACCTTAGCTGAAGGTAAATCCGCTTTGTTATTTTGGAAATCGGATTTACCTGGTGGGCACATAAATCTGATTTCCCTAAAAAAAGAGAAAATCGGATTTATCCCACCTAAGGTAAATCTGATTTCCCTAAAAAAAGAAAATCGAATTTATCCCACCTAAGGTAAATCCGATTTTGTTATTAAAAAAAAGATTTTTATTTAATTTTTTAAAAAAGGTTATAAAATGCTACTAAAAATCCGTTAAACAGCCAAAACTAATCCAAAAATTATAAAAACACCACTAAAAATCTAATAAAACCCAAATAAGGTTATGCAAATTTTTTCAGATTTTTTGGAGATTATGAAAAATTAAAAAAATTAATAAAAAATAGTAAACGATGGAATTTGGGATTTTGAGGTCTCCAGTCCTGGAAGAAGTTTCTTCTTGAGGAGTATTGATCCTTGATATTTTTCGGATTTAAAGAATGTGGTTTCATTACAATTTGAGTAGGTTGCCCGAAAACTGATTTTTTAGCCTAAATTATTCTCCCGACGTACAATATCGTCACGTGTTAACGAACTACACACTAAACAGAACCAAAAGACGGTCGAAATTTGTATCTAAAATTTTAACTTATTTATTTATTTATTAATTAGGTTAACAAAGCGGATTTACCCCCACATAAGGTAAATCCGCTTTGGTTATTTTTAAAAGCGGATTTACCTTATATGGGGGTAGATCTGCTTTGAAAAATAACAAATCGGATTTACCTTCACTTAAGGTAAATCCGATTTGTTATTTTTCAAAGCAGATCTACCCCATCTTAAATAAATCCAATTTTAATTTTTTAAAATTTTTAGTGGAAATCGGATTTACCTAAATCCGATTTCCAAAAAAAAATTGAAATCAGGATACGTTCGGGATTTTTAATTTTTGTGAAGGGCAATTACGTCTTTTCGCAGGGTCGATGGGGGTAGATAGGGAGGTGATGGGGGTACAAAAAAAAACCCAAACATGTTATCTGTTGTTCTCTTTGCTTTTACTCTCTTGCTATGGTTCTTTCAACCCTTCCACCAGGCCCAAAAGGCCTTCCCTTCATTGGAAATCTACACCAACTTGATAATTCAGCTCTTGGTTTAAACCTCTACGAACTATCAAAGAAACATGGTCCCTTGTTTTCCCTTCAACTTGGTTCAAGGAAAACACTTGTAGTTTCCTCTAAGGGTGTTCGCGGTGCGGTTTGGTTCGGTTTTGAGCAAAAAAGTGGACCGAACCGCAAGATCTAAATAGATGCGGTTTGGTTTGGTTCGGTTGACTTTAAAAAAAACCAAACCAAACCAATGCGGTTTGGATTGGTGCGGTTGGTGCGGTTTTTAGCGAGACGAAACAATACATTAAACTTAAAACATGTCTCCTGCAAATAAAATCGGCCAATTAAAACATTAAACTTAAAACATTCTCCATACAAAACTTTTACTCCAAACATGACTTTCACACTCATTTATTAGTCGCCTCACTTTTAAATTGAAAATGGAAGGAGGAAATTGAATGCTGTGTTAAAACTTAACTGAACTCATTTTTATTCTTCTGTCTTGCCATCAAGAGAGTAAATGTTCAATTAGAATCAAAGAAACAACAAAATATCAGTGCAATCTTGGGCATGGAGAGATTCAAACCACAAATACAACAAAGAACCGAACTTGGTCTTCAAATGTCTCACCATGTCTGATTTTCCTCACTGATCCATCATCTTCAACCTGAAACATTTTTCAAGATAGGATATTGTTCTTTAAGACAAATCATAGAAGAAATTGAACGGCCAACACAAGTTGCTGAGCGGTGCTGAGTGAGAGAGACGCGTGCGTGACTGAGTGAGCGGCGCTGGGCAGTGAACGGCCAACACAAGTTGCTGAGCGGTGCTGAGTGAGTGAGGGAAACGCGTGCGTAAAGTTGCTGAGAGGAGGTATGTTAGGTTTCTACTTTTGAAACCTAAGAGTGATGGGCCAACACAAACGTGCGTTCACTCAGCAGTCAGCCCAATAACAAATAAGGCCTAACTTTGGTTGGAACAAATAAAAACTGTTTTACTTATACAATATTGCGGTTTGGTTCGGTTTGGTTCGGTTACTGAAATCAGAACCGCAAACCGAACCGAACCGCGCGGTTCAGCAGAAAATAAAACCAAACTAAACCAATAGAAAGCGGTTTTTTGCGGTTTTCGGTTTGGTTTGGTTCGGTTTGCGGTTTTCTATTGGTTTGGTTCGGTCTTGAACACCCCTAGTTTCCTCAGCTAAAATAACCAAAGAAGTAATGAAAACTCACGATATTGATTTCTGCAACCGACCCTCTTTGATTAGCCTTGTGAAGTTTTCATATAATGGACTAGACATTTCATTTTCACCCTACAGAGATTATTGGAGACACACTAAAAACTTTCATTCATCCATTTTCTCAGCCTTAAGCGTGTCTTAATGTTTTCCTCGGTCAGAAAACAAGAGGTCACTCAAATGATTAAGAGCATGTCAGAACGTGCTTCTTGCTCCAAAGTTATGAACTTCCATGAGTTGATGACATGTCTCACGAGCAGCATAGTTTGTAGGACTGCGTTTAGCAGAAGGTATTGTTTGAAGTTTAATATTTTTTATAAAATTTTGTAAGATGAAAATTAGTTTAATTTAATATATTTCATGTGATTATTTTTGCGATTAGTCAGATAGACATAGCCTAGGATGTTCACCGATCGGTTTGGATCAAATTTTTTCAAATATGTCGCCCGAAACATTTTCAATTACTCGGTTTGGGTTGGTTCGGATTTTACATTTTTTTTCTCCAAAATCAGAACAAAACCAATCTAATATTAGACGGGTTGGTTCGTTTAGGATCACAGGCCACACACACTAAGAAGTTAATTTTCTAAATCATAAAAATCTACGTCTTTTTTGTAATATTCCAAAACTTTCAAATAGGCAAAAAAATTCTAGAATTTAAAAATTACACTAAATCATACTCAAACCCATTAATAGTCTTTCAATCTATAGTATTAAAATTTTACAACTTAATCATAAATTATTATGTTAAAATGTCTATGCAAATAAAATCTTGTGATTCTAAAATTGCAAAACTACTATGACCTAGTCTAAGTTGGTTAGATACACTTTTTGTAAGTCAATTGATCTATAAAATTACTAACAGAAAACACACTCGAAAATATTTATGAAATTTCAACACATGTATGAGCTATAAGAATAGCCCCTCGCATATTTAGAGAACAAAATGACTGATTAACAGTTTAAAGTACGGTAGTAAGACCATTCTTCTGTTTTTGATTTTGTTACGGGTTCGAAGAGGAAGGAACCGAGCATAGCATGTTCCATAACCTACTTAAAGAATCAATGGAGTTGTCGATTATGTTTTTTTACACATATTTTTTCCCTTTGTTCGGGTGAATTCTTGATAGACTCACCAGAAAAATGGGTCGTCTTGAGAAATTGTATAAAATTTTGGATGGATTTTTTCAGGGGATTGTTCATGAACACCTTGATTTTGAAAGGAATAAGTTACCTACAAGTGAAACAGATGTAATTGATTCATTGGTTCGATTGAAGAATGATCCTCACTTCTCAATGGATCTTACTCCTATTCATCTCAAACCCCTCATCATGGTTATTATATTTCATTTTATTTAATAATCTATCTTTCAATTTCCCTCACTTATATATGCTAATAAAGGGATTTTTTTTTGTCAATTGTGTAGAATATATTGTTGGCAGGGACGGATACAAGTGCATCAGCAACAGTTTGGGCTATGACTGCACTAATGAAGGACCCAAGAGTGATGCAGAAAGTACAAGAAGAGATTAGAAATGTATTTGGAAAGAAAGATTTTATAGAGGAAGAAGATGTCCAAAAGCTTCGATATCTCAAGGCTATTATAAAAGAAACACTAAGGGTGTGTTTGGGAGGGGGAGGGGGAGGGGAGGGGTTGCGACTAATTGTGTAAATTCTTTAGTGATGAGAAGAAAAATTATCCCCCTAAACCCCCCCAAACCCCTCTCCTAGTTTATTTTTGGAGCCCCTCCAAAACCCTCCATATTTGGGGGAGTTTGGAGGGGCTCCAAAAATAAACTAGGAGAGGGGTTTAGGGGGTTTGGGGGATAATTTTTCTCCCAATTACTAAAGAATTTACACTATTAGTCTCAACCCCTCCATTCCCCTCCCCTCCAAACTCCCAAACACACCCTAAGATTGTACCCACCACTGCCACTACTATTGCCAAGAGAAACCATGAAAAAATCAACCTTGCAGGATACGAAATTCCAGAAAAAACATTGGTGCATGTTAATGCTTGGGCAGTCCATAGAGACCCTGAAGCATGGAAGAATCCTGAAGAGTTCTATCCTGAGAGATTCCTTGACAATACTATTGATTTTCGTGGACAACATTTCAAGCTGATTCCATTCGGTTCGGGAAGAAGGCTTTGCTTGGGTTTAAACATGGCAGTTGCTAGTATAGAGCTTGTACTTGCTAATCTTCTCTATTCATTTGATTGGGAAATGCCTAAAGGGATGAAGAGGGAGGAGATTGATACCGAGGTGCTTCCAGGTCTTATCCAACATAAGAAACATCCTCTTTTTGTTGTTGCTAATAGGGGTGTTCGCGGTGCGGTTTGGTTCGGTTTTGAGATAAAAAGTGAACCGAACCGCAAGGTTAAACTACATGCGGTTTGGTTTGGTTCGGTTGGCTTCCTAAAATAAAACCAAACCAAACCAAACCAAACTAATGCGGTTTGGATTGGTTCGGTTGGTTCGGTTTTTTCCAAGACAAAACATAATTTAAAACGAAGTTAAAATTAACTAACATAAAAAATGGCTAACATAAATCTTTAAGAAAAAATCTACTAAAATATATGTATATAAATTACGCTCTTTTAATTCTTTTAAGATAGTTAAGACAATGTTTAAAAAAAAATTGAATTAAATATTTTCTTGTAATTTTTAAATATAGCATAACAATATAGATTGTTAGTAAGTGAGTCAAAGAATTAATTGTATTTCGGCTATTAAGTGAGTGAGAGTTGGGTTTTAGTTGCATTTGGGCTAGTAAGTTAGTAAGGAAGGTTGTAAGTCAATAAGTCTTAGTGTTACTTGCGGTTTGGTTTGGTTTGGTTCGGTTTCTATAATCAAAACCGCGAACCGAACCAAACCGCGCGGTGCAATGAAAAAAAGAACCGAACCAAACCAATAAGAAGCGGTTTTTTGCGGTTTTCGGTTTGGTTTGGTTCGGTTTGCGATTTTCTATTGGTTTGGTTCGGTTTTGAACACCCCTAGTTGCTAAGAAGCCATTGGAATGTGATTTGGCACGTGCATGTTAATATAATAATATATAATAATTAGAAAATAAGCCATGCACGGAGAGATAAGCTATTATTATAGGGACCAAAAACATATTTAACCTTTAATTTAATAGTTGAGAGAAACACTTATAGGTAATGGCGACGAGTCGAGTAATAGTTTGCCATATTATGGAGGACTAATCTGTTTTGTTTGACCCCAACTCATGTTTCAATCTACAAAATGGTGTAAGAGGCTACTCACTTTAAGAATTTGACATGAGAATAAATATTAGCTAGTTGATGTAATGACATGAAGTTGATCAGCACAAATAATCAAGCAATTTTGGCTGGGACTAGTTAATGTAATTTTGATAATACAACCGATTCAAGAGTACAATGTTTTGATTATTTACCCATCACAATTTTCCTTTATTCGCCTTTATTCTTGTGCATCCTATTTTCACCCTGCTTTCAAGTCATTAGCAGGCTACATTTAACTGCAAAACTATTTTGGCTTTGAATTTCATCCAAAGGATTTTCTTTCAGTACATAAATAGCCCACAAATTTTATCATTGAAAGACATGATACAAATCTTTTGAATTGCCAAAATCGGTCCAATGCTCGAGTCTTCACCAATTCAATGTGTATAGAATAAGGTTGCCAATGTTGTACACTTGTACTTCACTAGCTAGATGCCCAAACTTCTGCAAAAACACAATATTCAGACAGCAGTTTGGCAATTGCTAACAAATACTTCACAAATAAAACCTTACACCAATAGATAATGTTGACCACATGGATCAAGTAATGTCATTAAACCCTCTTTAGCCCATTATCATGGAATAAAGCACACAATTTTCGTATTTTTTAGGTAACTACAAATTTATAAAAAATTTGTAGGGACTATAAACAAGTTTTGCCAATTTTATAGAGACCTTAAACATTTTTAGCCCATAAAAATAACTTTCAAAACATTTCAATTGAAATAGTAACACCGAAGAGACGAGCAACTCGTAAATCAATATACCTGTTATATCATCTGTTTGTCTCTCAAGTATATGCAGCAACCTGAAGTTCACTATATCTGTCCCTTTCGCTCCTTATTACTCTTGCTTTATTGCCTATAATTTCTAGAACCCGGAGAATACGAAGTCAACTGTAAATCTCAATAACTACTTTAATCAGATTTTAAAGAAACGGGTGCTACTATATGCTAAATTGAATTTACTTATTTACATGGTGTTCTGGACCGGACCAAGAGGCCCATTCAGCAATTAGATAAGGATATCCACAATAAATTAGCCCATTTATAACTCATATACTTGGATGACTCACATTCGTCCAATCAATCCAACGGCTCAAAACCTGTCACGAATCCCTATAAATACTGGCTCACATTGTCATAAATAGGTACATTCTGATCCCTAGATAATATTACTCTCTTATTCCCATTACTGACTTGGGCGTCAGAGTGGCATCGCATGTGTCCCACCTGAGATCTTTTCGACACATCGCTCGGACAGCAAGAGACCTACCAAGAGCAGTCTCCACAACACTGCTAGGTACTGAACATTGGCGACCACAGTGGGAGCTGTCTAGCTTTCACCTCATTTCAATCTCTTGAGAATTTTCTCTTGCATTCCGATGACACTCCGAAGCAGACCACGAATTAGCAGCATAGCAGTGGCTCAATCTCAACCTCAACCTGAGGGCACCCCTGAAGGCGTCGCGGTAACCCTGCAGGGCAGCGCCGCCCAAGTTCCAACTCCTCAACAAGCTCCAATCCCGTAGCCAGAGCAGGTTAGGGCTTTCTCCAACAAGAATCGTCCGCGATCTGTTGGACCTCCTCAGCCACCGCACTCAAGTCATGGCGCAGCAGGAGGTGCGCCTCAGGCAGATGGAAAGACGTGTGGCCTCATTGCTTGAGCAACCTCGCCCTCGCTGGAGCACCCCTCCCCCTGGGACGGTGAACTCAAGACCTGCCAGGTCCCCACCAAGGAGGCGCCTCAACCATCACTCTCCCCCGAGGCGTAGGCGAGCTCGTCGCTCCCCTCCCCGGCGACGTAGGAATAAGGAATCAGGGTCCCCTCCAAGCACTCCTCCAACGTCATCTGACGGCACCTACTGGTCGGATGACTCACCATCCAGGAGATCATCGCGCGCATCCTCAAACTCCCAAGAGAGATCCCGAAGCCGAGCCAAGTCCCGTAGAGGGCGGCGTCACATATCGCGGCCAAGGAAGTCTCCTGTGCGACGTGACCACCAGGACGTAGATCTCGGAGACCGGTCGCCTCGTCACACCTTGGATCTCCCATGATGGACCATTCACCAGGAAGATTAATGATTGCCCCATCCCAAAGGCTTCGGAGAAGCTCCCAATGCTCAACATGTATGATGGAACCGGGAGCTCAACTTGGGAAAGAAATTAAATTATAATCAATCTAAATTAAGACAAAATCAACACAAACGGGAGGAATTCATTTTGCCAGAAGGGGGTCTTCCAAAATTTCCAAAAATAATCCATCAAATTTGGAATTTTTTTTTCCGATAAGCTCAAATTTGGAAAATTGATTTACTGCCACGGGCCTTGTAAGGATCCACTGACGTTAACGCGGGAACGTGAGGGTGCAGTTAGTGTAAACAAGACATTTAACATCGGTTCTTTGTTCAACCGATGTTAAATATAGAGACATTTAACATCGGTTGAACAAAGAACCGATGTTAAATGTCTTGTTTACACTAACTGCACCCTCACGTTTTCCCGCGTTAACGTCAGTGGATCCTATCCCTACTGCCACCTACATATAAAAACAGCAGCACAGACTCAAAGATGGGCGGAGGGGGGGGGGGGAGGAGTGAGTAAGAAGAAACCAAAAAAATAGAAAAAGAGATAAAAAAGAAGAAGAAAAAGCAAGAGTAAAGAGAGGAAACTATGTGACACCACCACTCACCACCGTGAGCCCACCTCATCTCTCCCTCTCTTTATCTCTCCTGATCACTAAACAACCGTTTCACCACCCTCCGCCGGTCTCTCTTTCTCCCTCGTGAATGAGATCCCTTCCACGTTTCCAACGCCCACTGAGAACCTCTTTACTCTCCCTCGGTTTTCCTCCGTGCGTGCCTTTTCTTCACTCACACTGACCAACAGATCAGACCCTCTCATAGAGTAGCTGCAGCTGATGATGAATGCTATAACAGGTATCTTGACATTTCTTTGTTCATTTGCTTTATTCATTATTTTAATAATAATCTAATGGTCTATTCTCTTTTGTATCCATCTGTATCTAATACCCGTAAACTAGGGAATTGGATCCTATGCAGTCGGGTTTGTGTGCATTCTGTGCGGTCGGTAAATATGTGTCTATCTCTCTTCATGGTTTTTATGTTATTTTTGACATATAAAATATTAAAAGGTTTAGATTAAAACTAAATGCATTTATTGCGTTAAAAACACACTTAGAGCAAATGTACTCTTTCAGAGAAGTAGTATAAAAGATTATCGTCTCCACTGGGATTAATTAACAAGTACCAAACTAATCAAGATTGTCTATTGTTCAGACGAACTAATAAATGAGTTGTAATAAAAACAAATAAAAAGAAATAAATAACAATAATTAAAATACTAGATTTAATAAATGGAGAGAGGTCTAGGGTCACGGTTTCACTTGCAAGATTCGATTCCCCTATGTCTAATTCTACCCGAATTCCTTTATTTTATTTAATTACCATTCCCTTTACTAAATCTATTAATCCGTTTGGTCATTCGCGATTAATATTCTTTTTCCTAAACTAACCCTTGTTTGGTCATGCAAGAATTTAAGTTGAGGAAAAGCATAAAGAACAGAAAGGTTGAATGATTGGAAGACTAAATTAAAGTTTGGTCAAGCATTAATTATAGCCCCAATTATCCTATAGGTCAACCAACTAATTGCAGTACGGTCGCTGATCAACTAATTGATTATGAACATGAAAAGGGTAGCTAATCCTAATTAAGTGATAAAAACAGTAGGACAATGTTAATTGAAATAAAAATAGGAATTCAAACAAGAAATTAGAACATAAAAAGGTCTCTAAACATGCAAGATCCACCTATGACCCTAGAAGAGGATTTAGCTATCCATAGTGTTCGAGAACAATAAAATAAAATTAGGAGTCATAAATTACAGAGATAAAAATAACCCGGAATAGAGAAATTTCTGATCCTGAAAATTTAGTCTCCTTTTTCTGCTCCAGAGTTCTCTCTCGGTGTCAAGAACGGGTACCCAAAACTCCCTCTCTCCAAGCCGGCGCTACTGTTGCGTCTTTCTTCTTTTTCTTGTGCGGCACTTTTTCTATCCCCCCCCCCAATTGAGAAGCTGCCCACCTTTTGATATTCCTAGCAAACCTAGATTTGCGTGCAAACCTAGATTTGCGTGCGAAGCGCTTGTTTAACGTTGTGAGCCTGACGATGGTTAGTGCTTAATCAGGGGGCTCTCCGAGAGCAAATTTAACATCTAATGATGTGCACCTTCTTAGCTTTCTTACAATGCGGTTCACATTATTCTTTCTTTTTCCATGTGGTGGATGAACTTCAAAGAATGGTGAAATTTTTATTTTATCTCCATCCACCATTATGCTAGGATCCTACAAAATAAGATTTTTTTCCAAAAGGTCCTGCATCTTTAATTCACTAAAAATGTTAGTTTCAACCACATCATCAAAATAAGGAGAACTTAAAGAAGAGAAAATTTCATTGGAATTTAAAGCTTTAATAACATCATCTTCTTTACCATTCTTTAAAGTTACCTTTCCCCGGTGAACCTCAATCACAGCATCACCAATGGTTAAAACAATTTGCCCAAAAATGGGCGCTTTCTCCAAATCCAGAACCATGGAATCTTTCTCACTGTCCTCACAAATGCTCCCTTTAGTAGGATCTTTTGTTTCAGTACGACTCCCTTCAGTAGGAGCTACTATTTTGATTTGACTCCCTTCAGTAGGAGTCTCCTCATCTTTCTTGAGAGCTTCTTCCTCCATATTATATTCCATGGAGACACCTTCATCTCTCGTAGGAATACTTTCTTTGTATTCCTCAACTTCTTCATTTTGGGTAGACTTAGTTTGTGAATGAGTTTCTTGGGCCTCTTGAGATAATAAAGCAATGAGACTTGAGATTTGACCCTTCAGGCTTCCAAATTCGTTGTTGATGGCTCCAATTTGACCCTCCAAGCTTTCAAATTTTTCATTTGTCTGCTGCATAAACTTTGCCAATACATCATTGGTATCTTGCATCTCCTCCTCTTGCCTATGAAGATGTAGTGGCTCATAATTATCCCAGTTGGAGGAATAAGGAGGTGGCTCATAGTCATCCCAGTAGTTTGAATAAGGCTCATAAGGAGGAGGAGGAGGAAATGGGATCTGACATTGAGGCATATACCAAGACGACTTCTCCAAATTCCTTTTTGCCTCTGCATCTCTAATATAATCTCCAATTGTCTTAACCATGATTTAAACTTTTATCTGCAAAAAAATGTGAACTCCAACGGTCTCTTCGGAAAGTATTAGCAGTTTTTTTTTTAATATTTTTTTAGTAGGATAAAAAAACAAAATTAAAAATAAAGCATAAAATAAAGTCTAAAGCAATAAAAATCTTTTTCGTTTAATATTGCTAAGTTAATCCCCGGCAACGGTGCCAAAAACTTGTTGCGCTAAAAACACACTTAGAGCAAGTGTACTCTTTCGCAGAAGTAGTATAAAAGATTATCGTTTCCACAGGGATTAATTAACAAGTACCAAACTAATCAAGATTGTCTATTGTTCAGACGAACTAATAATTGAGTTGTAATGAAAACAAGTAAAAAGAAATAAATAACAATAATTAAGATACTAGATTTAATAAATGGAGAGAGGTCTAGGGTCACGGTTTCACTTGCAAGATTCGATTCCCCTATGTCTAATTCTACCCGAATTCCTTTATTTTATTTAATTACCAATCCCTTCACTAAATCTAATAATCCGTTTGGTCATTCGTGATTAATATTCTTTTTCCTAAACTAATCCTTGTTTGGTCATCCAAGAATTTAAGTTGAGGAAAAGCATAAAGAACAGAAAGGTTGAATGATTGGAAGACTAAATTAAAGTTTGGTCATGCATTAATTAAAGCCCCAATTATCCTATAGGTCCACCAACTAATTGCAGTACGGTCGCTGATCAACTAATTGATTATGAACATGAAAAGGGTAGCTAATCCTAATTATGTGATACAAACAATAGGACAATGTTAATTGAAATAAAAATAGGAATTCAAACCAGAAATTAGAACATTAAAAGGTCTCTAAACATGCAATATCCACCTATGACCCTAGAAGAGGATTTAGCTATCCATAGTGTTCGAGAACAATAAAATAAAATTAGGAATCATAAATTACAGAGATAAAAATAACCCGGAATAGAGAAATTTCTGATCCTGAAAATTTAGTCTCTTTTTTCTGCTCTAGAGTTCTCTCACGGTGTCAAGAACGGGTACCCAAAACTCCCTCTCTCCAAGCCGGCGCTACTGTTGCGTCCTTCTTCTTTTTCTTGTGCGGCACTTTTTCTATCCCCCCAATTGAGAAGCTGCGCACCTTTTTATATTCCTAGCAAACCTAGATTTGCGTGCAAGCTCCTCTTTTTTAGCTCACGGCACTTTTCTTTCTCTCTAAGATTTTGTTCTAACTTAATATGGGCTTCGATGCTATGCTTTCATGATTCTTCTAGCCCATGAATCAAACCCCTTTTTAAATTTCCATTGTGGGCTTCCATTCTTAATCTAGGCCGTATGGCCTTGTTCTCAATTGGACCATGATGTTCTTTTATTTATTGCAACAGCCACTTTGTATTGGAGGTCCATATATATTGGAATATTATTCCCTTTTTTATTTTCTTCTTTTCTGCAAAACAAAGAGCAAATTAAGTCAATGATTTATACAATCGTTAATAATTGCTCTAAAAAATGACTCAAACATGTCTCTAAAAATACACTAAATTAGAGTTTATCAGCATTTAACGGTTCAGATTGTCTAAATGCACCGAATGCACCCAAACCCGACTACTTTGAAACCTGATCCGTAAACTAGTCCCTAGGATTCACTTTTAGTTTTGTTTCATTTTTATTTTTTTATTTTATAAAAAAAAATGAGTATCAGATGTGGTAAACCACTCCACCACCCCTTCTCACGTTAATCACACCCCTCCTTTCAGCAATACAGTCCCCTGCACAAGCCCAGTTTCGCAGGCCATCAATTTAAAGGCCCCAAAAAACATAAACTGGGCAGTAGCTACTTATACCCCCCATTTATGAAACAGCGCCCCTTCGTAGGCCTTGGTTTCGTGGGTCAGAAGTTCAAGCCCAAATGCGCAGACTAGACTGCAGCCTTTCACACCCCCTTTACTTCAGTTCTATTTTTTTTTTATTTTCCAAAAATAAAAAATAAATGTTACTACACGTCAAAGTATTTTTCTCTTTTTTTCTTTTCTTTTTCACTTAAAAATAATTAATAAAAATGGGTTTGACTGAGATGTATATCTTGTCAATCCCGGTTTAAGAGACTTTAGCTGTACGGCTTTGATCTTAAACCCTTTCAAAAATTAAAATCAATCAACACACAAATATTTTCTAGAAGAACTACGTAGCCTTTGTTTCTCCCCGTCAAGCCAAACTAATTTTTCCTAATAAATAATCACCTTTTTTCTTTTGACACCTATTTTCATAGAAATTATAAAAATTGGTTTGACTGAGATGTACATCTTGTCAATCCCGGTTTAAGAGACTTTAACTGTATGACTTTGATCTTAAACCCCTTTAAAAATAAAATCGACCAACCAACAAATTTTTTTCAAGAAAGAACTACGTGACTTTTGAGTTCCTCATTGCACCCGAGGATACGTAGGAGCGGGGCTTCCCTGTCAAGTCAAAATTAAATTTTCTTAAAACGGTCCTATTCAATTTTTGTAAATATTTATTTTTCATTTAAATATTATTATACTTTATTTTTGGGTAAACAAATAATTAAGTAATTTATTAATATTTGCACAATCAGATTTAGGGTAACTGACAGATGTATCACGGGTGTAGTGTAATTTAGTTTTCGTCCTTCCCTATGCATAACCGACTCCCGAATCCAACCTAGTTCACGCAGACCAATTATTGGGTCGGCCGGGCCGACCCATGGGCTTCGGACCGGGCCCGATTGACCCGATGATATTATTGGGTCGGGCCGGGCCGACCCATGGGCTTCAGACCGGCCCGTTTCTTTTTTGTTTTACTTTTTTTTTCACATTCCATGATTCCATCCCATCTAAAAAAGTGAAAAAAAACAAAAAATAGAAAGAAACGCAAACACTACACACTATTCATCTCTTTGTTTTCGTTTGGCTAAAGTGCTCCCGGGGTCCCTTATCTTTATTTAAAGTAACGATTTGGTCATTTATCTTTTTTTGGTCCCAAATCAGTCCTTTATGTTTTAAATTTTTGACACATAAATCCTTTTCTGTCCCAAATCAGTCCTTTATGTTTCAAATTTTTAACACATAAATCCTTTTTTTTGACACATAAATCAGCATTGTTAGCGGAAAAGGATTTATGTGTCAAAAATTTGAAAGATAAAGGACTTATTTGGGACAAAAAAACATAAAAGACTAATTCGTTACTTTAAATTAAGATAAGGGACCCCGGGAGCACTTTAGCCTTTTCGTTTATAACAGTGCATATAGCGTTCATATTTGGGGATTTGTTAATTTTTTTAAAACAACAGTGCATATAGAGTTCGGGTTTAACCAAGTTAGTTGCGCTATTCATCTCTTCGTTTTCATTTATAACATTCTCTCTCATTATTTATGTATGTTATTCTCAAAATATTGTTTTTATATATATGTTGCGAGGAATCCTATTTATGTATGTTGCTCATTTGTAGAAAAATATATAGTCAAAATTCTAAAAAGTCAATGATTTGTTCCCCGTTGGGCTGGCCCGTTGGCCCATGGGCTGGTGTTGGGCGGACTTGCGCCGAAAAATTGCAGCCCATCAGAATATTGGGCTAGCCCATCCCTGCCCATATACACTATTTGGCCCGATGGACCGGGCTGGGCCGGCCTGAGCCCGGCCCATTGACAGCTCTAACGACAGTGGTCAAACAACGTGAAGATGAAACACTCAGAGAGTATGTGGAACGTTTCAACAAGGAAGCCGCAAGTGTCCGGAACCTAGAAGACAAGTAGAGACTCTTCTGGATGAAGGACGGACTTAGGAAAGGAAGCTTATTCCAAATTGATGTGGGGGTGAACAAGTCCCAAAACTTGGGCGTGTTCCTCCGAAGGTCACAGAAATATATGGACTACGAGAAAGATGATATGGCTTACAAAGCAGCAGCAAAGGAGGGAAACGAAAACGAAGAACCTTGCAATTCCAAACCCAAGAGGGGTGTTGGAGGAGGACAACGTGAAAGTCGACCTCGCCGCTTTGCCGAGCACACCCTGCCGAATACGTCTCGAGCAAAGATCCTGGCCGAATATGCAAACATAGAGTTTAGAGACATCAAGAGGCCAGAGCCTTTGGTGCTGAAGGGGGGACAGTGCCCCTTAAGAAAGTATTGTCGCTACCACCGGAGCAATGGACACGACACCAATGGCTGCCGAGCTTTGAGAGAGGACATCGAAAAGCTAATCCAGAAGGGGAAACTTTAGCAATATGTGAAAGGCAATGAGAAGGTAGAGACTAGTGGTACCCGAAGACGATCACGGTCGCCCCGAAAGAGATCCAGATCGCCCCTCAAGGGAAAGGTAGTGGCGAGCGAGGCCACCAAAGCTGCAGAGAAGGATGACAATGATGCCTCTGAAAAGACAGACAACCGGAAATCCAAAGGAAGACCAGTCTCCATGGTCATCCTCGGAGGAGACTACCTTAGAAGGCGACTTGACAAACAAATCAATGAAGAGAAAGTGGAAAGAAATCATGAATGTTTCCTCAACTTCGAAACCCATGGAGGGACCATCCAGGCAAATATGTCCTGTTACTGATCTCTGCCATAATGGCCAATGTTGAAGTGCGATGGATCTTGGTCGATCAGAGTAGCTCAGCGGACATCAACTTTGAAGACTTGCTGAAAGTTTTGCACATCTCTGCTGATGACATCACCCCTTACCATGGAACTCCACTGACTGGTTTCAATGGATCAACAGCCGAACCACTTGGCTATGTCGAACTGATGGTCATTTATGGAGACCCAGATGGTGAGCAACCCTTGTGTCGAACTGTGAAGACCCCCTTCCTAGTCCTTCCATGCAAATCAATATACCAGTGCATAATTGGGAGGCCGACACAAGGGAGGCTGGGTGCGGTAACCTCAATTGTGCATCTGAAGATGAAGTTTATTCCTTGGACAACAGAATTGTAACCCTGCAAGTTGACTTGGGCGCTACCCGCAAGTGCTATTACCTGAGCATGAAGAATCTACAAGAGGCTGAGGGAGTTAAAGAACCATGCAAGAAGATGGGCAAGGAATGTGAGGTGAACCTGGCTGACTTAGATACTCAGTACGGCCCAGTCAGTGAGGACGAGGAGAGCGAGGGCGTCCTAGCTAGGAAGTTGAGGAAGCGCACTAGGATGCATAAAGCAGATGGTGAGCTTAACTCCCCACATTTGAAGAAGAATCTCGAAGACGTTATGACAGAAGCCACAAGCCTTCCCAAGGAGGTAATGGAGAAGCTCATGATCGACCCAAGGAGCAATGCAGGCTTGTTCGCCTCTCCTGCGACGGGCATGATGGCTATGCCACTTGGGACAATCACCATCTAGCTGGAGACCCCCCAGTCATCCAAGGAAAACGCATCAGAGGTTGGAGACGCTGATAGGACCGTAGAAAACTTCCTAGTTATTTAGAATCAAGTGTACCATCTGGCCATTCAATGTAATGCTTTGTAATCTTTGTTTAAGAGTTAATGAAAATGGCGAGTACGCATTGTTCATACTGATCTTAACAAGAGACGATTCGAAATTACATTCCCCATCCCTAACATAGATGAAGTAATAAATAGCACGTCCATTTGTTGTTCGCTGCCCTTTCTATAAACGTATCCTTGGGACGCGGTCGAGCCACGACATTCCCATTAGGCTAAGAGGAAACAGTGTAATTTACTATTGTCACAATATCCCCTTTGAGAGGTCTTGAGATCACACGGGCAGCATGTCAAAAGAATAACGAACAAAGATTTCTAGAAGTCAATCAGATTAAATAAACCCGAAAGAAGTATACCTATGAGGTCCGAACATAGAAGTTCATTGGCTTCTAGCCCCCTAAACGGTAGCATAGAGGCCAACCGTGAGAGCCTTGAGACAATGACCGATGTAGATCACCAAATGCGAAGTAGGAAATACTAAACCAGATCGGCCATAAAGGCTCAAAGCCTGACCAACTAAGTCGCAAGAGCCGACGCCACCCCAACCCTAAAGTAGCTCCGAGGCAACAAGGACCCTCCATGCGACAGGAGATCAAACGATAAAGGGAGAGGCGCCGGCCTAAACACAAGACCGGCACGGCCAGCCCGTAGCAACACAAGTTGGACTCCCCACAATTCATGTTCCAGGGTCAAACAAGATTCCCACACACGCAAGATTTCACTAAGCGAAGACTTAAGAGGCTGCGGCGGACAGGACTCTGGCTCAACACTCCCATTAAAAGGTATAAAAGGAGTTGAAACTCAACTAACCCTCACAAAGATCCATGAGAGGATTCGCAAGCAACACAAGGGAGGCCGAGACCTCACGACGAAGTATTGTAAGTTTAAACCTTTCGAACAAGAAATCAATGCCTAGGATTAGCAGTGCTGGCAAGCCCAGAAAGTTCCTCGTAGTTAAAAACTCTGTCACTCAAGAAAACATTTCTTGACCGCCGTAAACCAGTATAATCTTGCAAATATTATTTTGTGAATTCTCATTGTTATATGCAGCGCAACAAATCTGGCTCGAGGCAAGAGCAAGGGACATGACGCCCAATTTTGACGGTAGAAAGGGGAGGCATGAGATCGACGCTACGATTGTTTGCGCTTTCCTATAAACCGAGGCACGAGCCAGCCCGCTCACTTCGTCGAAGCGACTTTGAAAGTGTTGCAACCTCTGAAGGGCAAGTTATAATCAGGTCAGGACCTGGTAAACTGTCCCCAAGGCATACCTCACCACGATCCGACATTGGTGTAGCACTCTTAAAGGTACACGCGGCATACTTTGAGCTTGGTACCCTTCCGAACCACACCAACCAAAACTCAACGACCGGCCTAAGCTAGCAAGATGGATAACTAGTCCGTACATAGTAAGGTAGAAGATAATACGAAATAAACATCGACAATACAAGAAACGCAGAAAAAGCGATAAGTTACCATGAAAATCTCCGGACCGTCAAATTACACCCAAACGACAAAAGGTGACCCCGAATCGAAGTCGAAGTTTCACCAAAATCCAACGAGTACGAAAATGAAAAGTACATAACTAAATGAGAGTAGAAACAACAAGATGTTCAAGGAGTAGGGGTTATGACATCGAAGTCAGTCTTGTTGGGATGGTAGCTGACGATCCTCCCATCAATAACTTCGTGCTTGAATTGAAAAACGTTCGGCTCCAGCTCGGCTTCAGCATACAAGCAGTGAACATGATCTAAGGCTTTTTGATAAGCATTGTAAGTAAAGTCCACTGTCTGGGAAGCCACAGCTTGCACCTGCTTCTCTGCATCATCATTTCTCTTCGTCATCCCCTCTAGGTCCAACCTCATATCCTCAAGTTGACTCTGCAGTTCCTGAACTTTCCCCGCATGCTCGTCCTTTGCAGCAAGTGCCTTATCCCTCTCAGAGAAGGCATCAGCCTGATCCTTCCGTAGATGCCAAGTGATCTCCCTAGCCACCAAGGTCATTTTGTAGTTTCTAACTCTCTACACGGAGGCGATCCCGTTCCTCTCGTATCCCTACACAAGAATAAATCACAACAATCAATTCAAACCAGAAAAAACATCAAACACAATACAAATACTTGACACAAGGCAATAAGCCCAAGAGGGTTACCTGACTCACTACCCCTAGCTTCAGCTTGCCATGAGGCATACAAATCTGACCCAAGCTTGACCATATGTGTGGCAAGAGAGAAGGGATCTTTCAAAAACCCTTCACGATTAGCCGAGGTGAAGTCCCTAACCACATCGTCAGAATCATTGCGGGGATCCTGATCTTTCCGGTGTTTCTTCTTTCCATGTGACTTCGGAGGAACATCGTTTGGCTCACGGACTTCTTTGCCACGTCGGTCAGCTGAAGTTGAAGGAGCACAGGAGGAACCTTTGAGATCCCAAGAGGGCCCAAACTGATAGGGGTGTTCGTGGGTCGGTTTGGATCGGATTTGACCAAATCTGTTGGCCGAACCAATGATAATTATTCGGTTTGGGTTGGTTCGGATTTTACATTTTTTCCTCCAAAATCCGAAACAAACCGAACCGCTATTGGACGGGTTGGTTTGGATTGGGCTCACGGGGCATTCACTAAAATATTATTTTTCTAAAATATAAAAAAAAAAAACATTTTTTTATGATATTCCAACACTTTAAATAGCTAAAAAAATTGAAAATCACACGAAATCAAACTCAAATCCATTAACAGCCTTCCCATTCATAGTATTAAAATTTTACAACTTAATCATAAATTATTAAGGTAAAAATTCTAAGCAAATAAAATCGTGTGCATCTGAAATTACAAAATTGTTATGACGTAATATGGGTTGGTTCGGGTTCGCGTATTTGATTTTTAAAATCTGTTGCCCGATCCAAAAAACTACGAGTTGGTTTGGATTTGTTCGATTTTGACCCGAACACGAAAAATATCCGAACCAAACATATCGGTTTGGATTGGATCGTGGGTTGGTTTGGATTTGCCCGAACCACTGAACACCCAGCGAACCCCTGACTCAGGGCTGGTTGGCCTAGACTCTGCCCCTGGAGGAATCTCCTTCCCAGCCAACGACACCAAGTTATCAAAAGAAAGTGGAGCGACCATGCTATCTGCAAAAGGGCGGAAAAACACATTAGTATAACAAGAAAGGGTTAAAAGGAAGAAATGCAAAGACAAACGAACAAGATACCTAACATCTTCCTAGCACCCTCCATGGTCTCGACTTTAACTAACACACTACACTGAAGCAGTTTGGGCTCAGAGTTTAAGTGGTTAACAACAACCCTAAGCATATCCAAAGTCCTACGCTCCGCATCAGACAATAGACTCGAAGGAATGGCGTAGGTGGCACTGACTTGTGCGGAATCAGTGTTGAACCAACCAAGATAAAACTTCTCCCTGATTAAGGCCCCTTCCTCATCAAACTCTCCCAGGCTGTCCATAGCACGTTGACTCGAAGGAACAAGGTAAAAGTACTTACCCTTCCAATCCTTTTGAGACTCGGAATGCAGCTTAAAGAAAAGGGTAGTCCGTACGTGCTCGGATGGACACGAACTCGTAGCGGGGGCCGTCGTGTAAAAGCTCTCGCCGGCGCTGCACCTCGAAAACCGTGAAAAATACTCTAACTTTAGATTTTCTTCTCATAGCCCTCATCACAGTCTCAAAAGATCTCACGAATGCCCAAGAATTAGGATGCAATTGGGATGGGGCAATCGAAAGAAACTTCATCACTTCAGCTGAAATGGCGTAAAGAAGGGATAGATACCCATCCTAAATATAAGACACTGATACATCATAAACTTCAGACCATCGGAAGCATGACAAACCATGTCATCCGGATCAACTCCCTCTACCCTCCAATCATTACCAATCAAATCCTGTAATCCGGGAATGTCACACCCAGGGGCGTAGACACTTCTGATGGACCGAATAGATCGTGCAACCCAATCATAGTTAACTCCATCTATCTCCACTGCCTCGAGATCAGACTCAAAGCCAGAGTCTCCTAGCGAGGAGGAGATGGCCATTCGAGGCGCCTCTGGCCCCACGAACTCTGACTCACTAGGTCCCTACGACAGACCACCAAACAAGTAGCCAGCCTCCCTCGAAGCGGCAAAAGGCCCTCGATACGGTCCATAGAATCAAGCTGTTTTCTTCGTCCTAGACATCAATCACAACCTGCAGGACAGGGGGCAGGCAGTCAAAACAAGTATTATGAGACAGAAAGATAACTTGTTGACAACCCTCCTTTCCCGAGGTCGCCATTGAAAGCTGCGAGAAAGGCATGGCATGCACACATAAAAAAAGCTCTCGCTAACCAGACTCAAAAATTTGTGTTGACCCATCCACTTAATACTCAAAGTCTAAGCAATACGAGGTTTAAAAAATTATCACTCTTATACTTTGATAATTATTCTCTTGACTAAAAAGGATCAAGTTCAAAATCTAGATACACGAGTATTAAAATTCTAGAAATCAGAAGCAGTATCTGGACACGCAAGCACGAGCTTGGCTGCCCAGTGAGGCAATGCGGAATGAGACACGAGCTTGGTGAAATGGTGTGATCATCGGACGAAAACGAGGTAAGGCGCAGAGGGCGAGGACTCCTATCGTCTCAGGTACGCAACCAAGCGAGGGCGCAAGTCAGCAACGCGATCAGACACCACCCATCCCGGGTCTCGGGTGTTAAGCACAAGCTGGGTACAGAAGCTTGACGAAACGATCTGGCCGTGAAACAGGCGAGAAGCAAGGCGTTGATGGCGTGAGGACGCTCCGTCTCACGTCTCGCGCCTCGGGTGCGAAAGGAGCCTGGGCGTAATGCACCTGGCATAGGTGCGAGTTGCAGACTGACGGATCTCGGGTCTCGCCCCAGATCTCGTACGCACAGGAGCAAAGGCGCGGAACCAAAGCGATGAAGGATGCTGTGTCTTGGGTCTCGGTTCCTTCTGGGCGTGCGTAAGGGAAATCTGAAGTGTGGAAGGACTGGCGCGAGACGGAGAGCTCAGCACGACGACGAGTCGAAGCTGGGCATCTCGGATCTCGGATGCGCAGGAAGCAAAGGCATGAGTTGAGATGATGCGGCCAGAGACACCCACGGTCTCGGGCACCGGGAGAGCAGATCGTGTAGGCGCGGATGGAGTGCTCGCCCGATCTCGCGTCTCGGGTGCGAGGAGCACCGTTTCGGGTGCAGAACCAAAGAGGCACCTTACGAGAACACCTTACTAGAACACTACCTCGGGTCTCGGGTGTCCCCTCCCTTCCAAGAACGCGCAGACGAAGATCAACAGTGTTAGAGCAAGGTGCGAGGTCCCAGGCTTAGGTTCTGCGTACTTCTCTCTTTCTCTTTCCTCTTGGCACTCTATGAAGATCTTATCTCTCCATTTTTGGTGAAATGAATGAGATTTTACAAAAAGACCAAGTGTTGGAAGCACGCCTATTTATAATGGATGGAAAATTATCAGAAAAATTGTTATTTCCAATTTTGTAGACAAAAACACAACTATCACGCTTCGAAAACACAACTATCACGCTTCAAAAAGATTTAACAAACAAATCGACACTGATGGCGTCAGCAAGTATTCTTCAAGCTAAGACCATCCTCCGGAATAATCTCGACATGGGGGCAACTGTTCTGGACTAGACCAAGAGGCCCATTCAGCAATTAGACAAGGATATCCACAATAAATTAGCCCATTTATAACTCATATAATTGGATGGCTCAGATTCGTCCAATCAATCCAACGGCTCAAAACCTACACAATCCCTATAAATACTGGCTCACATTGTCATAAATAGGTACATTCTGATCCCTAGATAATATTACTCTCTTATTCCCATTACTGACTTGGGCGTCAGAGTGGCATCGCAGGTGCCCCACCCAGGATCTTTTCGACACATCGCTCGGACAACAAGAGACATACCAACAGTGTTGAACCAAGGGTAAAACAGTCCTTTATTTTGAATGATAACAAATTACATATATCTACTAATGTTTCACATTGAGCAAAGTGCAGGACTTAATTTAAAAGGAAGAAGACTCAAAAAAGGAGAAGCTTGAAGAAGAAGCATTATAAGAAGTTCAAAACCCTATTTTGTGTCTAAGCCTTTTTTAGGACTCCTTGTAAAGGTCCTATCACCTAAAGTGTGTGACACTTTAGATATTGAGAGAGATGATCTTTTCAAAACATGCATGATGCACAAAAATAGTTTTGAAAAATATTTTACAAAATTGCATGCATGCATAAGGTGGCAACCAAAACTAAAGAAATATTTTTGAAGCAAAAGAATCGATTTTCACTACATTACATATACTAAGAATCGATTCCTTCTTGGTTTCCTTAGCCTAGGAATCGATTCTCAAGTCATTCCTTGGATTAATGAAATCGATTCTCAAGTCTTTCCTTAGCTTATGAAATCGATTCCCTATGCTTCTAAATGAACTAAGAATCGATTCTCAGGACAACCATATGGCCTGAAAATCGATTCACTCCTTTCTTCATAAGCATAGTAATCGATTCCCTCATTTTTCCAAACATAAATGAATCGATTCCTCTCTTATTTCAACTAAACAAACAATCGATTCTTTTATTTTTTAAAGGCAATGAATCGATTCCTTCACATTTTAACTTGGTCTATGAATCGATTCTTCACCTATATTAAATGCTTTTCAAAAATTTTCAACGGTGCCTAAGCCTATAAATACATAGGTTGAGCTTCACCTTCAGACAACACCACTGCTCACAATTTCTTCTCTACTCTCTCATATTCGAATCTCTATAGATCTATTGTTCTTCATTGTTTTATTTTTATAAGCTTTTGATTTTAAATTGTTATATGACTATATCTTTTTTCAAAAGCTGTTTATAGATCTAGATCTGAGATCCTGTGCTCCAACTGTTTTGAATCTTGTTTTTCAAAAAGCTTTGTTTTTTTAAAATCATATCTATATTTTTAAAAGCTTTCAAGCAACCTCAACTTCTATTGTTATATCAATTTTGAAGTGGTTGCAAAAGCAAGATCATCCCTCATCTTATAGAGCATCTATAATATCCTAAGATCACTCATCTCTCTCAGTTTCTAAATTGACTCATTCTCTGAAGTGATTGGATCATAGAACTCTATTGTGTAATTTATTTTATTTCAAGGTGTTTTTGAAATCCTGGGCTTTGTACTTGGGTCTCTCAATCAAGTGATTGAGTTGGTGTTTTGAAAACCTGGGCTGTGTACTTGGGTCTCTCAATCAAGTGATTGAGTTGGTGTTTTGAAATCCTGGGCTGTGTACTTGGGTCTCTCAATAGGGTTATTGAGTTGGTTTAGAAATCCTTAGCAAGAGTGCTTAGGTTCTCAATTCAGGGGAATTGAGATTCACTTATATTGGGGTCGACTGTTTGTATCAAACTCTCTTCAATATAGTGGTTACTAAGTCCAAGGGTTGAAAAGCCTAAGGCCGAGGACGTAGGGGTTTTATCCCGAACCTCGCTAAATTGCTGTGTCTCTCTCTCTTCCCTATCTCTTTATATTTTGCACTTTATTTGCTTATAATATTGATATTATCATATACTTGATATAACTGCTTATAATACTAATATTATCATATTCTCAATATAACTGTGCAAATATATCATATTGTAATCTTATCCAGATCTCTCTATATCCTTCTTCTTATTATCTATTTTATTGCTGTATACAATATTGATCTGTCCATCATTTCATTCTACTTCTCTTCTCCTTCTATATTGGTCAAATATTATTATTCCGCATTTAATCCAAACCAATATCGAAAAAGTTTTTTAAATTAAAAAGAATCCATTAATCACCTATAACCTTATTCACCCCCCCTCTAAGGTTACTTTATAGACTCTCAAGTCTAACAAACAGCAGTCTGCACAGCGCTGCTAGGTACTAAACACATAGTTTATATGCCTCATAATATCTTAATAAAGCTGCTTTCCGTACAAAAATTCAAGGCTTTGTTATACCTCTTGTTCTGTACCTTTACCTTGTTGCGGATAGGACCGGGTAGGTAGTCGGTAGAGCTCCTGCTTTGTTTGATTGAACTTTGGATGGCACTAGAATATAACAGAGTGACCAAGCTTAGGCGAGTAGGGCTGTAGAGTTGCAAGGTGATCGAGCCTTTGTATGACCGAGCCTGCTTGTGACCGGGCCTGCTTGTGCTCTCGAGTAGTTTCAGAGTGTTCCCGGGTGGGGTACATGTGATGCCACTCCGACGCTCAAGTTAGTATTGAGAACAGTTGAGTAGTATAGCAAGGAATGGGAATGTACCTATTTTTGGCAATGTGTGTCAATATTTATAGGGATCCGTGCCAGCTCTGAGCCGTTGGATCGATCGAGTGAATCTGATCCGTCGAGTCATGATAGTCATAAATGGGCTGATTTATTGTGGATTTGGACCCTAGATATTGGGCTGATCCAAGTCTATTGCTGGAGTTGGGCCTCATGGCCCAATCCAGAACAGTTGCCCCCCAAGCCGAGATTATTCCGGAGGATGGCCTTGACTTGATGTCGTTGATGAGGGTGCCCCCGTAGGCCAGATTGCTTCTTTGCCAATGACGGGTCTGGCGGCTGCGTTGCTTCCGCAGGCCGGACCTGGTTTGTCTGATGACTTGTTGAAGTAAATTATTATTTTAATAATATCACATGACTATATGCATGATTTTGATAATATGACGGAAAAAAATGCAATTTACGATTTCATTCATGTCGGGCTCATGGTGATAGTTTGATGGTGATACTGTCCTATCCAACTAGGGATTTCAGTGCTTCACAAACAAATTAGGAGGCCCGATGACGTCTTTGAGTGCTGTTGTTCAAGTGAGATCAATTTATATCATTCAAGTGAGATCAATTTATATCGCTGATGTGAGTGTGATAAGATTCATCCATTCATTCGGTCATGATGTTGCTGAAGACCGATGTCCATTTACAATAGGACCGATGTCCTTAAACAATAGAACTGATGTCCATTGCTTGTAGGAGGGAGGACCGGTCACTTTGAGCGAGAGAGATCCAAGGAGCTTGGTGAGAGGGAGGCCGAGGAGGCATAGTTGTCGTGGTCGGCCCTCCTAGTCGGGAGAGGGAGGACGGATCACCTCTTGGTCTAGTTGATAATTAAAGGGAGGGCCGATCACTTCTTTACCTTAGTGAACTAATAAATATATATATATATATATATATATATATATATATATATATATATATTCTGTACCATATTTTTTTTTTTTTAATCAAACAGGCAGTCAGCCCGAATTTATTAATTAAATAAAGAGAGATATAAAAAATACAAGGGGGGACTAGACCAAAACCCTTGGTAATAAGGACAATAATAGAATGCCCAACAAGACCTCTAAAATAAACAACCATAGAACTCTAATGGAAGAAATTCTAAGGCGAACAGAAAACCCGAAAGGAGTAGGGCAACACCTGAGAGTCCCCACACAACCTCCACCCACCACCTCCTGAACTCACACTCCAAACCACAACAGCCTGCATCACCTCGCTATCCTCACATTAAGCACATCACAAAGCATCGAGGTTAGAGGTGGAGGCCCGGAGACGATTGGGAGGGGGCAAAGAAGCAGAAGGCAAAGGGGGAGGAGCCCGGCGATCTGCAAACTGCAATCTAGCGTCCGACAAGGTACAAACTATCGAATCAGCACCCACCGACAGCCCACCCCCAGACATCCGGTGCCGTGACTCCATCCACCATCGCGAAGTCGTGCTACCGGCCAACACCGCGACAACACCTAGCTTGATCGAGGTAGCCGAGCCACCAACCACCACCGCGGCCTTGCGCCCCCGGCCAACACCGTGGCACAATCAAGCAAAACCGCGAGCGACAGGGAGAAGTGCCCACGACAAACGGAGACAAACCACCACCGTGAACATCAGACAAACCACTGCGAACCACCGCGAAACACCGCAAAACACCGCATCAGAACCAACCCCTGCGCTAACAGAGCCACAAACCACCGCGAACAGAAGCACTCCATAGTACCTCCAAAAGCGCGCAGATCCACCAACAGGGAGATCCGACCATCAACGCCTCGGGGGAGAGGCCGTGGACGTCACAGAGGAGATCAGATCCGAGGAAAGGGAGCCCCCAACGGCGGTTCCAACCCAAGCAGCGCCCAACCCATTTTTATTAATTTACAGCCACCGGAACAGCCGAAGTCGAAGATCCAACCACGAAACGGCGACGGCGCAAGAACTTATCCAGATCCAGATCGCGAAGAGATCCAAATCGCTTAACAACATATCCAACAGATCCAAAAGAGAAACACAGAGAAAGCGCAGATCAGAGGAACAGACTCAACCAGACCGAAGCCAATAGTAACAGCAGGGCGAAGGAGCACCGAGAGGAGAGGGGAAGAAACCGGGGAGGGAGCCCCCCCCTCCCAGCGGCGGCGTTTTTTCTTCTTGTGATTCTCTGTACCATATCTTTAGAATTGTATCCGATCTTAGACACAAGGTCTGATCTGAGATAGTTGGTAGGGGTTGGTCTTGATCAACCGAGCTCCGCTTCCGATCCGAGGCAGGTGGTACCTGCGAGGACACTCTGACGCTCAAGTTAGCTAGGGAACTGATTAGAGGTAAAGAGTTGGAAAGAGTGTGTACCTTGAGCATTTCAAAGAATGCCTATTTATAGAGTAAAAGTGTGTTGTTCTAATGAATCAGAGTCGTCCGATCTAGGGCCTAGATCTTAGTCGTTGGTTAATGGATCTGCTTTTGCATATGGGCCTCACTATTGTGGATTGGACCAATCCGTAACAGTTGTTCCCCAAGTCGGGTCGCCTTGTGAGGCGATCTTGACTTGTAAGCCTTGTCTGAGCTCCACGAAACCGGGCTAGTGCTCACGAGACAGAGATGACCGTTGAGTGACTCAAGGTTCCTCTGAATATCTGGGATTCAGTCTTTAGATTGCGACCTTCTACAAGGCCGGGGCTTATAGCTACGAAGGTGTCTGCCCCCAGCCTCAGAGTGTCAGGAAAGGATGTGACCACCGAGTGATTCGAGATGTTAGTTTAACTTTGCCTTTAGGACAGTATTCTTCGAGGCCGGACTTATACCAGCGAGGGTGTCTGCCACCAACCTCGGAGCGCCCGAGATACGGGTCTTGTCAAAGATCTTCGAGGCCGAGCTTATACCAGTGAGGGTGTCTGCCACCAGCCTCGGAGCGCCTGAGATACGGGTCTTGTCAGAGATCTTCTAGGCCGGGCTTATACCAGCGAGGGTGTTTGCCACCAGCCTTGGAGCGCCCGAGATACGAGTCTTGTCAAAGATCTTCGAGGCCGGGCTTATACCAGCGAGGGGGTCTGCCACCAACCTTAGAGCGCCCGAGATACAGGTCTTGTTAGAGATCTTCGAGGCCGGGCTTATATTAGTGAGGGTGTCTGCCACCAGCCTCGGAGCGCCCGAGATACGGGTCTTGTCAAAGAGCTTCGAGGCCGGGCATATACCAGTGAGGGTGTCTGCCACCAGCCTCGGCAATGTTAAAACGTGACCACCTGAGGGACTCGAGGTGTCAGTTTAATGCCGCCTGGAAGAAGAGGAAGCCAGAGACGAGCTGGGCCGAGCGGAACCCTCTAGATAGTAGGAATCATCCGGATTCCGACCTGGTGGAGCTCCCGAACCTCTAGCGATGTCAAGCTCGGTGTCTCGGGTTCCGGTTTTAGCGTGGAACTTTAAGGCGATCGTTCGACTGATCCCAAATCCTTCCCTTCAACCTCGGAACTCACTTTTACTAAGCACTCTGAGGAAAATCGTAGCCGATCCATAGATATTAGATGGTTGAACATTTACAAAATCGGATTACATCACGCCCGTAGGCTCATTCCGAGACTTAGGTGACACGTGACCTTCTTGTGTTAATCCCTTCTTCATGATCGATATACTTCTGAGATCGCTGGAGGAAATCGGCAAGCGACTCAGTTTGGTTGACCCCGACGTCTATCTGAAATAGACTTCCTTCACGAAGACCTGCCTCCATGAAGTAAAGACGGAAAGAGTCGTCGAGGTTCCGGACTTGAGCAGCTTCTCTATTGAATCTCTCTACGTAGTCCCGGAGGAACTCATTTTCTCATTGCCGAATTGCTTGCAATAACTTCCGAGATTTAGGCTTCGTCTTCGAGTCGGCGAAGCGTGTAGAAAAGAGCTTGGCTAACTGATCCCAAGAAGAGATCGTAATTGGCTTAAGAGCCCTGAACCACTCTAGAACCACCTTCTCTAGAGTGAGGGAAAAGGTTCGGCACTTTATCTCCTCTGGAACGTTACGGTATTGCATAACCGTGTCAAAGTAGTCGAGGTGGCGATCCGGATCGCCTGTCCCATCGTGCATTTTTAGACCTTCAGGGGGTTTCTCGAGGTGCTTCGGCACCGGAAAGTAGTCAATCTTACTTATGAAGGGTCCTTTGTGCTTTGTCGACCTCTCAAGGGGTGGAGACCGTCGGTGGCCTACTTGCCGGGGGATCCCCGCGAGCGAGGGCGCTAAAATTCCTGCCTCGGAGACCTTTTCCGACTTCTGGTACGTCGCCCCGGAGGAGAGGGAAACAGAAACGAGCTAGGCCGAGGGGAACCCTCAGGACCATAAGAATCATCAGGGGTTCGACTTGGGGGAGCCTCTGATCCTCGCCCTCCTCTACAACGAGGTGGAGTGCGATGATGGTATCTCCTCCAAGCCGGAGATCGGTGGCGCCCGCGACCATGAGTCATTCCACTTAAAGAGTTGCGCAGAGAGGAACTCTGATCCGGGATGTTACGAGCCCGGATCTCAGCAATCTGAGCTTCTATCTGGGTGTAGCGTTGGCTTTCCTGCCGGTCGGCCTCGACTTGCCGATATAAAAACTAGACGAGCTGTTGAACAACATCGATCGGCACCTGGACCGTCTGGGGGGAGGTGGAAGTCGGTTCCGGGCCGAACTCCTAGGAACCATAGCCGTAGCCGAGCTTCTAGCATGCGCCGGGCTAAGGGGTATGGTCATTGCCACTCCTTCCAGAGTCACCCTCTGCAGAACCAGTCGTTCAGCGACATTCGGGATAGTCCTATGACGTAAGGTCTGAGCCATTGTCAATCAAGGAGATGGGAGAGGAACTAGAGTACAAGATCCTCCCACTGTGGTCGCCAATGTTCTGTAGCGTATCTCTGGACCTGTATCCGATCTTAGACACAAGGTGCGATCCGAGATAGTTGGTAGGGGTTGGTTTTGATCAACCGAGCTCCGCTTCCGATCCGGGACAAGGTGGTACCTGCGTGGACACTCCGACGCTCAAGTCAGCTAGGGAACTCATTAGAGGTAAAGAGTAGGAAAGAGTGTGTACCTTGAGCATTGCAAGGAATGCCTATTTATAGAGTAAAAGTGTGTTGTCCTAATGAATCAGAGCCGTCCGATCTAGGGCCTAGATCTTAGCCGTAGGTTAATGAATCTGCTTTTGCTTATGAGCCTCACTATTGTGGATTAGGCCAATCCGTAACAATATATATTATATATTATAGTGAACATGTATATTATATATATCTTAGAGAGGACCCAACATATATATTATAGTGAGAGGGCCGATCACCTCTCAAAAGAAAAGGACATCGGTCCTACTTGCAATTAGACGTGAAGCCATGTATATCAAAGAGAGGGCCGATCACTTCTTGAACATGCATATTATATAGGCTAAATATATATTTTGGCCCTTTATCTTTAAGGTTGTGGTCACTTTGGCCCTTTATCTTTTTTTTTCTCATTTTAGACCCTCATGTTTTTTGTGTGTCATTTTGGCCCCTGCCGTTATGTTTATGTTTTTTTAGGCAAATTTTTAAGGACGAAAATGAAATCAATTAAAAACATAAGGGCCCAAAATGAAATCAATTAAAAACATAAGGGACTAAAATGAAATCAATTAAAAACATAAGGGACCAAAATGATAACGGCAGTGGCCAAAATGACACACACAAAAAACATGAGGGTCTAAAATGAGAAAAAAAAAGATAAAGGGCCAAAGTGACCACAACCCCAAAGATAAAGGGCCAAAATATAAATTTAGCCTATTATATATTGAACTAACATATATGTTCACTAATATATACATATATATATATATATATATATATATATATATATATATATATATATAATATTATATTATAGTGAACATGTATATTATATATATCATAGTGAACATGTATATTGAACTAACATGTATATTATATATATATCATAGTGAACACATATATCATATATATCTTTAATGATATCTCACTTTGTACAAAGGAAGTTGGTACAAAGGAAGTGAGTGGACAGGCCCGAGGAGCTTATGGAGAGAAGGTCGAGCAGGTGAGAGAGAGTGTCGAGCAGGGGGGAACCGAGGCACTGTACCTGTCACCTCCGGTCACCTTGGTGAGAGGGAGGCCAATGATAGGTATCCCGCCTAGGTATGTATTTTGCAGTTTAGGCCTTCAAGACATCCGAATTGGATTTTTAATTCAACATAAGAATTGTAGCTCTGCTCTCTGGCTTTCCAATGCATGCTTGTACGCCTCAATCGGATAACCACAGCCAAAATTATGACCTGCAGAATAGACAAGGGATAGGCATCTCGCCCAGGCCAAGGATAGGCATCCCGCCCAGGTATGTATCCCACCCAGGCTGACTCTGCATGGCCAGCTTATTATGAAGTTCACCCTTGGCAACAATTTACCGGGACTCGGCCCAGATTGAACTTGTTCCAACGGGGTTGTAACCATCAAGGTCATCTTAAAGTATACCCTTAGCACAGTTTACTGGGACTCGTCCAACGGGGTTGTGACCACCAAGGTCAGCTTAAAGTATACCCTTGGCACAGTTTACCGGGACTCAGCCCAGATAGAACTCGTCCAACGGGTTTGCGACATCTCTGAAGGTCGCTTAGTGGAGGGAGTCATGGCGTGCTTGATTCATTCACCCGGGTTCAAGATACATTTCAACGTCGACCTACTTCATGCGAACATGCTTTTCAGAGGTGTATTTGTAAAGTCATCATCTTGGGAGGATGTGCTTGGCTTGAAGCAGGTGTTGAGGTTGCCCTTGCCGGCTATGTCGCCCGTGCGGGCCAGGCTGAGTCTCAAGCTCGCCTCGCTCTATGTTTTACTATGTAGTCGGACCCTTTTTCATTTTTCTTTTTTACTCTTAAGGAATTTTCTCTAGATCAAGTGTCGATGCCAATGAACTTAGTGCAAAAAGACTATATTGCAAAATGAATTTCAATTAATCATTCATATTGAGCTTTTACATTCTGCCCTTGTGTCCATACAACAAACTTTCTTAACTAGGCCTAGCTCTAGGTTCAGGTCCTGGTGATTGGCTCCCTATTCAGAATCAGGAGTCCCGTCTTCTTCTTCTTTCACGTACTGGGCGAGTTTCCCTTTGCGAATTAGCTCTTCTATGTCGTCTCTTAGGGTGTTGCACTTGTTGGTGTCGTGTGAATAACTTTTGTGACAACAGCAATACTTCTTAGAGGTTTGGCCTTTCCTTTGCACGAGAGGTTCGGATTGTTTGATGTCCTGAAACTCCGCATCGGCGTACTCGGTGAGGATCTCCGCTCGAGATGTTTTCAGCAAGGTGTACTTTGAGAAACGGCCTTGTCGGGGTCGGGACTCACGAGGCGCTCCCTCAGCTCGGGCTCCCCTTCTGTCTTTGGCTATTCAATGGCCTTGTAAGCGAGCTCGTCCTCTTCGTAGTCCACGTGTTTCTGGGATCTTCGAAGGAAATCCCACAAGTCGTAGGGCTTGTTGATCTCGATTTCTATTTGGAACAGGCTTCCTTTCCAGAGGTCGTCATTCATCCAAAAGAGCCTTCTCTTGTCTTCATGGTTCCTAACATTCGCAGCTTTCTTGTTGAATCTTTCCAGATATTCTCTAAGTGTTTCTTTCCCTCCTTGCCTTGATCGCCCTTAGTACCTCTTCAGACTTGGGCTTCAAGCGGGAAAGCGGTAAAATGCGTTGTGAACATCATAGCTAGCTGTCCCCGAGGATGAGACCGAGCTTGGTTTCATTTCCTGGAACCAAGCTAGTCCCTCCTCTCATTTACCCCCTCTGGTCTTGAATTAAGGACTCCACTGGACGTTCCAACATCTACACGCCATATGCTACAATTGTATTTACTGTAGGAAGCAAAGAAATGATTTTATTGAACAAAATGCGCCATCAAAAGATTGCGACAACACAGTTCTTCCAAGCATGGTTAAAAGAGTTATTTTTCTTACCAAGTTCCACCTATAGTTTGAGGAGTATGACCAGCCACCATCGCCTTAGCACCAAGCCACCAACTGCTTGCAGTGTTTCCTCGAGAATGGAACCTACCTAAATGTTGAATTATTGACTTTCAAAATGTTAATCAAAGTCATCCATCTCAAAACAGAATTCCATTAATTTACAAACGACTCAAGTAACTGGATGTATTGCAAACTGAGGCAACACGGGGTGAAGGGTATGAAATTTGATTATGCAAATGGCGGGGTTAAATCGAAAGATTATTACTGGGACAATAAGGTTAGTTGCTAAGTAAATTTTAATTCTTGGTTTTTCATCGCTTATTGCTATTCTTATTATCAAATGTCATAAATTTGCAGGCGTAGGAAATATCCAACATTGTGACTATAAACTGACATGTGATTACATATTTTAGCAGTTTGAAAATCATTTTTAGTATGATATGAGAGAAATATCGCCGATCTGATGAAAGTAGTTGTAGTAATCCAAAATCTCACTCTCATCCGCCAGTCTGAAAATCCACAATGAGTGGCACATTTAGATCCAAGAAGAAATCCAAAATCTCACTCTCATCCGTCGTGAATCAGTATGGAGTTTCTCCATATTTGAATCCTTTTAAAAAATAGCGGAGTAAGTGGGAGAGGTTGCTTCTGCCTAGAGGTTGGCTTTTTTTCTACGGCGTGTTGCACTGAAAATCGTCTGATCCCTATCGACGATCACTGCGTTTCTCTTTTGCGTCTCTATTTAGCTTCTCGGCATTGCTCTCTTCGCCTTTCATGTACGCCTCTGCTCGAACTAAGACTTCCTGCATGCTGGAGGCGGGACGGTAAGCTAGGGATTCGTTGAACTGTCCACATCTGGGACCGTTAGCAAAAGCGCTAGCAAATTGTTTCTGCTCAGGTTGCTCTACGTCCACAGTTATATCATTGAAGCGGCCAAGATAGTCCCAGATGGTCTCGTTAGGACACTGCCGAGTGTTGAATAAGATGGTAGTTGAGGTCTTCTGATGACGTCTATCAGAGAAATGTCTAACAAATTTCTTTGCAAAGTCGACAAAATTTGGAATGGATTGTCAGGGAAGGCTCGTATACCAACGTAATGCAGCCCTTTTCATGGTCCCTGGGAAGAGTTTGCACTTCAGCGACTCGTGTTCCCCCAATAATTGACATTTGAGTATCGAAGCCAATTAAATGTTCTTGTGGATCCTTCTTGCCCTCGTAAGTGTCAAGAGGAGGGGGTTTAAAGTTGATTGGGACGACGCTAACTATGATACCGTATGTAAAGGATCGAGGCTTCTCGATTTGGATGTTATCGATATGGTTAGGATCTTTTTCGCGTTGGATCGTAGTCATTTGTTCCTGGATGGACTGGTTTTGCCTCTTTAGTTCTTCGATCATCACGTTGAAGTCCGCTAAGAGGAGATTGCCATCGACTACCACTTGCGATGGTTGAAGTGGCGGCTGAACTTGCGGTTCAACGACTACTGGTGTAGATATTGCTGGTGTCGGGTCCGACATTCTGTTTGAAGCAGCAGCTTCAGGACTCGGGGGAGGACGTGCTCGGGGCCGACATCGGCGCGCGGTTGCGCGAGCGGGAGCGGTTTCTTTATCATTGTGCGGTTGCAGACCCCGCGGACGACCACAATGTGTATTGACCATGATCAAAGGAGTAATCTGTGTGGACAGGGAATAAATTTACCAGGCCTCACGGTGGGCACCAATGTACTTGAATAAGATTTATTGACCAAATCGGTCTATTACAATGGTGGTCGGATAGCTTTTTATCTATCACCACTTTTTCTCTGTTTTCTATATAAAAATGTGTCTACCTTCTACCCTACTACTCAGCCTCTTTCAAGCTTTCTCCTCTAGTAACCGCCTCGCAGTTCCGTGGTGGGTTCTCATTTTCCCACCTAAGAGATTGGTTACTCCCTGTGGGCCTTCGTTACTCCCAGACCGACCTTCTAATCCATTGGACCGGGCTCTTGGGCCTTCAGTCCATGTTCGTACAACTTTGCATTTACGCACAAAAACGGTACACTGTAAAAAACAGTTATATTGTGGGGGTTATTTTGTAGGGGTTTTAAAAAAACCCAAAATAGTTTTAAAATGGCACTTCATGCTTGTTTAGAATAAATTTTGATTTTATTTAAAGGGGTTACAAACCCCTTCTATACCACATTTTTTATCTTTCAAAAGGGCGCTTTTTCTTCCTTTCATCATGTGACCTCGCTCTTTTTTTCTCATTAGTATGCTTGACTTACATTATTTTCCATAGTCTCTTATACTCCATTCCTATAATGAGAGTGATTGAGTATCAAAATTAGAACTCTCCATAAACTTTGGTCGTGATTTAACTGCAGAATGAAACGAGCATACACTCATATTTTTTAGATTTTTTTTTGCTGTGATTTTCAATATTTGAAATGAGTAAATTTTTCTTTTGTTATTTCAGGCAAATGAGAGTGCAAGTAAGCCTAATTTCGCGAATTAGGAATGTTTGATACTTTTAGGATCCTTTAGTATATGATTTCATTTTAGTTTTTATGAATTTTGAGTTGTATAAAATTAGATATTTCAGCCACAAATGTTTCTTTTGACAGTAGAAGCATAAATCTTTTAAATTGAATAAATATGAATGTTTTGAAGTATGATTTGTTTGTTTATTATGTCTGTCCATTATCAAAAATTAATAAGTAAAATATATTTTTAGTTCCTATTAAATGAGATTTTCGTTTTTAGTCTCTAATAATTTTTCCTTCAACTTTTGGTCCTCACTTATATCTCTATTTGCACTTTTAGTCTTTAACGTTAAGTTAATGCTCAGTTGGCTAACAGATTGTGCACACTGACACATCTCGTGTTACACTTTTAGTTATTTAATTATAAATTATTTGAAAATTTGGGATTCACTTGAAATACAGAGACTTAAGTAAAATCATTTAAACGTTCAAGTATGCAATTATTTTATTTTAAATATATATTTAAAATTACTAATTAGTTTATTTTATACCAAAAAGATTTCTAATTAGTCGAGGAAAATATGCATAGTTTAGTATTTAGGGTCGGCCCAACACTTACAGACGCCTCAAGCGAGCTCTGAGGCGAGGCTTATAAGATGATAAAATAATATGAACTCGTAGTCCGATTCAATATAATTTTAACTCTATATTTTATGAGTTTATATGAAATAAATTGTTGGGCATCATAATATCAACAAAAGAATGCAAAAAAATAAAATAAAATTCAAACCTAATTAAAAATGGACAATGAAATATGAAAACTCATTCTACAAGAATAAATACTGTATCAGCAACTAGACCAAAAATTACAAAAATAGAGAATCCACAACCAAGGTTCTAAATAGCAGTCGCAGTCACGTTCGCGTTAAAGCTTTTGTGATTTCGGCTTTTGAGGTTGTTGAGTTAGGAGTTACGGTCGCCGCGGTGTGAATTAATCACAATAATGCATAAGTTTTATTCAAATTATTTGTAATATCATATAATGCACAATAACTTAAACTAATTTTTTTTTCATTGTTATAAGATGTCTAATGTAAAAAAAAAATTAAAAATATGAACAGTTTAGTAATCCAGAGTCAGATAGAGCCGGTGGTGGTGGTGGTGGTGGTTGCAGCCGTAACGGTGTTTCATCGCGGCTGTTGTGATCGTAATGGCGTCTCATCGAATTTTCTCGTGAATTTCATTCACCCCGTGATAACGGTGAAAACAGAAACGGTCGCTACCAAGACAGTTTTGACGCAACCGTTTTCGGCGTAGCGGACCAACTTTTAGAACCTTGTCCACAACTAGACTCCTCAGAATTACAGAGACTCCACCAACACTAGAAAGCATGTGGTGATGAAATGGTTCAGGGAGCAATGGCGAAAAGGCGGGAAGGGACAACGAATGCTAGAGAGAGAGGTTGAAGGCGTTGATTCTCTTTTTATTTTTTATTTTAATATATAATTAGATATTATCTAAACAAACTATAGTCATTGATTTTCATTAAAGCCACATGTAATTAAGGCTGATATTTAAGGGTCTGGATCCCTCAATTTCTTTAGGAAATTGAGAGGGAACTCGTTTTATTTTAATTGTCTTTTAAGGTTGTTTTGCTCAATCAAATAAATCAATAAATTTTGTTGGTGAATTTTGCTATTCAGATTCTCTCCACTCTATTCAGTTGGTGAATTCTCCGCTTAATCAGTGGCATGTGCACGCGGCTCTTATAGCGAACATTCAGGATCTTTTGCGACGACCTTGGCAGTTCACCTTGGTTCATACACTTCGAGAAGGCAATATGTGTGCTGAGAAATTGGCAAAGATGGGGTCATTCTTGGACCAACATTAGCTTCTTCTAGACTCTCCTACCCCTAACTTGGTTCTCCCGTTGCAGGCGGATACTAGGAAAGTAGAGTTCTTGCTCCCTTAGTTCTTTTCCTTTTCCTTTTCCTTTTGGTTTTGTTTTTCCTCCTTGTACCAAAAAAAAAGTAAATCAATAAATTTTGTTGTTTCTCATAAAATTATAAGTCATTTCTCTATTATATCTTTGATTGTTTATTACTCATCACACTTATTTTGCTTTTCACATTAAATAATTAAGGGTATAATTGAGAAAACACGTAATTAATGCAACATCAAACTATCAAAATAACAACTAAAAATAAATAATTTTCTTCTAAAATATCGATAACCCCTGCGCGTAATTACAGAGACTAATCCTTAAAGCCTGAGAACACTGCTGTAGAGACCCCCTACTATCTCATCTAAGTATTCTTGGATAACGATTACTTCTATATGTGATGAAAATGAAGTGGCCCTCAAAACCAAACATGATTTGCTAAACATGAAGGCCCCTCGAAACCCTACTATCTCATCTAATTCTAAATGATTTGCTTTTAATTCTAATTCTAAATGATTTGCTTTTAGAATGATTTGACACATATAGAAACATGGACGGGCCCTAGAATAATTAACAGCCCTCCCTATGAAAATGATTTGACATCCATATTTTGGATTGTTGCTATATCAACATTCAATGTATATTTCTTAATGACATGTACAACAAACAAATCATCGACACTCTCCATTCTAATTCTAATTCTAATTCTAAATGAATACATTCAATGTATACTTCTTAATGACATGTACAACAAACAAATCATCGACACTCTCCATTCTAATTCTAATTCTAAATGAATACATTCAATGTTGATACGGTGCATTATAGCAACAATCCAAAATATGGATGTCAAATCATTAGAAATTAATGGCCAAATAATGAGGCAACATGGTCGCATAAAATATTAATCACACTATTGTATTATTAATATAGTTGTTGACTTTTAAAACTTTTCCGGCCACACTATTAGGCCCAATCGACAAAGGCCACGATCCATACTTAATGGACGATGCGGATGCTTCCTTTCCATCCAATGGCATAGGTGCATATGCCCAAGCCCCCATTAGAACATGCCACATGTAGGCATCAATCCCTATAAAAGCACTATCATATCACTGCTACATGTACGTATTTATTACCTCACAATCACCTATTCCCAAATACTGACTTAAGCATCGGAGTGTGTGCACGTTCCACCCCTTCGCTAGACCAACGCGAGCATAATCACTTCAGAGGCTGATACTACTACAATTTAGGCTTTTCGCATCGGTTAAAAATGACTTTTCGCATCGGTTCCGCGGCCGTTACAGATTTAGGCGTTGTTAAAAGTAAGCACATTTTACATCAGTTACAGACCTGATGCGAAAAATCTTTTTAACATCGGTCCGTACAAAAAACCGATGCCAAAAGTCTGTTTTGATTAGATTTTATCGTGTTTTTGGCATCGGCTCTGCCAAACAACTGATGTTAAATATACATTTCGCATCGGTTTTTTATACGACCGATGTTAAATAATGCTTTATTAACATCAGGTTCTCTCTGGAACCAATGTTAAAACTAATTTTTTTTTTGCTTATACAACACCACAGAATCTCATATCTAGTAACCTGGATAATAAGCCGCCTATACAACACAATCTCATATAATTAAAAGATGCAACCACAGAATCTCAAATACTCAATTAATTAATAGATGCAACACGTACAATCTCAAATATATAGTACCAAATCTATATAACTAGCACAATCCCAAATACTCAAAACAAGATCATATAATTGGGATATATATACAAAAATTTCATAACAGCAAAATACAACATAATAGTTTTCCATAAAACATGTTCTAAAATATAGTAACCCAAGCTACCTAGTTATAACATAATACCAAACCTATTAGCCTATTATGACTCAATAATACGATTTGGATAAAGATCAAGAAATAGTCTTGCCCAACGATACCGGATGTCGTAAAGATCCTCTTCGGCAAATGGCTTTGTAGTGTTGAATCTCTACAATATGAAATAACATATATAAGACTAAATACAAAAAACAAAAGTTAAATTTTTATAGGCAAAGAAGTTTGAGGTATCAAATAAGGCATAGGAACTGGCATATAGATGCTGCTGTAACAACACTAAAAACCAAAGTCTATTATTTAAACTGAAAGTGAGTAAACGTCCATTATTTCGTGATGCTACTGTGTATGTAAACGTCCATTATTTAAATCAGCCCGGTTTTAACGTGTTTAAACCAAAGTCTATTATTGAAACTGAAAGTGAGTAAAGGTCCAGATCAGGGGAGGCTAAACATAAGATTACCTGTAACGATAATTCATATTAGCACTTTTCAAAAGAAAGAAGATAATTCACATTAGCTAATTTAACATCCCATTCTACCAGCAACATTGTTTAGTGAGGGAGCCTTGTTTAACTAATTCAGCAACTAAGTATATGACATCAACTAAATCAGCCTAGCAAGTGTGGGCACTATAAAAATGACTTATAGCTAGCTAGCTGATAAGAACATGTTGATGTGGCTATATAGTAATTTTACTAATTTAAAACTAGAAGAATAGCAGGTGTTAAATGGGTAGAAGCTTGAGGGTTTGTGTTTAGGGAACAGACTCATTTTTATTCTACCAACTTGCTTCATTACTTCACATGTAAAGATAAATAATGGTAAGTTAATATTCATATATCATGGCCAGATCCTGAATTTCCAGCAACATATATATCAGACTTTTTGGTTAATATAACAATTAGATTCTATTTTTCCAGCACTGATTTAAATGTGAGATCAACTGACTTTTAAAATGATCATAAATATGGAATTTTATATTTTATCTTTTATCTTCTTGCCACACTTGCTTTTTTTATGCTCATGCAACTCTATATATGCTTCTATATATGTATACACACACATGCATACTACTAAAACAAGTTCTAATGTTAAAAAATTTATTACGTACCTCTTCCCATAAATCAACAATATTTGCAGAGACAATATTGAACATATGTTTCATAACATAAAATCCGCACTCAGTTCCCCCAGATTGCTTTCGCGACTACAAATGAATAATCTTAATTAGTAAATATTATATGTCATAATAAGTATTATATAGTAACAATACATTATAAGTTGAAATTAAAACTCAAGAGTTAAACTACTTTACAATGGGGAAAATCCATGTAGGTGTCTTCTTTCTAGAGCCCATCAACTTATTATATCCCTCCATAGCACTAATACAAAAAATGAAAGACATCATACAAGCTTACATAAAAAGGAACACAATCTCTAACTTCATTATAGACTCTGACTTTTCTACAAATGATATATGATAAATGAGAGCTTACGTATTAACTTTAAGCTTGAGGGTTGCATTCAGTTTCGTTTCAAAAAGCGAACAAAGGAAGACAACTTCATTACTCCTAGGACAAATGATCATCAGTTGCCAATGTTGTCTACACATGGAGAACAATTAGTTACAAGCCACATAGAATTTTAAAATAATTGATAAAAATGCATGTACTTACGAATCCAAGTAAGGCGCTAGGTAAAACTCTTTGTTGCCTTTGTGTAGCCTTTCTTGAATGAAGGTATCAATACGTGTTGAGCAATTTGCTGGAGTCAAAATATGTTGAGGGTCAATGAAACCATACAAATGACTATTGCCCTTCAAGGTACATTGGCGTTGCAGATACCTAAGATCAACCAGAATTGTACAACACTTAAGGTAAGCATTCACTACAAAGATAAGGTAAGCAGAATTGTACAACACTTAAGGTAAGCATTCACTTAAGGTGTAGCCTTCACTTACATCAACCAGAATTGTACAACACTTAAGGAAAGCATTTGGTTACCACTACAAAGATCCATTACTTCACTCGGTGAGAGATAAAAAGCTTCAAGAGTAGGATCATGTTCCAATTTTAGTTGTATAGGATTTTTATTAGGCACCATCAATATCATCAACTCTTGAATTGGATTAAATTGAGGTCTTGAACTTTTGGCTGGAACATCCTTTCTAGATTCGACAAGATCCTAAACAACAAAGATAATGCTTAGTAAGTCTTCTCAACCATTACCAAGTTAAGTTATTTCAAGAGTAAATATAGAAAGGACTAAGTAATGAGAACCTTATTTGAAAAAGGTTTAAGAACCATTACCAAGTTAAGTTATTGGACAAGTTTTTTTAGCAAATTCTAGAAACTCTTCCACACCCTTCTCATACTCATCACTTAGGCGGCTAGTATTGATCCAACTACGATCCATAATTACTTAGTATTGATCCAACAATTAAAATCTACAACCGTATTGCGCCTCCACCTCCCACTACCAATATCCTTTGTCGGTTTGAGATAAGCTAAAAGATATACGTGAGTGAAACTTTTAGTGAGTTATAAAAGTACTAAAATGAAAACTCTAAAATGCACAGCGAATTATATAAGAGCAAAAAACTAATTTGCTAATGGAAATCATAATCTGGGCAACAAAGACTTCAAAAATTAGGGTAAGTCAAAGGCATAGTCCACAGTTAGGGTACGAATGGAGAACGATACATACATCAGCGTCTAGAGGGTTTCAACTATTTCAATCTTTCACATTCAATTTCACTCAAAGAATGAAGAAAAATAGCATACGTATGAGTAAAGTAATTCAAAGAATGAAGAATGATATATATTGATTGAATTATTTCAATCTTTCACATTCAATTTCACAACACAGACATCATAATAATGAAAAAGAAGTTAAATACCTCACTCAAATGAAATGCTAGCAACGGCTCACAGCAAGAAGACGCAGCAACGGCGCAGCAGCAACGTAATACACATTAAGGGACCTTAGATGCAACTTCCACCATTCAGGGACACTATAATTTTTACAAAAAAAATGGCATCAAGTTACTTCATCTTTCAGTGAAGGAGGAAAAAGAAAAAGAAAAAACAAACCTGCTCAGAGATCCCAAGACCAGTCGCTTTCTTTCCAACCTTGCTTCTTCAATAACTACATAGAACAACAACATCCCAAATTATATTTACAAATAAATAAATAAAAATAATAAAATTACAGAAGCTAAAGAAATAAGGGAAAGAAACAAAGTACCCAAAATCCAATATTGGAAGAATTGATTGTTGTGGACGATGGATAGAGATAGAGACGGCGTGAGAGTGAGTGTGTTTCGCGAGAGTGGTTTTTGGTTTCAGAGTGAGAGTGCTTCACGAAGAGAGAAGGACGGCGTGAACGGCAGACGGCGTGAATGGGAGCGATGGAATATTGTGCGTGAACGGCGTGAAGGCGTGAACCTTGTGCGTGAACCTTGTGCGTGAACGGCGTGAACGCGTGAACGGCGTGAATGCGTGAACGGCGTGAATGCGTGAACGGCGGACGGCGGACAATTTTGGTTGCAGAGTGAGCGTGTTTCGCGAAGAGGGTTTTGGTTGCAGAGTGAGTGTGTAACGAAGAGGTTTTTGGTTGAAGAGGGTGAGTGTGCTTCGCGAAAGAGGTTTTAGGAAATTGTAAATTGGCGATTTTTCACATCGGGTGCAACGATAGAACTGATATTAAACGTGTAATCATGAATTTCTACATCGGTTCCTATATCAACCGATGCGAATAATGTTCACAAAATTTCTAAATTGCCAGCGCCTTTTTATCCACATCGGTTAGTTACTCAACCGATGCCAAAATTGTTTAAATAATTTCAAAAATGCCACCGCCTTGGTATCCACATCAGTTAGTATTTGAACCGATGCGAATTCATGATGTAAAATCCATTTTTTCTACTAGTGACCATCACGACGACACCTCGGAAGTAACTCGGAGTGAGCTAGCTACTCAGTTTGGTGAGCACTTCGTTCTCTAACTTGGCCGAAGCTTGCAGCATATACAGATCAAAATCAAATTTATGTAATTTAAATTTAAGTGTGTCGATAATTTAATTATGAGTTTAATTTTCTTTATACACTATATATTTATAGCCAGCAACCACATTTTTTTTTAGTTACGAGTTTATCAACACACACGTTTATCCCGTGTTTTTTTATATATCATTGCAATTATCTCGTAGGTTCAATTGATTATTTTAGTTGATTAGTAGATTATAGCATATAGTAAAAAATAGATAGTAGATTATCAATAAGAGCTGATACTAGATTATCAATAAGAGTGTAAATAGATTTCGGAGAGAAAAATTAAAATTTTAAGGTGATAAATTTTTCCAAAAAGGTGATAGTTTTTTTTTTTGTTTTTTAGTTTGACTCATTTACATTTTTATAGGTAACTTTAGTAGAGTGGTGTTTGTATAAATTTAGAAATTTAGTTAAAAAAAACTAAAGTGAAGTGATAAGAGAAAGAGAAAAATTGTTTATGGGAATAGTAAAAGTAAAGTAAAAAGAAAAAAAGAAGAAAGAGGGTGTAAGAGAAAAGTGAAAAGGAGGAAAGAGTGTAAGAAGAAAGAAAAAAAATTAAGAAAGAGAGTGTAAGAAGAAAAAGAAAGAATCCCAAGTACGTAGCTCAGTTGGCGAGTTAAGGGATACCGAAGGAGTGCACCAAATGAGTGCAAGAAGGAGGTCCTGGGTTCAACTCCCAAAAACTAACATTCCCCCACATTTAGTCTCTCTTTAGTAAAAGCATAGCAAATAATAGATAAACAAACAGATTGGGATGAATTAGTTTATAGAATATAAACTAATAGCAGATAAAATATAGATAAACCAACACGTTGAATTTAAAAGGTTTGATAAAATTAGCGATTGAAATAATTTATAAATACTTAAAAACAAAATAAGTATCGTTGTCTTTTGCCCAATGTGAGAATTTTTAAGGTATGTTAAGGTTTTCTAATGTCATGAAATTTTTTTTTAATATTTAGTAGTAGTAACTGAGTCAAGCAAACCGGTTATAATAAAATTCAAAACTCAAGAGCGCTTGAATGAGATGGTTAACCAAGGTCTAGGATTCGAACTCATCCTTGGAAATATAGGTTAAATCTATTGAGGGAAAGCTTTGCCGCCAATTGTGGTCTTACCCGACTCGAGAAATTAGTCTCTACAATTACGCGCAGAGGTTATCTGGTTAAAAAAATTCAAAGATACACATATATATTCAGACACACGCACTCAGGAGATTAATTCATGGACCCAAACATGTTATCACTTGTTCTTTTTGCTTTTGCTCTCTTATTATGGTTCTTTCATAGAACATCTAAGAAACCAACCTTTCCACCAGGTCCAAAAGGCCTTCCCTTCATTGGAAATCTTCACCAACTTGATAATTCAGCTCTTGGTTCAAACCTCTACGAACTCTCAAAGAAACATGGCCCCTTGTTTTCCCTTCAACTTGGTTCAAGGAAAACACTTGTAATTTCCTCAGCTAAATTGGCCAAAGAGGTAATGAAAACTCGTGACATTGACTTTTGTAACCGACCATCTTTTGTTAGTCACATGAAGTTGTCATATGATGGACTAGACATTGTATTCTCACCTTATAGAGATTATTGGAGACACACCAAAAAACTCTCGTTCATCTATTTTCTCAGTGTCAAACGCATTTTAATGTTTTCCTCAATCAGAAAACAAGAAGTCACTCAAATGATTAAGAAGATGTCTGAACATGCTTCTTGCTCCAAAGTTATGAATTTGCATGAGTTGGTAACGTGTCTCACTAGCAGCATAGTTTGTAGAACCGCGTTTGGCAGAAGGTATTGTTAGAAATTATACGTTGAAACATTGTGTTTTAAATTTTTATTTATTTTTCATTGCTAGATAAGCAAATATCTATTTCTTCTAACTCATTGCTAGATAAGCAAATATCTATCTCTTCTAAAATATTTTTTTATTTAAACAAGAAAACAACTTTTTTGTCGCTTTTAAAATTTCTAAAAATATAAAATTCCTTAAATGCGATGTTTCTTAGATGTAGTGGTAATGGGTTTGAATGGAAATCAAATTATGCATACAAAAGAAGTAAAGTACTCAAACCCAAATAATTTTTCGAAATTCTTTAAGCTAATCTAGTGAGTTTATTTTATTTTACTTTCACAATTAGACTACTGGACCTAACTTTAGTCCCCTAGGCTAAAAGTAATAACGATTACAATTTTGTGCATATTTACTTTATATTTTATTTCAACTTCACAAATTATAAGCCTATTGCTTAAATTTTAGTTTTTTATATTTTTATTACAGGTATGAAGAGGAAGGAATTGAGCGTAGCATGTTCCATGACATACTTAAAGAAGCGATGGATTTGTTAATTATGTTTTTTTACACAGATTATTTCCCTTTGTTAGGGGGAATTCTTGATAGAATCACTGGAAAAATGGGTCGTCTTGAGAAATTGTTCAAGGTTTTGGATAGATTTTTCCAGGGAGTAGTTGATGAACACCTTGATCCAGAAAGGAAAAAGTTACCTGCAGATGAAGTGGATGTAATTGATGCCTTGATTCAATTGAAGAATGATCCTCACTTCTCAATGGATCTTACACCTGTTCATCTCAAACCCCTCATCATGGTTATTCACTAATCTTTCTTTCAATTTATCTAACCTATTACTTTAATTATTCACTAGCAGTATACCCATATATACACACGGGTACCATCGTATTCTTTCTATTGATGAGTTTAGATAGAAAATGAATACAAATTTTAGAAAATAAAAATAAAATATTTTCATAAAATTAAATGGACACTAAGCTTCTATAAATACTAATAAAGGGATTTTTTTTGGGTCAATTGTAGAATATATTGTTGGCAGCGACAGATACAAGTGCATCAGCAATAGTTTGGGCTATGACTGCACTAATGAAGGACCCAAGAGTGATGAACAAAGTACAAGAAGAGATTAGAAATGTATTTGGAAAGAAAGATTTTATAGAGGAAGAAGATGTCCAAAAGCTTCCATATCTCAAGGCTATTATAAAAGAAACACTAAGATTCTACCCACCACTGCCACTACTATTGCCAAGAGAAACCATGAAAAAGTGCAACCTTGCAGGATACGAAATTCCAGAAAAAACATTGGTGCATGTTAATGCTTGGGCAGTCCATAGAGACCCTGAAGCATGGAAGAATCCTGAAGAGTTCTATCCTGAGAGATTCCTAGACAATACTATTGATTTTCGTGGACAACATTTCGAGCTGATTCCATTCGGTTCAGGAAGAAGGCTTTGCGCGGGTTTAAACATGGCAAATGTTACTATAGAGCTTGTACTTGCTAATCTTCTCTACTCATTTGATTGGGAATTGCCTAAAGGGATGAAGAGGGAGGATATAGATACTGAGGTGCTACAAGGAATTATCCAACATAAGAAAAATCCCCTAAATCTTGTTGCTAAGAAGCGGAATTGAATGTGATGTGTTATACTGTGATGTGCATATTAATGTTTAATAATAATTAGAAAATAAGTCATGCATGGAGTGATAAGCTATTATTATTGTATATTGAAGTCATGCTTTCATAAGGTCTTTATAGTAGTATGACTTATGTTACTAAGGTGTTTGTTTACTAATAGTTACTAAAGGGTTATAGAGGTAAATTACTATAATAATTAAAAAATGCTTAAAAAAATCGCATTAAATTTTGAGTAACCGTATAGCAAGTTTAGTGGAACAATTAAAGGAACAGTTTTAGAAACCCATTAATCATGAGATTTTGGTTATTTTCATTGGTAACATTGGTTTAAATTGACTAACCACTTTCATTGGTAATATTGACTGACCACTTTCATTTACTAACCACTTTCATTGGTAACATTGGTTAATATTGACTAACCAGTGAATAAGGTAACTTCGGTTAGTAGAGTGGTAGCCACAGAAAAGCATAACTTCGGTTATTGAGCTCTAACCACCTAATCAGCGAACTATGGTGATTCATAAATACTAGGTAATCAATCGGTTATTAACCACATAGGTGAACAACGATGGTTATTAATTCACTAACCAAAAATTTCATTAGTTTGGTTAGTGAAATAATAACCGAAGTAAAGTATTCCTATGGTTAGTATTGTACGAACCAAACTTTTCGATCAATAGTTTGGTTAGAGGAAGAAGCATCTCTTATTATTGTGTATCGTTAAACACAAATTTACTTAGAATAGTGGCGTGAAGGAAGAGCGTGCTTCAATGACGTGGATCAACGGGGTCCGTTTTTTCAACAACTGTGGGCGTCTTATTTCTTTGTGTGAGTGCGTTTTTTAGACTTCTTTTGCGTGAAAAATAAAGAGGTATGGATCAAGAAGAAGAAGAAGAAGAAGAAGAAGAAGAAGAAGAAGAAGAAGAAGAAGAAGAAGAAGAAGAAGAACGTTAAAGAAAAAAAATGTGTAAAAGAAAATTGTGAGAGAGAAGATAGTGGAATTGTGAGAGAGAAGATAGTGGAAGAGAAAATCAATGAGCAAAAAACTGATTTGTTTTCGTAATCCCTAAAAAAATGGCACATTTATTAAATTATTTAATGTAATTAAAACAAAAAAAAAGATGTGACACAAATACACTTATTCAATACTAGCCATTAGATTGAATTTCATTGAAATTTTGTGAATCCAATGGCTAGTATTAATTTAGTATAAGTTACTAAGTAAATGACTTAGTATCACAAGTCGTAGCCTCTTTGTAGATAGTCTCAGCAAATGAAGTGTTACAGTGAAACAGTTATATATATATGGATGAAATTATATTTGAGTATCATATGTTTTAATATTATAATAAGACTATAAGGGACTCGATATTTAATGTTTAGAGAATAAATCATCCTTCACAAAATATTAAGCTTAATATTTTTTTGTTATTGTATTATTGATGCACAGTAATTTAACTGTTTACGTAAATGTACTATGTTTGTATTTCTTCTTATTGAATATTTTCTCTTTTAATGATTGAAACTAGTTAAATTTGACATATACCGACGAACGTCTATAGTAACGGTAAATAAAGCCGTAGGTATTCGTATCATATACCTACAAACGTTTCACAAACCATGGGTATAGGTTTGCTATACCCATGAATATTAAAATCAGTGATTATCCTGAGTAGTTAGCTCAGTTGGCGAGTTAAGAGATACCGAAGGAGTGCATCAAAATTGTACAAGAAGGAAGTTTCGAGTTCAAACCCGAGAAACTAAAATTTCCTCCTCGCCCACTAACATTGCTTATAAAAAAAAGGCTAAATAGCACTTTTGGTCCTTTATCTTTGCTCCAGATTTCACTTTGGTCCTTTATTTTTTTTTGGTCTGTTTTGGTCCTTTATCTTTCATTTTCGTTTCACTTTGGTCCTTTATCTTTTTTTTTGTCCGTTTTGGTCCTTTATGTTTCATTTTCGTTTCATTTTGGTCCCTCGCGTTATTATTTAATTCAATTAAAACATTAAAACAATTAAAACAATTAAAACAAAATTATTTTAAAACAATTAAAACAATATTTTGGTCCCCCACCGTGAACCCCCCCCCCCCCCAACTATTCATCATCTTCAACCTCAAATCACTATTCACACATAAACCCCAATTTTTGTTCCACTCACCTTAACCCAACCAAACTCTAATTTCTTCACTCCAAGCTTGCAATCAATCACTCAATGGCATATCCCTAAGCTTTCAAGACAAGAATGAGCCAAGAAACTCAACATTCCTCATTTCTTCACAATATTCGAAAATGGTGAATTTGTGTAGAGTGAGTTGATGATGATGATGTTGGTACCAAATCGAAGAGGAAGTAATGCTGAACGTTTTTCGTGTTGGAAGGAAGTCGTTTTGATGAGCCTTTGGACTTCGTTTTTCCTCTTCTTCTCCTTCACCCATTCTTTTCTCTTCTTTTTTCCTTTTCTCTCCTTTCTCTCTGTTTCTCTTCTTTCTCGCGTACCTTCCTTTTCTTTCTTTCTTTCTTTCTATTCTTTAATTCTCACACACAGACACACATATTGTTTTAATGGTGGGGATATGAATGGTTGAAGATGATGAATAATGGGTGGTGGTTGTTGGTGGCTGACGGTGGTTCACGGTGGGGGGGGAGGGGTTCACAGTGGGGTACCAAAATATTGCTTTAATTGTTTTAAAATAATTTTGTTTTAATTGTTTTAATTGTTTTAATGTTTTAATTGAATTAAATAATAACGTGAGAGACCAAAATAAAACGAAAATGAAACATAAAGGACCAAAACGGACCAAAAAAAAGATAAAGGACCAAAGTGAAACGAAAATGAAAGATAAAGGACCAAAACGGACCAAAAAAAAGATAAAAGACCAAAGTTAAATCTGGAGCAAAGATAAAGGACCAAAAGTGCTATTTAGCCTAAAAACAAATCAGTGATTATATGTATTAGCAATGGACTTTTTTTTGATAAGCTTAGCAATGGACTTGATTCAGTTGGTTTAATTTTTCCGGTTAAAATCATTCCCGCTACTACTAAAATAATTCCCTCTCCGCATTATTTTCGCAGGTTGCTCTAACTCCAATTTTCACTTTTGCTCTCTCTAAAATTTCCCATTGAAAAGAATTCCCTACGCAGAGAACACAGAGGCGAAGAGAACAAACGAAAGGCAAGTGCGGCAGAAGAACGCAGAAGTGACTCGAACGGACAACCCAGAAGTTGAAACCGAACTTGAACGGAACAAAAAACAATGGTACAAATCTGCTCTTGTTCTTGGTCGAATATTTCCTTAATTTTACATTAATTTCTTACTTGTAATTGTTCGAATCTGTTCTTGTTCTTGTATTTTTGGAACAAGTTCGAATCTGTAATTGCTTCTGATCAAATCTGTGATTGTTTCTGCCCTAGTAATTTTTTCTATTCAAATCTGTAATTGTTACTTTTGGATCCGTAATTGTTTCTGAATCTGTTCGAATCTGATGTTGTATCTGAACATTTTCTTAACATGTTCCAATGTGTTCTTCTGAACATGTTCTTCAAGAACTGATCAACATCAACAGTGTTTCGTAATTTTCTGCCATTTATTGCATTAGTATTGGAATTTGTGTCGTCAATGCTTCAAAGATCTACCTGCAGAAGGTATCATAGGACAAATAAGTGTACTATCCTTGTGACTTTAGCCTATATGATTTCAAGAAGTTGAAAGAGTTGTTCATGAGATTTCAAACATCCAAATTTGTTTCTGTAAGGCTATAAAATACATGGGGGATGGATAGTTGTTTGAGTTTACATGGCTTGGTTTAACAGTTGATGTATTGCACTTACCTTATTCCTCCATAGTTGAGATATTTGTAACTAGGTTTAATTTAATATATTTTTTTGCATGATTGTGTTTTCATTGTATTTTAATCTTTACTCTAAACTTGTCAACCGTCTGATAACACTATGTTTAAATTTGTAATGCTTTATTTGAAGTTTCCATATTATCATTGCAATTGCAAAATCATTTTTGTTGCAAAGCCCTTTGTTGCTGATGGAAGTGCCAAGTCTCATGAATTATCCCTTACTTATGAGCAGTACTCACTTCAAAAACATGAACATCCTCTTGTTCTCCAGGAGCTTGTCAACCATGGTAAGAAGTTGCTGTTTATTTGTCAATCTTTTATCTTTTACTCTTTAATGGCTAGAAGCACATAATGAACAATGCTTGTTTTCTTTTTCGTGCAGGTGTTCTCTATAAGGTTTATATTGTTGGTGATGCTAAAAAGATAGTCAGACAGTTTTGTCTGATGTGAAGTCTTAACTCAACGGACTGATTAGATTATTAATACATTAGAGTAAGGGATTGTACATTAAGGCCAAGGTTTTTGGAGCTGCAAATGTATGCTGCTGTAGTCCTAAAAGTCTTCAGGATTTCACTGCATTAGTGCATTTGCTAGTCTCCTGATTTTCTTCATTTTTTTCCAGGGCAGAGCTTCCTCCAAGATCTCTACTTGAGAGACTAGCTTTGGAACTTCGTCGGCGATTGGTAACTATGTCATTCCTCTGGCACTAGTACAAAAATTGGAAAAGAATTGGAGATTTTAAGTCGGATATCAAAATATCCGACTTAAAACATGGACGCGGTGGCAATTTTGTAATAAATGTAGTGAAAAATTTCTGGCTCTCAACCTTTTAAGTCGGATACTTCACAAGTCCGACTTGAAATGTGTAACATAATTTTGCGGTGGAACCAAAAACTAAAACCCTCGCGCGCGGGTTCCCTTGTTTTTTTTAGGCTAAATTGCTGTTTTGGCCCTTTATCTTTAGGGTTGGTGTCACTTTGGCCCTTTACCTTTTTTTTTTCTCGTTTTAGACCCTCATGTTTTTTTGTGTGTCATTTTGGCCCCTGCTGTTAGTTTTTTCTAACGAACGTCACGCTGGCAGTTAACTGCTGACGTGGCGTCTTATATGTCAGGGTTGACTTAGACCTGATTTGGTGATGTGGCACATAAGGGACTAAATTGAAACTTAAAAAGAACATGGGGGGCCAAATTGACATAAACACAAAACATTCATCTTCTTCCTCCAAACACCACCTCCATCTTCATCTTCTCCGGCGACCCACCACCACCTCCGGTGAGCCTCCGCCACCACCACCAGAAACAGTGACATTGTCTCTCTCTCTCTCTCTTCCCCTCCCCCTCTCTCTCTCCCTTCGTCATTGAAAAACCCAAAAAACCGTAAAACGTGAATCTACATTTCCATTTCGTTCTCAATTCTTTATCATTTTGTTGAAATCATTTGCTAACAGTCAGTTACTGCACAAATTTCGAGTCTATTGCAAGTGGTTTGGTGAATTTTGGTTGAGTTTTGAAGGTTTCCCCAATTTGCAAAACCCAAAACGCGTTTTCCTCTGAAAATCACGTTTTTCCACTTTTTTGTGAGAATTAGTGATGGATTCTAGTTCCTTGTGAAATTTCGCCTGAAATGCACTATTTATTTGCTTGATTTGGTGAAGAATTGAGAATTTTGGTGTTCTTGAGGAGAGAGAGGGGGGAAAGAGAGAGAGACAGACAGAGAGAGAGAGAGAGAGAAGTGATGTCACTGTTTGTGGTGGTGGTGGCGGAGGCTCATCGGAGGTGGTGGTGGCTCGCCGGAGAAGATGAAGATGGAGGTGGTGTTTGGAGGAAGAAGATGAATGTTTTGTGTTTGTGTCAATTTGGCCCCCATGTTCTTTTTGAATTTCAATTTGGTCCCTTATGTGCCACATCACCAAATCAGGTCCAAGTCAACCTTGACATTTAAGACGCCACGTCAGCAGTTAACTGCCAGCGTGGCGTCCGTTAGAAAAAACTAATGGCAGGGGCCAAAATGACACACACAAAAAAATGAGGGTCTAAAACGAGAAAAAAAAAAGATAAAGGACCAAAGTGACACCAACCCCAAAGATAAAGGGCCAAAACAACAGTTTAGCCTTTTTTTTACTAAGTTCTGGCTCTCTCCTTCAAAAACAAAACACTAAAACACCCTAAACTCGCTCTCTCCACCAAAACTCCAGGACTCCACCGTTCCATTGCTCTTCCCATCGCTCTCTCCGCCAGAGCTCCTTCTCTCCGCCAACTCTTCGCCTTCCTTCGTCGCTCTCTCCTCTCTGCCGATGTCTCCATCTATCTCACCGTCACCGTCTCTCTCCCCGTCACCGTCTCATTCTTTGATTCGCTTTCTTCTAGTTTTTCCAAAAGGTAAACCGCCACTCCTATATTCTAATTCTGATTCTAGTTTTTCCAAAAGGTAAACCACCACTCCTATTGCTAAGTTCTATTGAATTTAAAGAATTTCATATCTCTTTTTACATTCTTAGGGTTTTGTTATTGCGTTGTTGTTTTTTGAAATTTGTTAGGGTTTGCTGTGTATTTGATTTTTCTCTCACTTTGTTGATTTGAGAATTGAGAGTGTTTCCAAATCGAACCCATCGAGAACCCTCTTGTCTATTTATCATCTGTTTGCATGTACCCACCAACGTTGATTCAGGTTAAAATAAGTCTAATATCCTTAAATCATGATTTCTTTTTCAATTCCCACGACCAGTGCTATTACATTCTTGTGGTGTTTTTGATTTTGTGAATGCTATTAAATTTTATAGTATAAATCTTAAGTTATCTAGCATCCTATATCCAAGGACACTTGTAACTGTTTACTTGAAATGAAGACACGTTTTAGGACAATTCTTCAATTATCCTGTCTTATCATTTGAAGATGGGCTGCCTTCTTTTCAATAAATAATCAAAGATAAGCATAGGAATCTAGCAGTGAGCAGACACGGGTATTGCTGACAAGTGTTGCCTGTGTCCATTTAAAGCATGCAGAGGTTTCTAGATATACACGGAATCTTGCTCCTGCAAGCCGGACTATTATGCTTTCAGGGCCAGTCGGTTAGTTGAAATCTGCTGTTTTCTGAGGATATATTGATAGGCTTCAACGTTTCTAATGTCACCTTCAAGCTAATTCAAAATTTCTCCCTTTCATGTCTCACAGAATTATACCAACAGGTGCTTGCTAAGGCTTTAGCTCACTATTTTGAGGCCAAGTTGCTTCTGTTAGATGTAACCGACTTCTCATTGAAGGTGAGTGGGAAAAGTTATGGTGTCATTTTAAACCTTTTCTTTCTAATTATGTATATTATGGTTGGTTTGTCATCTCTGCAGATTCATAGTAGATATGCTTCTTCCAATAGTGAATCTGTAAGCTTTTCCTTTTCATTTTGTTATTACCTTTACTTTAAAACATCATAGATGAACAAGTTGTTCTTCCTTGACCGAACATTTTGGATTTTGGGGTTCTTTTTCCATTGTTTCTGATTGCAGTCTTTCAAAAGTTCTACTTAAGAGGCAGCTTTGGAGCGGTTATCTGACCTATTTAGCTCATTTTCAATCTTCCCACAGAAAGAAGGTACAAATGCTTTATTAAACTTGTAATACTTTGTGAGGAGAAAAGTTTTAGATGATGGTATTTCTACTCGATAAAGTCATGCTGCAAAAGTTTTCAGTATCTACTATCTAGATGGGGTATCAGATAGTGTATGTTGTTGCAAGTTGCTTTAGCATTGTCTGTTCACGTTTGTCAAAGTGTAACAGCTGCTGGTTATTTCTCTCTTTACTAGAATATGAGCATTCGACCTGATGCACGTTTTCTTAAACAACTTATAAAACCATATCCCTGACCAGAAGCTTTTAGTTGCAGGCAAAATTTACAGGCAAAGTAGTGGAGTAGACCTCCGATCGATGTAAGAAGAGCATATCTTTTAACTAGGAGAATAAAATATTTCCTTCTAGCTTATTTATATTATTTCTGAAATTTTGACCTTCATTTTGTAGGGAGGCTGAAAGATCTTGTACTCCTCCATTCCTCCTAGGATTCGTAGGAATGCATCTGCCTCTTCAAGTATTAGTAGCCTTGGTTTGCAAAGCAATCCTACATATTCAGGTTGCCTCTGGAAATCGTTTAACATAAGCGATTAGGACTATGGTTTTACTTTACGTTCGATATGTATTGTTCAGTACAGAGAATCTCATTCAGGAATGTTGTGAATGACATCAGCATAAAGTTGAAAAGAAAATGATACGTTTTCATCATTTTTCCTTGAATACATTTCTAACTGAATGAATATTTCTAATGTGGTGTTAAAATTTGTATGTTTATAGCATCTATTTAGTACACTTATTAGATTCATATTCTTTTAGATAGAAAACTACTATAAAACAACAATGTAGAGTTAAGTCTTTATCCATATCTATCTTGGAAGTTAAACTGTCACTAGTACCATACTTATTTTTGGACAATGTTCTCTCTTCTCATTCCCTTTATCCTTCAATCTTCCTTCAGCTCCCATGAAGAACATAACAAGTTGGTCTTTTGATGAACGACTTCTTATACAGATTCTTTACAAGGTAATGTCTCTTTCGTTAATATCACTAATTTCAACTTCAAGGAAGGCTATACATCTCGCAAAGAGATTGATTTGATGAATGGAAAATTCACTTGCAGGTTCTAATTTTTGTGTCAAAAACCTACCCCGTTGTGCTATATCTGCGTGATGTTGATAAGCTGTTGCATAGATCACAAAGGATATATAATCTATTCTAGAAAATGTTGAACAAACTGTCTGGTCCAATTTTGATTCTTGGTTCACGAGTTCTAGATTCTGGCAATGAATGCAAAGAAGTGGATGAGAGGCTTACTTCCCTCTTCCCTTACAACATAGAAATAAGGCCACCTGAAGATGACACTAGTGGAAAAAAGACATTTAGCGTCGGTTAAATTGGACATTTAGCGTCGGTTATCGCCCGACGCTAAATCGCCCGATGCTAAATGTCATACATTTAGCATCGGTTATTTAACCGACGCTAAATGTCACATTTAGCATCGGGTGTTCAGATAACCGATGCTAAATGTCCATTTCATCACTGTTTTTCCTGTCTGAAATGACATTTTGCATCGGTTATTTGAAACAACCGATGCTAAATGTCCTGAAAAATGACATTTAGCATCGGGTGTTTAAAACAACCGATGCTAAATGTCCTGAAAGTGACATTTAGCATCGGTTATTTGAAACAACCGATGCTAAATGTCCTGAAAGTGACATTTAGCATCGGTTGTTCCAAATAACCGATGCTAAAAGTCATTTTTGATAAAAAAAAATGACGTTTAGCATCGGTTGTTTCAAACAACCGATGCTAAATGTCATTTTCTTGATAAAAAAAAGACATTTAGCATCGCTTGTTTGAAACAAGCGATGCCAAATGTCTAGTTTTTCTTTATCATTTTGATATGGTCGAGTATGTTTGCTAATTAAGACTTTGTTCAGCCAAATGACATTAGAAGCATGGGAAGAGGCATAATAAAAAATACCTTTAAGGGGTAAAATAAATAAATTTAAGAAGAAGATTACAACTACAAAGTAATTTCTACTACAATGTAATTTCAACTACAAAGTAATTTCACATCCCTGTACTTTACAAAATAAATAAATTCCATCCGAAAAATTAAAAACAAAGTACTGATATTCCATGATAGCTTCTTCCACCTCCAAAATTCCATCGGCCAGCTCAACTTGGAAGTAACACCTTCGTGACAAGGAACATAATCCTGGAATCAATGATACATTACATGCAATGAAAATGCGAATAGAAGAGATATCCCATTGATAGTTATTTCTAGTTTTGATCACATCAAAAAATAATTGCAATGCTACCCCCGCCCCCTTGCATCGCAATACTGTCAAACAGTTCCAGTGGGAAAAGATGGTACCATTGCAAATTTTTAAAAATCTACCAGCAGACCATTTCAATATAGTGTTCAATATAGTGCACCCTAAACATCACCTTTAATTTTTCAATAGCTTTTGTCAAAAGAGAGTACACAGGTGAAAACAACTTTTTTGGAACAAGTTCTTATGACATTTTATTTTGTGAGATGAAAACACTCAAAACACAAACATGAAACATAATTTTATTAGAAATGATAGTTATAAATAGCAGCTTCTCTCTTTTACTCAAACTATGATAATTCAAACATCGGCAACAGTAATGTAAATGCCATAAGAACTTTAGATTAGGCAGATTACGAAATCCAAGCATTCAATTATTCGCGGCCTTTTCTTCCTTTCTCAAAAATAGCTACCCATCATTTCTTAGTACCCATGTTATTCAATTATATTGAAGTTCACATGGAAGCAGTTAGGCAAAGAACATGAAGCTTGAAGGAATGAGGAACACTTACCAACAACTCTTCAACACCATTTATGAAGCTATCGATTCTACCTTGCAAGTAAGTTGGGTCGTATTCAGATGACTGAATGCAAAAACAAAACCCGAAGACACGATATGTTACTCGTGGGCTACACTCAACCACATAACCAAGTTGCTCCTTTGTCCTGAATCCAGATACATATAAAGAATTTCAGCCCCAAACAAACAAACAAACAAGAAGGCAGGACAGAAGAAAAAAGAATAAGAAACAGTAATCTCAATTTAATCATAAGAAATGCTGCAAGTAAATGATTTCACTGAACCTGAAGCATTGCTTTCAGTGAAAATTAAGGTTCTAAAACAGAATAGAAAGTTTCATGCCTAACCAAGATTACTTCAAACATCAATAACCCAAACTCTGAACTGTTTTACAATGAAATGGGTTTAAGAGACAGCAACCAATAAGTTCAAGTGTAGAAGTGATGACCCACTACTCATATAATAAATGTGTGTACAAGTGCTGTATGCACTAAGAAGACATGTAAGAAGTAAGAGACAATCTTATTATAAAAGAGTGAAGACACTTCTTTTGGGGCAAAGAACTACAACCATGAGAAAACAGGTGAACAGAGAACTCGTCATCAACAAATATTAGGTGTTAAACAAAATACTCCTAGCATCATATTATTACCTCAGCTGATTAAAAAGTGGCTCCTCTACAATTTCCTCAAAAAGATCAATCAAAGCTTTCAACTTGGTTAATTCCAATCCAGAATCTTGCTCAATTTTAAAATAAAGCTGCATAAATAGTAAAACCACGGCAAGAAGCCGGAGAAATTTGTCAAAAACTATTGAAAATAGTCCAAAGAGATAAAAAGAGATTATGAAAGCTAAGAAAAACACAGAAAACAAAAAAGACTATGTGGAGAAAAGACACAAAAGAATATGTAAGAAAATGTTTTTGACTAAAATAAATAGTGGGAATCAAATTCTGAATCAGTGTCTTCAAAATGTTTGACACTTTTATTCAAGGATGACAATGTAAATTTTTTCTTAATATTGATAATAATATGTCAGAATTGAGTTCAATTATCATTTGTTTAGAACTTAGTGTAGTACCTTTTCCCTGCGTCGGCTGTAATTTTCAACCTTCGAACCCCGCTTAAGGGAGTTTTACGGCATTTTGCACCTAATCAAAAGCGGAAAAAATTGCAATATTAAAAAGAAACCCTAGACCGGGGCCTTTTATGCCTGGGCATCCCAAGAGGATTTAGAGCTGGAGGAGCAAGAGCAGGCTATTCAGACATCTCCATTTAGATTTTGGCCATCTTTTGGGGTCAGAATCTTCAATTCCAACTATGGTACCAGTAAATCTACAAATTTACAGAGCATGTCAAAAGTAATCCATAAGTCAATATTAAATGAGAAAATAAAAATCAGCAATCACCACTACAATTTAATCAGAGAAATAGACATTTCACCCATTCATACCTTTGCTCAGGGGCCTCTTCACCCTCAAATCTCATTTTAAACCACATACCTATAGAGTAAGTATTCTTTAGAGTCTCCATGTATTGCTCATAGGGAACAATAAACTCAGCTGGACTGGTCCTGCAAAATATTATCAGTAAGAAAGGTGTAAATCCTGAAATGAGGAAAAAGACTCGACACAAACATCATTTCAAAAGTGAACAGTTAAACCAGAACAGAAAAACCTAGGTTTGTAGTAAACAGTAAACATGGTCCCAGTCAAAATGGCATGCCAAGCTGTTGCAAGGACACCAAGATGCATGCTGTGGCTAGAGATAACGGAGGAGGGAACATTACCCATCTGTTGCCATTGCCCTCCTAACACCAACTCTTCTCCATTCTCACCTCTGAAAATATTCCTAAATTAGTCCAACACCAACCAACAGCAAAAAAAACCAGTGAATGAATTCAAAAAAATCAAATCGTTGCAAGAGCAGGCTATTCAGGAATTTCCATTTAGATTTTGGCCATCTTTTGGGGTCAGAATCTTCAATTCCAACTATGGTACCAGTAAATCTATAAATTTACAGAGCATGTCAAAAGTAATCCATAAGTCAATATTAAATGAGAAAATAAAAATCAGCAATCACCACTACAATTTAATCAGAGAATTAGACATTTCACCCATTCATACCTTTGCTCAGGGGCCTCTTCACCCTCAAATCTCATTTTAAACCGCATACCTATAGAGTAAGTATTCTTTAGAGTCTCCATGTATTGCTCATAGGGAACAATAAACTCAGCTGGACTGGTCCTGCAAAATATTATCAGTAAGAAAGGTGTAAATCCTGAAATGAGGAAAAAGACTCGACACAAACATCATTTCAAAAGTGAACAGTTAAACCAGAACAGAAAAACCTAGGTTTGTAGTAAACAGTAAACATGGTCCCAGTCAAAATGGCATGCCAAGCTGTTGCAAGGACACCAAGATGCATGTTGTGGCTAGAGATAACGGAGGAGGGAACATTACCCATCTGTTGCCATTGCCCTCCTAACACCAACTCTAAGTTCTCCATTCTCACCTCTGAAAATATTCCTAAATTAGTCCAACACCAACCAACAGCAAAAAAAACCAGTGAATGAATTCAAAAAAATCAAATCATTGCAATTTAGGAAACCTTAGAAATATAAGTGCATCCCCAACAACCAGCCTCTTTGAGTTGACAAAAACACTTCAACCACTTTGAAGCAAGTGTGTACGAGGTTGACCTGCAATTTCCTTCACTCATCAATTCTTGGGTAGGTGGCTGCTTATGCATATCCTGTCAACAAATAGACAAACTGTGAGAAAAAAAAGGTAAAAGGGAAGACGAAAAAAGAGGAAAGGAAGAAGAAACAAACCAATGGAGGAAGGCATTCATCAGCGTGTCGTCTCAGCACTGAAAACCCACCGTGAGTGCTAGTATCAGACGCCGTCAATGTTTTACAAAACGAGTGCACATGAAATCGCGGAGGAGGAGCCAGCGGAGCCTCTTTCTCCACCGCATTCTCATCTTGCTATAACATTCAGATCCATAACCCAAAACAAAAGAACCATGTCATTTTTTTGCTGTAATGGTCCACGCCAATAAACTAAAGAGAAAGTGTAAATAAACTCACATTTGGGGTTCTTGAAATCGATTTAGGGTTTCTTCGTTTCAGTATTCTTCAAATCAATTTAGGGTTTTTGTTGGAGAAGAGAGAGATCGATGGAGACTCCAACATAAGAAGAGATTGGGTGAAAAGAAAGAGATGGAGAGAGCTGGATGGCGACTGAGAGAGCAAGGTTGAGTGAGAGAGTTCTGAGAGCAAAGAAAACGGAGAGTGAGAGAGCGAGATGCTCAGGGTGAGAGAAAGAGAGCTGGGAACGAGATGAGTGCGTTAAGGTTCGCGAAGGAGGGAGGGAGGGAGAAGAAGAGAGCGACGGAGGGAGGGAGAAGAAGAGAGCGACAGAGAGGGAGGGAGGGAGCGACGTCCTTCTCCTTCTTTCCTTCGTTTCGAAGAGAGTTTCAGAGAGAGCGAGAGAGTGTTTAGGGTGCGAAGGAATAGGAAAAAATTAAGAGGATTCAGACCTTTAGCATCAGTTATTTAAACAACCGATGCTAAATGTGCTTGAGATACACATTTAGCATCGACTGTTTAAACAACCAATGCTAAAGGTCTCACGCAAATACACTTTTAGCATCGGTTGTTTAAACAACCGATGCTAAACGTCTGACGCATATACTTTTAGCATCGGTTGTTTAAACAACCGATGCTAAATGTAGGCGCTGAAACTAAAAACTTCAATTTAATTACAAATTTGCCACCGGTCACACATTTAGCATCAGGTTTTCAAACAACCGATGTTAAATGATGCTTAATAATGTCATTTTTCTACTAGTGTGAATCTCATCTTGTTAGCTGGAAGTCTCAATTTGAAGAGGATATGAAGAGGATACAGATTCAGGATAACAAGAACCATATCATGGAAGTTTGCAGCCAATGATCTTGATTGTAATGACCTGGATTCCATCTGTGTTGCAGACATAATGGTTCTCGGTAACTATATAGAAGAGATTGTGGTGTCAGCAATTTCTTATGAATTAATGAATAATAAAGCAAACTTTGAAAATCCTACTTTTGAGACGAAGGCTGAAATAGAAATACCAACCTCAGTGGGAAAATCCTACTTTTGAGACGAAGGTTTGTTAAACATAATTTTAAGGGCTCGCTAAACTAAATGGGCCTAGCAGTTAGCTACGTGTTTGATGACTGATGAAGGCTTCATTCTATTCTGTTTTGTTGACTCTCCCTTTTTCATTTACTGTCCAATAAAGTGTTCTTAACTGCGAAAATTGATAAATGCACGAGTTATACACGAAATATTATTGAGTAGATATTTAATTAACTTGGGTTTTTTATTTAACTTTACTTACCCGTGTGGATGTGTTCCTCTTGGGTAGTTGAAAGTATACACGAAATATTTGTATATGTATCTAGGGAGAAGAAATTTAAACAAAATAAATTAAAAAATATATGTAAACACTTTTAAAGACGGAATTCTCTGTAATCCGACTTTAAAGGTGTTGCACAGAGGCCAAAACCATCGCATACAGGGGTAATTAAAGTCGGACGCTGTTTGATCTGACTTAAAATCGGACTTTTTAAGTCGGACTATAACCCGACTTTAAATCTCTTTGACATTCTAAGTCGCCATAATAGAAGTCGGACCAACATCCGACTTTAAAAGTCCAAAGTATCCGACTTTGAATCCCTTTTTTCCACTTGTGTGGTTGACAGCTCTATGTCTTTGTACAGGGATTATAAATATGCTTTTTTTGTTGTTTTCATTTTTAGGTCTTTGTCTATTTAACTTGGATATTATCTGTAAGTATGGAAAAAGGGATCAATTTAACGTCATTGACATTAGCTACTTCCCTGATGAGTGGAGATCTTTTTTTAAGGTTGTTTTGTGTGAAAATCAAGAGTTACTCAATAAAGTTACGCAAATGGAAAGCCATATGGTAAACGTTATCACATTGATTCAAAATCGATATTTTGGAGAAGATGTAGATGATATTATACAGACGGCAAGACATGTATAATATATTATAGACTAAATAGCACTTTTGGTGCTTTATGTTTGCTCCAGATTTCACTTTGGTCCTTTATCTTTTTTTTGGTCCGTTTTGGTCCCTCATGTTTCGTTTTTGTTTCATTTTGGTCCCTCACGTTAGTTTTGACTAACGGACGCCACGGTGGCAGTTAACTGCTGACGTGGCGTCCGTTATTCATTAAATTACGTGGCAATTCATTAAATACATCAGCATTTATATTTTTTAAAATTTTAAAAACACAATTAACAAATAACTAAAAACATTAAAGCTAAAACTAAATCCATTTCCTCTCATCACTGCTTCTTCATCACTGCTTCTTCAAGAAAGCAGCGTGAACCAAAAAACAAAACAAAAACAAACCGAAGCCACAACATGAATAAGACCAGAAAAAACTGTTTCGCTGATTCTCAATAATCATATATATTGATTATCAATATTTTGATTCAAGATTCGTTCATCACTTCGTCACTTCGTTCATCACTTCGTCTTCATCACTTCGTTGAAACCCAGATTCGTTCATCACTTCGTTCATGAAAGAAGAACAGCGATTTCGTCTTCATCACTTCGTTCAAACCCAGATTCGTCTTCATCACTTCGTTCAAACTCAGATTCGTCTTCATCACTTCGTCTTCATCGCTTCGTTCAAACCCAGATTCGTCCTCTACCCTAAAAACGATTTCGTTTTCAATCAAATCTGGACAAGATTGTGATGTTCCATCTGGAATCGTAAGATTTAAACCCAGATTCGTCTTCTACCCTAAAAACGATTTCGTTTCCTCTATTGTGATGTTCCATCTGGAATCGTACTCTAGGGTTCGATTTGTTCTGTAATCGTACTCTAGGGTTCGATTTGTTCGGGTTCCATCTGGGTTCGATTAGGATTCGGGTTAGGAAATCAAGCACAAACATGAAAAGGATTTTCTGGAAGAACAGCGATGAGAAAAATCGGGTTCCCTCTGGAAAAATCGTTTTCCTTCTTCCATAAACCCAGATTCGTTTTCCTCTGCTTCGATTTTCGTTTTCCTCTGCTTCGATTTTGCTTCTGATTCGTCTTTGAATCTGCTTCGTTTCTGATGTTGTTGCTAGAAATCATTTCCGATGTTGTTGCTGGAAATCGTTTCCTCTGCTTCGTTTTCCTCTGAAGAAGATTTGAAATTGTTTCTGATGTTGTTGCTGGAAATTGAAACAGAAGTATTGAAATCGTTTCTAATGAAGAATCGAAATCGTTACTGGAAGATCTTCAATGAAAAATATTTGTTTTAATTTAATTTGGTATAAATGCTGATGAACGAAGAATTTAATTTGGTATCGTTGCTGGAAATTTAATGAAGAATTTAATTTAATATAAATGCTGATGTGTTTAATGAATTGCCACGTCATTTAATGAAAATGGACGCCACGTCAACAGTTAACTGCCAGCGTGGCGTCCGTTAGTCAAAACTAACGTGAGGGACCAAAATGAAACAAAAACGAAACATGAGGGACCAAAACGGACCAAAAAAAAGATAAAGGACCAAAGTGAAATCTGGAGCAAACATAAAGGACCAAAAGTGCTATTTAGCCTATATTATACTTCTATAGTTTTTATAAATGTGGTATGGAAAATCAACTAAGTTCAGTTGTATTATTTTATTTTCATTAGGTTACAGATGCTTCTAGTGTCCTCGACCAAATGAATTCTCTAAGTCCAGACACTAATGAAGATAATGGTGCCAATGAAGATTAGAAGTTGATTTTCTGTTGTCAAACTAAGCTTAGAAATTAAGTGTATGTAATTTGATTTTTTTTTTGTAACTTTTGAGATTATTGTAAGGTTTTTTTGTTACGTTTTTTAAATATCAATATGATACTCTTAGATTGACATTTTTAACTATTGTAAGACTTAATGTTAATTTTCAATATGTTTAGAGTTTTATTTTATTTTATTGTTTCATAAATATATTTATTTATTTTATATTTAGCTTTTAATGGTTTAATATTTCAATAGAAAATATTAAATTATCATAAGCGTTAATGACAAGAGGTGTGACTAAAACCTACAAACGTTGAAAAATTATGTACCAACAAAATGAAATGGTGGGTATAACAAATTAGAAGGCGTCACTAAAACTTATACCAATAGAGATTTAGCCGTGGATATAGCAAAATTAAGAGTATTGTTAAAACCTATACCAACGGAAAAGTAACCGTGGGTATAATAGCTCTAAGGTTTTGTCCAACGGCTAAAAAAACCATCACTATAGGCTATAGCGACACCATTCTTTCGTGGGTATAGGCAAATAAAGACCACGAAAAGAATCGTCCGTTGGTATAGGTTTTTGGTGCTATACCTACAGTTTTTAACCCTTTACCTACAGATTTTTGCCGTAGTTATATATCAATTTTCTTGTAGTTATAGATAGGCTGAGCAAATGAAGTGTTACAGTGAAACAGTTGTATATATGGATGAAATTATCTTTGAGTATCCATATGTTTTAATATTATAATAAGACTATAAGGGACTCGATATTTAATGTTTAGAGAATAAATAATCCTTCACAAAATATTACGCTTAATATTTTTTTGTTACTGTATTATTGGTACACAGCATTTACCGACAAAGGACTTTGTCGGTGATTATAATCTATAATTTTGATTTCTAAATTTAATTGTTTACGTAACCGTACTATGTTTGTATTTCTTCTTATTGAATATTTTCTCTTCTAATGATTGAAACTACTTAAATATAGGCACTAACTAGGAGAAATACAATTTCGGTTTAATTACTAAGCAAATCCCAGAAATCAAATTATAAGTTAAAAAATAAGTACCAATCAACAAATATTTTTTACCTAAAAATTAAGTAGTATTACATTCTCTATTTCACCAAGAGATACCTATGAGTAGGCATCCCCATCCTTGTGAAGCACAAAAACAAATTATTTTTATTAAGTAATTTTATTCATGATAAAATGGTAAAAAGTTTAAAATTAATTTTTTCTTTGCACAATTAACTAAAATGTAACATTTTTTGAAGAGATGTTGTGGGATGTTAACGCTTTCAGTTTTTTAAGTTCTACTTAACAAATGAAAACTTTTTATTCAAACTAAAAGATATATTTATTCCGTATAAAATTTCAGATTTTTCAAATTTATTCCTTATAAAACTTTTGACCATGTTTAGTCCCTACGTTTTATAAAAGCAGGTGATTTTATAGTCCCAACAGAGGGGCCCAAAGCAACCATTTTAATAAAAGATAGGGACACACTTGTTAATATAATAGACGTACAGTAACTAAAAATTAATAACATTTTTATAGAGACTTTTTTTGTTACCATGTCATTGGTGCGTAGTTTTTCACTGGCGTTGGCGGTGACTAATCCCCTCCCAACAGAGTTTTTGCCACACCCAAGATTCGAACTCAAGACCTTGGGGTGGGATCCAAGTCCAGTTACCACTTGGACCAACCCATGTTGGTTTAAAAGAGGTGCAACACGAGGACTTCCCAAGGTCATCCATCCCGGTACTAATATTGAAAAATGAATATTTTATAAAGACTAAACACATATTTAACCTATATATACACATGGCAATTAAAACACACGTTATATTTTTTTTTTGAGATTAAAACACACGTTATATTTACTTTATATATATATATATATATATATATATATATATATAAATTTTTGTGTGTGTAAATATAAAAAAATTATAGTGTAACAATTTTATGATTTTTTATGAAGTTATTCTTATTATCTATTGAGTATTAAACATTATAAAAAATACAGAGGGCATTATAATAACCTAGGAGTTCCAGTCAAAAAATAAATAAATAACTTAAGAGTAATGCACCCAATATTAATTTGAGGATAAAATAATTAGGCATAAGTAGACATAAGTAAGACCCTCATTTTTAAGGGTTGTGATAGGGTAGAAGATCGAATCCGCAATCCTAATAATTATAGAGGTTAACCTATTTAGTCCCTTACTTTTCAAAATGTTCAATTTGGTCCCTGATTTTGGTGTGTCAATTTGGTCATTGACATTTGCCACGTTGGCACACTTAACTATCATGTCAGCTCTGTAACTAACCCTGGTTGACGGAAGGACTAAATTGACACACTTTTATAAATGTTGAGGACTAAATTGACATATGTGAAAAGTCAGGGACTAAATAGGATATAACCTCAATAATTATATCATGAAGCACGCGGTTAAATGAAGTAGAGGATTTGGTGCATTCAGTTTAATTGAACATAGATAAAGAACTATCTCAACCGTTAGATCTTGAGGAAAAAGTTGACTCAAGTGATGATGGCCAGAATTGTAGGGAAATGGATCGTGCCATCATGGAGGATGGGCCTGGAGTTGGAATGGACGATATAAATATGAAGAGCATTGATGTAAATAGTGGGCTGATTGTGCAAAGAGGAAGAAAAACGGAAAATAAATAAAACCAAAAGCGGCCCAAAATTTGGAGCCCAAGGAAAGGTTCCCAAACGTAGTAAGCCCAGAAAGGAAAACAGAAACGAGTGTGGGGTTGTAAAATGGAAAAACAGGGGGTGTATAAGGAGATTGGGCTCATCAAACATAAAGATCTAGAAGCAAACAAAGTGAAATCCAAAGGTACTCTTGAGCTCTCACTATCAGACTCACTCTCTATTTCGCTTTGATGCGCAACATTAGGAAAGAAACTCCTTCTTGGATCTTCGCTATTAAGGGCGCGTCGTCCCTCTGAAACCTCCAAGAGTGTACCATCATGTTCATCGGAGAGTGTCTGTTTCTTTGGTGGCTCGTTTCTGTGCTGCAGTTCAATCAAGGATTCAGGCATTAGAAGGTGTAATGTGAAAGGCAATTGAGAGTTATGACACCTGGGTGGCAAAAAAGGTATGGGAGATGGAAAAGAAGATTGGTGTTTCTGGGGAAGTGGAAGACACTAAGATGGTGGCGAAGATTAGAATTGTGGAGGAAAGAGATCAAAACGCCATGTCAAAGAGGGAGATCGCAAATCCTTCTCATGAAGATTCTGACTTTCAATGTACAAGGGTTGGGGGAGAGGGGAAAACGAAGACAAGTTCATAACCTCATCCTATCTGAAAGATTCCAGGTTTTCTTGCTAACCAAATGTCAGTTGGTCAATTACAATTTTGTTAGGAGCTTAGTTGGGGACTCTGATTGGAAATAGGAAGCAATCCCAATCGTGGGCCAATCCGGAGGCCTGATCAGTCTTTGAAGGGTGGGTGATTATTATTTGGAGGAAGTTAATGCAGGAGATGATTTCTTACGTGTATCTCTAAAATCAACGTGTACTCACAGTGTTCGTTGAATGGAAAAAGATAGGCTAAATATCACTTTTGGTCTTTTATTTTTGCTTTAGGTTTCATTTTTGTCCTTTATCTTTTTTGGGTCCGTTTTGGTCCCTCGTCTTTCATTTTCATTTCATTTTGAAACGAAAATGAAAGATGAGGGACCAAAACGGACCAAAAAAAGATAAAGGACCAATATGAAACCTAGAGCAAATATAAAGGACCAAAAGTGCTATTTAGCCAAGAAGATAAAGGACCAAAATGAAACCTAGGGAATTAATTTTACCTCAGAGGGAACTTTAATCCAGTCCTTGTTCGTAGCGAAAGGAAATGGGTGTCAAGTCATGATTATCAGGCTAAAATAAGTGGCTTCAACGATTTCATTATAGAGATGGAGGTAGTGGACACTCCGATGTTGGGGAAAAAATTTACTTGTTTTAGCACAAATGGTTCTTCAATGAGTAGGATTGATCGGTTTCTGCTATCAAAAGGATTGGTTAGTAAATGGAAAGCATAAGATATCGGATAACTGCCCCATGTGGTTGATCTGCCCGGAAAAGAACCGGGGACCAGAGCCATTTCGGTTTATGAATTGCTGCTTGAACATGAAGGGTTCCACGAAGCGGTTAGATCAGTATGGAACGATAACCAAATCAGAGGTAGGGCAACCTATGTGGTAAAGGAAACATTAAAGCTGCTCAAAGAACATCTAACAAAATGGAACAAGGGGAACCTTTGGTATTGGTGATTTGAGAATTGATAATATTGTGGCTGAATGAATCTTTTAGATCAAAACTCTAGTGATGATTCGTCAGCTAGAGCAGAAAACATCAAAAATCTAAATGAGGAGTTTTGGAAGTAATTAAGGGCAAATGAGAGCATACTTTGTCAGAAATCGAGATCTAAGTGGCTTAGTGAAGGTGACTCAAATACGTGCTTCTTTCATGCCTACGTGAATGAAAATAGAAGGAAGGATCAACTCACTGCTCTCAAGGTTGGAGAGGAATGTATAGATGATGTGCCTGAAGTGAAGAGGTTTGTTAGAAGCCATTTTGAAAACAACTATTCAGAGTTTGATAGATATCAGACTGTGCTTGATGGTGTCTCTTTCTCAAGCTTGTCATATGCTGATAATGAGCTTCTGATTGCGCCATTTTCGGTGGAAGAAATAAAAGAGGCAGTCTGGTCATGCGATGGAAATAAGAGTCCGGGCCTGGATGGATTTAACTTCTCTTTCTTTAAGGCTTGTTGGGAGGTTGTTGGAGGAGACATGGTAAGATTCAGTAAGTTGGAGTTATCTTGATTATACACTACAAGAAAAAAGGAATTTTACGTCATTTGGTTGGCGTCACGTGCCTACGACTGACGCTAAAGTAGGGATTTTGAGTTTCAAAACCGGAATTTATCGTCAGTCAATACCCACCACTAAATCTACTACGCAACTGACGGCATCCTAACTCTCCATTGCGCGCGTGTAGTTTCCCACGAAGTCCCAAATTTTCCCTCTGCGCGCAAACTGCCTCCCAAACCCATCTTCCCCGCTCAGATTCTTTCCCCCAAATCTCTCAAACGTAATTTTTTCCTCTGCGCGCAAACTGCCTTCCAGAACTCAGATTGAGAATCGCTCACCGCCGGTCCCAGCTTGTGCCGGTTTCTTGCTCTCCTCCGTTGTTCTTCACCATCGGTAACTCTCTCCCCCTCTCTGTATCTCTATCTCTTCTCCCCTCTCCATTTCATTCTTTTATAAATCTCTCAAACCCTAAAAGAAACTCAGATTCTTTCCCAGCTTTGATTCGTCCCTGAGTTTCAGAAACGGCTCGCTCACTGCCGCTCTTCCCAGCTGTGCCTTTCCGTTGTGGTTTCTTGCTCTCCGCCGTTCTTCACCATCGGTAACTCTCTCCCCCTCTCTGTATCTCTATCTCTTTCCCCCTCTCCATCTCATTCTTTTATAAACCTTCAAGAAATTAACGATTACGAAGCCAGTGTTCTAACGATTTCTTCTTCTTTATAGAACACAGTGTTCTAACGATTATTTTCTCATCGTGAAGTTCTTCCTGAGTCTTTATCACTATTTGGAAGCTTCATTTTGATGAATACAAGTGATTGTGGACTTGCTGCTCCGCCGCCGCCAGCAACACTTACTTCCTTTTCTTGAGGTTGGTTCCCTTTGGTCCTTGCTTTCCTATTTGTTTTGTTTATCTTTCTTGAGATTTCTGTTCTTGACTGTTTTTATGAAGAGTGTAATGTTGTACTTTTAATCTATTAAGTTTTTTTGGTTTAGTTTTAGTATTTGAGACCTAAGTAAATTTTTGCTGGAGGATCAATGGAGATCTAATTAATTTTGTGGATTTTGACTTATGAATTAAGGCAATACACCTTTCCAATGTATTATTTGTCATGCATAGAAGAATTTCTATCTGGCTGGTCATAAGGAGTTTGGGTTCTATCTGGCTGGTCATTGGTGAACTATTGAAATCAATTCAAAACAAGTGTGTGCAGTAATCTAGATATTGAGTTTTATAATATAACGAATGTGCCTTGAAAAATTTGGAGAAAATTTTGATTTCTAATTAGTCATAAAACAAACCACGTTTGTCTCTGCAGAGAGTGCTGAGCTCTAAAATTTTGAATGCTGCATTGCTATTAACTTGTTTAACACATTTGATGGATAGAATGGAAGCATTTTGAGCTGTCATTTTGAATGCTGCATTGCTATGACAAATACTTACGTTTATTTTCCCCTTGTGCAAGCATTTGTTGTTGCAATGCTTTCATGTTTGGTAGTTGAGGGTTTGCCCTACTTACTTTGGCATACAAATATTCAATTATGAGTTTATGATAGTTTTTTTAAGTCTTTCACAATCGTACTTGGCATTATCATAGACCTAAATGATTATTCGAGAATTTCCATTGCAGCTCCTTTTCAGCGGACCTTATTCTTCCAACTATTATATCTTTATTGGAGATTTCTTGAAAATATTCCTATTTATGAATTATGTAATGGTTTAGCAAGTCTTCTGATATGACAAAAAGCATTTGGTCACCCTAAGTGAAATTTATTAATGGTATTGGCTTTGGCTCTAGATAATACTGTGCTGTATTGATCAGAATGTTACATATCAGCATTTACATCAGTATTTTCATGTGTTACTATGTTAATGACAATGCATGCTTTAATCTTATTACTTCTCCTTACCAAAAAGGTGACTGGGCAGTTAGATTGATATCTTCATATCTTCATAGAATACAAAAATCAGAAAGGTTTCAGCGTGAAACTTCATAATTATAAATAAATTGCATCAATTAACCGCACATTATATAGCATCTTTTGAGTTTTTCAGTTTGGTAAAAAAAAATTGTGAATTATTCTTCATAGAGCTTAAATGTTGAAAATTTGGTCAAAGTTTGATCCCTATATTTCTTTAATTTAAATTTTTGCATTTTTAGTCAACTATTTTTCTAAAATTCACAATATTTAAGGAGTAAACTGCAAAAGGCTATCTTAGGCCTTGCTTTCTTGGTGACTTCCTTTTCATGGTTTACATTTAGCTCATATCATGTGTAGTCTACATCATATACCTATCCTTAAAGCTGATTTCACAAGTAAATGTTTCCATGGTTTTGCCTCATTAGTATTGGTTTAGATTAGTGCATTGCATAATGTAGGATGAATTTTCCTCCTCGAAATGTCATTTTGATGGATGGTGACATTATTGTCTGCGAGTTGCCATGTGCATATGGTCTATGGATTGCCCAAATTGCAGTCTTGTTGTCTGCTGCTCTAACACATTAGGACCTACCTTAATACGAGTATTTTCCCACGCCTCTATTACACTCCTCAGCTTGTCCTTAGTCTTTAAACAAATACTGTATCCGTTGATATCCCCTGCCACTTAATGCATCAATTAAATTTCTATTGTTGCGTTGCCATTTTCTTAAATAAATTGAAAGCTGGTGCAATACAAGATACCAGTATATAATATGATGACAGACAGCTAATATATGTTGGGAACTTCAATATCTGCAGACATTTCTTTATTATATAGAGTTTTCTCCCAGCCGAAAATGTTCATAGTTTTAAACCACCGCCATGCCTTCACAATTCTATCTGGCTGGTCATAAGGAGTTTGGGTTCTATCTGGCTGGTCATTGGTGAACTATTGAAATCAATTCAATACAAGTGTGTGCAGTAATCTAGATATTGAGTTTTATAATATAACGAATGTGCCTTGAAAAATCTGGAGAAAATTTTGATTTCTAATTAGTCATAAAACAAACCATGTTTGTCTCTGCAGAGAGTGCTGAGCTCTAAAATTTTGAATGCTGCATTGCTATTAACTTGTTTAACACATTTGATGGATAAAATGGAAGCATTTGATGGATAGAATGGAAGCATTTTGAGCTGTCATTTTGAATGCTGCATTGCTAGGACAAATACTTACGTTTATTTTCCCCTTGTGCAAGCATTTGTTGTTGCAATGCTTTCATGTTTGGTAGTTGAGAGTTTACCCTACTTACTTTGGCATACAAATATTCAATTATGAGTTTATGATAGTTTTTTTTAAGTCTTTCACTATCCTACTTGGCATTCACATCATAGACCTAAATGATTATTCACATCACTATCCTACCTTACTAGCATGTAGTAAACATAATTATATTTTGAAACATTCTGTTCAATTAGGCACTGATACTCATTCTATATCTTTGTTATTGGTTATTCTCTAATTGATTGCATATGCTTATAGTTAGAGATGGATAAGTCCTGGATCAAATTGCCACGCAATACACCGGAGTATCAATTGGGAGTGCGTGGCTATTTAGATTTTGCCTTTCAACACCACTCCAGTGCGGGTACAATACTGTGCCCATGTAAAAGTTGTGGTTTTAAGCCGAGAACTCGAAAAGAAGTGTGGGACCACTTGACAAGTAAACAATTCCCTGAAGGTTACACGTTTTGGTGTTTCAACGGAGAGAAAGAATCTGGGGAATTTGATGTTAGCCCTCCTATAATTCAAGAGAACTTGGTAAATGAAGATCTTATGTGACACCCCGGTATTTTTATCTAGTAAAAATACCCAAGTGCACCATCCCTAAAACATCAGAGATATATTTCCTGCTTAAATACTGAACACCACTATAAAATTTTCACTGAATAACAACAGGACAGTCTTAAACATAAATAAGACCACAAACCATCAGTGAAATACAGTGTTCAATATCGTACAAGAAAGCGGAAATAAATACATAACGCTAAAGACAAAATGTCTTGATACACAGATAACAAGGAAAGATATACACTTAAGCATAAAGCTAAATCTTCAGCAACCATCCGAGTACCACCTACTCGTGCCTCTTGGATCTCCACTTTCCCTGTTTATCTGTAAAACAACAACATATAAACAATGAGATACAATCTCAGTGAGTTCTACCGAGACCCCTACTAACACTCTCGGTCCAATTTTGAAATCGTTTTAACTTTACACGGCATCGACTGCGCGAACGCTACAAACCCGATGAACCGCACCATATAACTTTCAACAGATTACCGACTGCGCGAACGCTACAAACCCGGCAAACCTGTTATGACTCGGTACGATACCGACTGCGCGAACGCTACAAACCCGATAAATCGTACAACAAACTATTTAACGCACCACCGACTGCGCGAACGCTACATACCCGGTGAACCGCGTCATTTAACCTTTGACAGATCATCGACTGCGCGAACGCTACATACCCGATGAACCTGTTACAACCAAGTACGACACCGACTGCGCGAACGCTACATACCCGGTGAATCGCACAACAAACAATTCAACACACCACCGACTGCGCGAACGCAACATACCCGGTGAACCACCTTACCAATAGTACTTTCCCTATTGCAAGAGGCCTAGGGTAAGGGTGCATGACTACCCCGCCTAGTATGTCTACATGGGTCGTCACCCAGACTCGATATAATATATATATCTACTTTCACATGAACATTTAGTTCATTTACATTAGACCGATAACTGAACATAACACCCGCATCGGGCCGTTTCCCATAGTCGATATAATATATATATATATCGTGAATCGTAGACCGGTTTAGACAAATAATTGAACGTTACAAGTTAAATCCACATTCACTCTCGCATACTAATTCGTCACTTTTCAACACAATTTACGACTCCAAAAACAGTTCATTTTACCTTAAAAATATAATATTCAATTAGGCCTCTGAATAAGCTTTCAAACGCATCTTAGAACACCTCAATCGGGTTCCTGGATCAAAAGTTATCGTGAAAATAAAAACAGTGAATTGTTGCTGAAAATCTGCAAAGCGTCGCGACGAGAACTGCTACCGTCGCGACGCGAAAAGCGACAGAAATATTTGCGTGACAAAACTGGACCCGGTCGCGACGCGAAGGGGACGGGTCGCGACGCGACCATCTGCAGAAAAGTGCAGGTTTTCCGTTTTCTTGCGAAATTCGCTATTCCGCTCAATTCCGATTCTTGTTCCGATTGAAAACAGTTTTGACAACCATAAAAACAGTTCCAATCAAAGTCACACAATCAATCAAATCAATCAAAATCTCATTCAAAACGGATTTTATCAAAAACGACATATTTTCCAATTAACGGTTTTTAAGTCAAAATCTTTCGAAATCAAATCACCAAAAATTCCATTTCAACACGACACAACTCGAGACTCGCTCCGATCGATTCCTAACCCGAAACAGACAATATCAAGTAATATTCCAGACCAGCGAAAGCGATAAAACGATCAATCAATTAATTCGAAAAACAAAAATCCTAAGCGTGAGTAGAACTCACCCTTGACGCGTGATCCACGATCGAGCCGAAATCGCCGAGTAACCACACGAACGCTCCCCGCTCCGGCGACACCCAATCCGCTTCCAAAGCTTTCCACTCGATCGCGAAACCTCTTTTTGACCGAAATACCGAATTCCTCAAAATCTTTCCTGAACACTATTCATCTTCTTCTTCAACCTCAAGCCACTATTCACACCTAACCCCAAAATGTGATTTCTCCACCCTAACTCATCCAACTAGCTCCCAATCATCCAATCGATCTTCAATACTCGAGTAATCCACCTTGAGCTTTCCCTTGAGCTACAACAATCAAAACTCCAATTTTTTCCTCTCAAATTCGAAAATGGAAAAGTGAGAGAGAGTGAGTTGATGATGAAGATCTTGGTACCAAATCGAAGAGGAAGTAACGCTGAGCATTTTTCGTGTTGGAAGGAAGTCGTTTTGATGAGCCTAACTTTCCCCTTTTTCCTCTTCTTCCTCCTCACCCTTTCTTTCTCTTTTCTTTTCTTTTCTCTCATTCTCTCTGTTTCTCTTCTCTCTGTCTCTCGCTGCCTTTTCTTTCTTTTCTTTCTTTTAATTCATTCTTTCACTCACACACATATATATTTATTTAATATATACGTGGTAACGTGGTCCAATTACCATTTTGATCTAAATCTCTTATTTCGATTCCAAAACTTCCTTGACCCGTATTATCCGGTTAACGATCCGATGACAACCAATAAATAATTTTAGCACTCAATAAATTTACCCGTCAAGTACTAAATTGGTTTAATTGGGTTAACACCCAAATAATTCTACTAATTATTTTGAGGATGTTACATCTTATGTCAAATATACCACATGAAGATCCAATGCAGACAATGATAAATGATGCATTTGAATTCTCTAGAATGCGTGCTAACGAAGAGCCTTTTCCATCATCAACTGAACATAGAGATGGGGGTGGAGGAGGTATACCGGATTCACACCATGGACCAACTATTGGGGTCAAGGATTTTTATGATTTACTAAGAGATGGCGAGCAACCGTTGTATGATGGTTGTACCAAGTATTCAAAATTGTCTTTCTTAGTGAAATTATATCACATTAAGATCTTGTGTCAATTTAGCGACAAAGCAATGTCAATGATCATTGAATTGCTGCATGATGCCTTTGAACATGCAAAGATCCCCTCATCTAGTTATGAGGCGAGGAAGCTCATAAACAAGCTTGGTCTTGATTACACTAAGATACATGCATGTCCTAATGATTGTATGTTATATTGGGGGGAAGATGAAGGTAGAGAAGAATGCAAAATATGCCAGACATCTAGATGGAAGGAAAGTGGTAAGGATAATGCAAGTGTTCGTGGTTCAACTATTCTAAAGTCGCGAAAGAAATTGCCTGCAAAAATTTTGCGATACTTTCCATTGATCCCAAGGTTGAAAAGGATGTTTATGTCTTCACAGACAGCTAAGAGCATGATTTGGCATGCTGAGGAGAATAACAATGATGGAATGATGAGACATCCAAGAGACTCTGAGGCTTGGAAGAATTTTGATCTAAAGTATCCTAACTTTGCCTCAGATCCTCGAAATGTACGATTGGCCTTAGCAAGTGATGGCTTCAATCCCTTTGGATCGATGAGTGCCAATTATAGTATTTGGCCATTGATTCTTATTCCATACAACACTCCCCCTGTGGTCGTGTATGAAGCCAACAAACTTTATTCTCTCAAGCCTGATCCCTGGAAAGCGTATGCCTGGTAATGATATTGATGTATACATGCAACCTCTTATAGCAGAGTTGCAAGAGCTGTGGGAAAAAGGCGTTGAAACATTTGATGCTTCAAAGAATGAAGTGTTCATGATGCGAGCATGTCTTTTATGGACCATTAGTGACTTTCCTGGACTTGGATTACTTTCTGGATGGAATACTTATACCGGGTTAGCTTGTCCATCCTGTAACTTTGATGCAAGTCCTCTTCGCCTGCCATTTAGTAAAAAATGGTGTTTCATGGGTCATCGTCGTTTTTTGTCTGGAAGGCACAAGTTTCGATTGAACCGAGCCCGCTTTAATGGAAAAACTGATGATAGGAATCCTCCAAAGCAATTGACTGGTTCAGAAAATTTGAGACAAGTAGAGAATTTAAATGTCACTTTTGGAAAAAAGCCACAATCATTAGATAGTCGAAAGAGAACTCGTGGGAAGAACACCAATGATAACCAAACTCAACAATGGAAAAAGAAAAATATATTCTTTCAACTTCCATATTAGGAGTTTAACTTGTTGCGACACAATCTAGATATGATGCATATTGAGAAGAATGTGTGCGACAATGTAATCTTCACATTGATAAATGACAAAGACAAAAGAAAAGATCACGTAGTGGCTCGAAAAGACTTGCAAGCAATGGGTATTAGAAGAGATCTTTGGCCTCCCGATGATGGGAAAAAGTTCCCCGCTGCTTTGTTTACACTAGCAAAGGAAGAGATTGATGTTTTTCTAAACACCCTGAAGAATATTACTGTGCCAGATGGTTACTCAAGCAACATTTCAAGATGTGTTGATACAGTTCAACGGAAGATCTTTCGTTTGAAAAGCCATGATTCCCACATTCTTATGGAGCAATTGTTGCCCTTAGCAGTTAGAAACGTGTTGCCTGTCCAAGTTGCATCCGTTTTGGTTGACTTATGCACGTTTTTCAAGCTATTGTGTGCCAAAGTGTTGACCTAAGCTGATCTAGACAAGCTTAAGGAACAAATTATTCTTACACTGTGTCATTTGGAAATGTTGTTTCCACCATCATTCTTTACCGTTATGATTCACCTTATAGTGCATCTAGTTGATGAAGCCAAACTTGGCGGACCGGTGCAATATCGATGGATGTGTCCTAAAGAGAGGTATAACCAATTATGAATTCTGACACACACATATATTTAGTCATTTATTAGTAATGACTTGTTCTTTAAGTCTATTTACTTTCTAAAATCATAGGTTCTTGGGGGAAGTTGAAGTCTTTCGTGCGTCATAAAGCACAACCCAAAGGATCGATAGCTGAAGGTTGGATTTCTGACGAGATACTAACTTTTTGTTCAAGGTACTTCGACAATGAGATTGAGACGAGATTCAATCGAGTGGGTCGTGTTGATTATGATCCCTTTGACTCTGCATCGTCCCTATTTCCCAATGTAGGAAAACCTATTGGCGGATCATCATATTTTACTTTGACGCCTACAGAATTGCTCCAAGCACATCGACACGTGTTGATTAACTGTCCAGAAGCACAACCCTTCATTGAGTAAGTCCCATTGAGATATGTTATTTATCTATTTTCTAGAGACTTACTTACATGACCATTTCTTATAGGGAATTTAGAACTTATACAAAGAGGAAGTTAAGGAGTCGGACGAGGTTGTCAAATGAGATAGAGAAGGAAGTTCATCGGGGCATTGTGGAATGGTTTAGGCGTCGTGTAAGTGGAAGAGATATCTCTGAATTTCAATGTGTTATTATGCATTATTACTAAAGTCGATTTTTTCTTTGAAATAGATTATGAATGATAATAGTGATGCACCCTCTCAAGATATTTGTGCCCTTGCGCAAGGCCCTCTTCAGCAAGCGAGAAGGTTTACTGCATATAATGTGAATGGATATAAATTTCGAACTTTACAACGTGAGCAAGGGATGAAAACGCAAAATAGTGGCGTGTTTTGTAACTTCAGAACTAAAAGCTATGCAAGTACAAGTGACAACAGGCCATCAGAAGGTTTAGTGCCATATTATGGGAAGTTAGTTGACATTATTGAACTAAACTTTTATGGCCAATTTATGGTGACTTTGTTTAAATGTCAATGGGCAAACACTACAAATTTTAGATATATCAAAAAGGATGCATTGGGTTTCATGTCAATTAATTTTTCTCATTTAATCCACACGGGTGCCCGTGAAGATGACGAACCATATATTCAAGCTTCTGAAGCTCAATTGGTGTATTACGTGGAGGATAAAATGGACAAAGGATGGTGTACCCTGGTTCATCTAAAACCAAGAGACTTGTTTGATATGGGTGATGATAATACGGAAATAGCTTATGAATGTGAGCCCTATCGAAAACAATTGACGTCGCTTTTACCAGATGACGACTCGGAAGCTCAATTGTCAAGGCCTGGAGTACATGTAGAATTTGATTAAGTTTAGAATTGGCATGCATTTTTAGAATTGGCAAGGATGTTAAAAATAAACTTACCTCCTTGTTCCTTGGTCTTTAATTCAAGTTAGATTTTACTCATTGTCATTTATGTTCCTAGCTTTTATTATTTTCATGCTCATTTACGTTGACACTGCTTCATTCAATTCATTCAATTCCTTTTTTTTTTCAAATGTAAGGATCTTAGATTCCATTTGATTTTTTGTGAAATACCTTTTGTTTATCTTTTTTTTCTATGTCCACTGTATCCTAACAACTCTTTTATTTTAAAGTCCACTTGAGTTGGCATTATTTCGCATCAAAACTTTGTTATGCCACATAGAGTTCCACATGCTTTTAGGTGCAAAGTAAGTAGTCGTTAATTCTAACTTTGTTATAATAAAAACTAGATAATATTTTCTGGAAATTTTTTAATAAGCATATTTGAAAACAAATACAGTATTTCCAGAATTGCTGAAAATGCCAAAAAAAATTGTTTACTGTGTTTCCAAAAATGCTTTTAATCTTCTTTCTGTTACTGCAGATTCCAAAAATTGTTTACTGTGTTTCCAAAAATGCTATTAAGGTATTAAGTGCTGTTTTTCTTGTTTTTATCCATAAAACCTTGTTTTTATTACCATGTAATGTAGTGTTATAACTAACAACAATAAGTTATTTTAGGCTAACTTATGGTGGGAACCGGTCCATGAAGCTAAGGCAAAAACATATATCATGAAAGACATTGGCAGGAAATGGAAAGAACACAGGTTAGATTTGTTCAATACCTATTATGACCCGACAAAGAGTCGTGATGAAAATACGAAGAATCCTCCATTGTCAATTGTAACACCCCTTTTCTACCCGTTAGTTTAATTGTAAAAGATCAGAGTTTTCAAAATTTCTTTTCATCGCAAGGAATGTTACACATACTCAAATCAAAACGTCGTACTTCAAATAAATAGTTCAACATCAAATAATTGTGCAATACGTAGCACGCCCCCAATGGGGAAAACTCAAACATCAGTCATCGTCGCCACAACCGTGACATCAATAAAACCAACTACGCAGCGGAAAGTAAAATAAAGAGAAAACCATCAAATAACATATAACAACTAAAATGGTCTTAAGAACATCGAGTTCGTTTCCCCCCTGAGTGCTACGTATCAGAGCATGACGACCCGAGTCAATTTAGTGAAGATACCTAGGTCTTCACTCGTGATCACCTGCACGTTACCGCATAGGGGTAACATTCAAACAGAAGGGTGAGTTCAATTCAAACCATATAATAAATAACATGATAAGAAATAAGTCAAGTCACAGCACTAGGGTAATCACATCACAAATCATCAATTACGTCATTACAACAACTCATTACGATGTCATGTGACTACATGAAATGCAACCCACTCGCGGGCATATGCATGAGGCACCTTTCATCATCGTCGCTTAGCCTTTATGGCCTCATCGTCGCTTAGGCTTTATGGCCTCATCGTCGCTGGGTTCATGCACATGGAATACATGAGACACTATGATATGCACCACACACAAACACACCAATCACAGTCAACTATGTGACCCGTCACTTACCAATTTGCCCAATAAGAGGCACAGCACCTGTCAGTTTATAATTACATACAACAACGTCGCTATATTTCATCGTCATTTATTATCATCGTCGCTTAGCCTTTATGGCCTCATCGTCGCTTATCCATAGTCGTCAACAAACAATAGCTACTAAGGGCAAAACAGTCATTTACTAGCCACTAAGGGCATCATCGTCATAATCACCCATTTTGACACTAAAACGTTAAAACTGTTGGTTATACGCAAAAAGGATTCTTAAAGGACTCAACGCGGCTTTACAACGTCACCGTAATGACCACCGGGGACAGCCACTTGGGCGCCCGAGAACCACCAGAAAATATTAAGTTTTTATTTTTATTTTGAAAATATTAAGTTTTTATTTTGGGAACATTCCAGTATTTCGCGCCTCACTCGCGCTCCCAGCGCCACTTAAGCGCAGATGAGGACGCTACAGTCCAGTTTTTGCGCCTCAGTGGCGCCTCGCGCGCAACTGCAGCGCGAATTGGCAGCAACAACACACCTGAATCGCGCCTCAGCGGCGCCTCGCGCGCAACTGCAGCGCGAATTGGCAGCAACAACACCCCTGCAGCAACAGAAAATCCAGCAACCCAAGATCACACATATGGCGCCCTAGGCGCCCATGCCACAACCAAAAATGGATTTTCAGCCACAAATCATGAAGACCACATATATATCACTAACCAAACATGAATTACACACAAATCAAGGACATGAATAGATCTAGGGTAACCCTAACTTACAACCTATCATGAACATCTATTATATAGAAAAATAGAACTCCCCTTACCTTGGATTTCGAAGAGTAGGAGCCCTAGAGACAGTCACCACCAGAACCTCAGCAACACAATCACGTTCCTCTTTTCTCCTTGGGTTCGCGACCTTCTTCTCCTCTTTCTCTTCTCTCCACGGCGCCTCTCTCTATTCCTCTCACAAATTCGCAAATGATGGACAAAACCCTAACTCCACATGACCTAGCTAATTCGCATACTACATGGATCATGGGCTTGGGCTTTTCACTTAAGCCCAAGTTCATCTAATTGGCGCCTCCACCTTCTAATACCACCTACACCATTTTAACATAATTTCAATTAATTAAATTATATCCAATTAATTAAAATAAATTCCTAAATACTTAATTAAATAAATTAATTAAATACTTAGGGTGTTACATCAATTACTCCAATTGACACGGGCAACATTTTTGGACTATAGATTGAGACCAAAAACTAAGGTATTTTACTTTTTATATTTAAACTAGTTGACGAACATCATATAAGCAATTTTTTCATCAAAAAATCACGTTAATATAATTTTCTTTATGTTTGTAGGAAATAAGTCAAAAGAATGCTAAAAATAGATCCAACCTTAAAATTCATCATACAGGGGGAGCTAAAAAGCTCAAACGAAGGAAGGTGGATATTGTGAGTATTTACGAACATTTTAGCTTTAGTGTATTGTTTTTATCTTATAGTTAACATTTGAATTTGTGATTTTCATGAATAGATGAATGAAACTGGGAAGGAAGTGAGCAGAGGTGTTTTGTATATCGATACTCATAAGAAAGTTGATGGGACATATATCAGTGAAGAGGCGAGAGTTGTTTGTGTAAGTCATATCGATATTTGTATGCCTTTTGGTATCATGTTGTTCTTCTTAATTTTTTAGTAACATCATATAACTTAAATATTGTAGGAGAAAATTGCTGAAATTGAGAGCCAAGGAACTGCTTCTGTGGCAATCACGCCTAATGACTCTCTTGGTCAAGTATTAGGAAAAGAGCATTCAGGCCGAGTACGATGTGTGGGAGATGGACTTTGCCCTTTTCAAGTGTTTGGATTAAGTAACCCGCAATTTTCTGGCCCTTCTACTGATACAGGTGAGCAATGGTTTTTACTTTAGTATATTCTGCATTTATGTTTTTCTGGCACTTCTGGTATAGGTGAGCAAATAATTTAGATAACACTGAATAGGATGATACATTTAGGCTCCTAAATGAGCTTTCCATCTCACATTTAATCAATATTTTACATCTTAGCCAAGGTTGTCAGAATCGAGATTCTAGGTAGAATCGGAGGATCATAACATGAATCGTAGTCATAACATAGTCATAAATTCCAAAAACGTTATTGTAGTTTGGCTTAGCCATTGTTAACCATCATATTTCCAAGCTATAAACATCTGATTTTCTTCTTAATTGTCCTGAACTAGCATACTCTGGAGCTAGATAACCCCTGTTAGTTGAACAAATTAAAGAGACCCCATTACTATTAATTAATTATTAGTCATGAATAAAAAGGTGTTAGTCAAAAATAATTAATTACTAGGTGACTGACTTACAATGTGCCAGCAACTCGAGTGCTGATGTAAGATGTTTCATCTCTCATTAATTTGGCGAAACCAAAGTCAGAAACTTTGGGTGTAAAATTTCGATCAAGAAGTATATTTTTGGCTTTGATGTCTCTATGTACAATATGAGGCCTTAATTCTTCATGGAGATAAACAAGTTCCTTAGCCACACCTAGTGATATCTCCTTCCTTGCTTCCCACCTGAATCTCATCCTTCTCTCCTCTGAACCTTTATTTATTCATTCAAACACAACTAAATTAGTTTCATTCTTTCAGAGAGAAGCAAGCATAGAAATTAAGAGATAATATTAGTAATTAGTTAGTACCTAAGAAAGCGTGGTGGAGGCTGTTATTTTCCATGAAATCATAAACCAAATATCTATGTGCTCCTTCAACACAACAGCCTCTAAGTCTAACTAGATTTTGGTGCTTGATATTTCCAAGCGTAGCTAAGAAATAACTGCTCATTAAAATTAGTATTAATATTGATTGTCCTTTATATTATTACATTGACCTTTTAAAGCGTTACTGTAGTTTGGCTTAGCCATTGTTAACCATCATATTTAGACTAGACCAGCTATAAGAGATGGGCAGGAAATAGTTGATGATATGCTCTGGTGATTTACAAAATTAAAAGAATTAACGACATCTTATTTGCGCCATTAACCTTTCTTTCTTTGGCAAACAAAAAGAGGTTAGAAAGAGAAGAGGGAGGAATTGACTATAAATTTAGAAATGAATACGTGATAAATTCTTAGTATTATTGCCATACCACCCCTTCTTTATTTTGTTTCATTTCCCATGGTATTAAGTGACACTTGCTAATGCTTAATAGGCTGAATTTACTATATGAAGTAGAATTTTGGCCATTATTCTTAAATGAGTTACAGTAACGAAAAAGAAGAGAGGGTAAATTTCTTCCTCACTCTGATGCCCCACAGTCAAAAAAACTGAAGAGTTAGTATTGTATCAAATTCAGCACTGAAGACTGAAGGTCACTTAAAAATATTTGTTCTGATATATATTCCAGGAATTTAACACCTTAGTCCTTAATAGGTTCTTCTAATAATTTTCCAGTAAGGAATGCCATTATCCAGCTTTTATGCCGTAAGAATAAACATTTTGAGGTTTCAAGTCCTAAAGTTTGGCATGAAGCTTGTGGGTTTCTTTGCTATAAATTCTGCATATTATCTTGTTGTTTAATAAAAGACCTTCAACCTTTATAGCAGTTAAATTCTCTAATTAGTAATCAAGTTAGCATTTTCCTTTATGTGTAATGTATGTTATGATTTTGAAGTGAAAGTATATATCAGCACCAATTCAGCAAGTATCTAGATAAAAAGAAGTTACACATACATGACAGAGCCCGATTAGCCATCATCTTTGGATTAAAAAAGAAATATATGTTTCAGGTTTGATATATATGTTATGATACTGTCTAGATGCTTTGTTGATTGAAATTTGTTTATAATCTTCATTCATTCATTTTAATGAGCAGGTGAAGTGCAACAACTTAAAAATGAAGTGCAACAACTTAAAAATGAAATTGTTGAGTTGAGGAGTGAATCAAAGATAAAAGATGAAACCATGAAGATGATGGCATCGGTACTTGCTGGACTTCTCACAAAGTCATCAGAGCCCGTACCTGTTCCACTTCTTAATTTTATTGTAATATGCTCTCACTTTTACATTATTTCGTTTAATTCTTTTATAAATTATTCTTTAATAAATTATTTTACATGACAAATTATTCTTTTGTTTCTATTGTAGCAACAACAAAGTGCTGGTGGTCACTCTTCATAATCAACTAACAACAATAGCCAGCCTTGAAGTGGCTTTTATGCTTAATGCTTATTTTGCAATGTAATACATACTTTATTTTGATATGTAATATGTGAGAGCTACTTGTGCAATTGTTATTTTGTTAACAAGAGCTACTCTAGAAAGCTATTTGATAAATTTTTATCTTGTTATAGCAAGAGCTACTTTATAGAGTTATTGTTATTATTTTGTTAGGACTACTTTGATATTGTAAAACTTCTACTTATACTCATATGATACCAATGACATTGTTATGCTGCTATTATTCAAGAGCTACTTTGAGTTATTGTTAGGACTACTTTGAGTTATTGTCTTGAAAACAAGTTTTTTTATTAAAATATAGCAGCTGTCAAAAAAAAATAGCATGGCGGCGGTTTAAACCCACCGTTAAAATAATTACTAAAAAACAATGCTTCTTGGCGGTTCAAATCGCCACTAAAGTAAAATAAAAATGACTGTCAACTTTTGGATTTACCGGCGGTTGGAACAGACGCAAAAATTGAAACAACGTCAGTCGACTTTCACATTTACCGTCGGTTGTCACTGACTCTAAAGAAAAAATAGCGTCAGTCAACTTTCATGTTTACCGTCGGTTGTAACTGACGCTAAAGTAGAAATAGCGTCAGTCCACTGTCACGTTTACCGTCGGTTGTAACTGACGCTAAAATAGAAATAACGCCAGACACCTTTTTACATTTACCGTTGGTTGTAACTGGCGCTAAAGTAGAAATCATGTCAGTCAGCTTTTACGTTTAGCGTTGGTTGAAACTGACGCGAAGTTGACTTTCCGACGGAAGTCCACTTAGCGCCATATTTAGTGGCGGTTTTGAAACCGACGGAAGTCCACTTAGCGTCGGTTGAAACCGACGCTAAACCCCATTTATAACCGACGCGAAATCCCGGTTTTCTTGTAGTGATATGATGCGAAGGCTGGATTTTGTAGAGAAGTGGTGCTTGTGGATGCGCTCCTACATCCTTGTGGGCAGTGTCTCGGATTTGGTAAATGGTAGTCCAACAGATGAATTTCAAGCCAAAAGAGGACTTCGACATGGGATCTGTTAGCCCCGTTTTTATTTTTGATTGCAGTAGAGGAGGATGAGAAATGCAGTTGAGCTTGGTCTGTACAAACCTTTTCACCTGAAACATTCAATTTATTTCTCGCTCCACCAATTTGCAGATGATACTCTCCCGGTGGGGGGAAACTCTTGGGACAATTTGTGGAGTATTAAGGCAATCCTACAAGGATTTGAATTAGTCTCGGGTCTACGTGTAAACTTTGCGAAGGGCAATTTATATGGGACTACTTCTCCCGACAATTTTCTGGTTGTTGATTCCCACTTTCTCATTTGTAGCATTGACTCATTGCCCTTCAATTTCCTTGGAGAGTCCCAGTTGGAGCTAATCCTAGGAGGGTTTCAACTTGGAAACCAGTAATTGATAAAGTTAAATCAAGACTATCTTCTTGGAGGGGAAGGATGCTATCAATTGGAGGAAGAGTGACTCTAATCAACTTTATAAACAGTTTCTTAAATCGATCTTCCTTGATCTTTATAATCCGTCCAACAACCGTGAAGGATTAGTCGCATCTATGGATGAGTGGTCTGGAGTCGTTTGGGTGTGGAGGTGGACGTGGGATCATGCCCTTACTAAGTGTGAGCAGGAGTTATTACAGGAGTTAGAAGCATTGGTTATTGATTTCATACCTGTGGAAGGAGTTTTAGATAGATGGTCTTGGGTCCCTAATCCGGTGGAAGGCTTTACGGTTAGATCTTGTTATGGTAGCCTAATAGAACTTGGCGATGGTTCGGAGACAGCGGTTGAATTTAGGAAGGCGGTGTACAATCTTTGGGAATGTGACGTCCCTTCAAAAGTTCATATTTTTGGGTGGAGGTTGATTCAAAAGAGACTAGTCATAAGAGATGGCTTGATTAACTGTGGAATTATCACACCACAATTTAATAGCAGCTGCCCACTTTGTTTTGAAGAGACAGATCTGTAAGTCATCTTTCCTTCTGTTTCAAGGTTGCCTCTAAAGTCTGGAATTTGGTTGCAGGTTGGATCGGTGTATTTGAAATCCCATATGGAGCACTTGAATCACTTCTTACAACATGGAGGGTTTTACACCGGCAAGAAGAAGAAGATTAGATGTATAATCTGGTTAGCTGTAACTTGGATTATTTGGGGGCTAGAAACGACGTGTTATTTAAGGGAGTGGTGGCTGACGTGACTTGCCTCTTCAATCGAGTAATGATATTCTCTTGGCAACGGTTTAAAGAAAGGGCTAGAAGAAACTTGAGGTTATCATACTCAACCTGGCGGTGCTCTCCATTGTTGTGTCTAAATCAAATTTGAGAATCTGTTGATAGCGTGTTGGTTGTATTTGTGGTGTTGAACGTTGCTACTGATAGAGTAAATAATAGGTCACATTGTATGTTAGAGTAGTACACATTATAAACTAGAGTTGTAACTAGACCAGTTAGTATTTTACCTCTTATGGTTAAGTCAAGTAACCAAAGCAGTTAGGAGGTCAACTGCATATATATTCTGTAACTCCATTTGTGTAACTAATTCAGTTTTAATCCCAATTATTCTTTCACTCACTTTACACGATGAGTCTCTCTCTCACTCTGCTTTTCACGTGAACTCCATCATGGTATCAGTCGCTCTAAAATCCTGCGCTATCGTTCACCACCTTCCTCCGCTGCGTCTCATCACCTGGTTGTAACATGCTTCTCCGCTGCAGCTTATCCCCCATCCACCGTCATCTTCCTCTTCTCACCGTGAAGCGCACAGAAACTGTGCGATTTCGCACTTTCCCCAAACACTGTTCTTCGAATCCCTAAGTTCGCTCTGTGTTCCTCGCGTCTTCTCTTTCAATGGCAACAGATCTCAACATTCCGTTACCGCAGAGCGGGACTGAGACGACGACAACAGAGACACCAGCACCGGAGGCGTTCCGGTTCAAGAAGGCGCCGAAACTATCGCTGAAGCTTGATGAGAAGAACTTTCTTCTCTGGAATCAACAGATCGAAGGCGTGGTGAAGTCACACAAGATCGAGAGGTTTCTTGTGAATCCTAACATTCCACCGCAGTTCACCTCCGACGAAGATCGCCCGAACGGAGTCGTCTCCGATGCCTATGACCAGTGGCTGGTACAGGACCAAACGATCTTCACCTAGCTCCTATCTACACTGTCTGATACGGATCTTCTGAAGGTGCTGAACTGCCAACACTCATGGCAGATTTGGGACAAAATCCATGGCCACTTCCAAGCACATATGAAGGCCAAAGCGCGACAGTTGAAGTCTGAGTTGAAATCATCAAAGAAAGGCACAAGATCCATCGCTGAGTATGTTGCACGAATTCAAGCCCTTGCTAGTTCTCTCGCTGCCACTGGCTCTGTCATTCCAGAATCAGATCTCTGTGACATTGTTTTGGATGGATTACCGGAAGAATTTAACAACTTCGTTATGATGATGTATGGACGTCCTGAATCCGGTGACCTCACTGAGTTGGAGTCGCTCTTGCTGGTTCAAGAAGCTCAGCTTGAAAAGTTCGAGCAAGAACTGTCTATTGCGAATGTCTCTGCGAATGTCACGTTCAAGAATTCTGGGAACTCCAACGCTGGGAACTAGCGTAGAAATAACAGCCACTGACGTGGTCGTGGTCGCTCTAACCGTGGCAGAGGGCGTGGTGGAGCTCCTGGTCGTACCTTCGACGACTACCCTACCGGCAAACGACCTACGTGCCAGCTGTGTGGTAAGTATGGGCATGCAGTGGCTGATTGTTGGCATCGGTTTGATGAGAGCTTTGTGGCACCAGAACCTCAAGCCAATTCGGTCTCTTCTCAACAAAGGGAGAAACAGCAAGGTGAACAGTCCAAGACTGAGGATGATGCTGACACGGCCTTTCTAGCCTCCACCGAAGGCTCAGGGTAACACTTCTTCATACTCTAAATCTGGGGGTGAAAACTGGAAAATGGACACCGGTGCTTCTCATAGTGTTACTCCTAATGCTTCTAACTTGCAAGAAAGTAAACCATATGATGGAACCGAAAAGGTACATGTAGGCAATGGAGAAGGATTACATATCCAATCTATTGGCTCTACTAGTTTTACTTCCCGTACCTCACCAAACAGAATTTTTCATTTGAAAAACTTGCTTCATGTGCCACATATTACACATAACTTGATATCTGCTTCTAGATTCACTACTGACAATAATGTTTTCTCCGAGTTGCATCCTACTAAGTGTGTTGTGAAATCACAGGACTCTAGTGGACCTCTATTGATTGGTACCCGTGGAGCGGATGGACTCTATAACTTTACCGGTTTCAAACACTTACCAAGGACTTATACGATACCAAAGAATAAGAGACCCACTAGAAAATCCCCTATTATGTTGTCTAGTGTGCTCAATACCCATTTCACTCATACATCACACCAAAACGGAACCGTAGAACGCAAACATCATCATATAATCGAAATGGGCCTAACCCTTTTAGCCCATGCCTCCCTACCCCTTACCTTTTGGGATCATAGCTTCACCATGGCCACTTACCTTATCAATCTCCTACCCACCCCTACTTTTCCCACACCATATCTACCCTACAAGCTCTCACTAAGCAAACACCTAACTACAAAAACCTCAAGTCATTTGGATGCCTTTGCTTTCCCCTATTAACTCCCTACAACCAAAACAAACTACAGTTCAAAAGCACCCCTTACTTTCTCCCCAACACAAAGGCTTCAAATGCCGTAGCCCCACCGGTCGCATCTACATTTCAAAAGATATCATCTTTCATGAATCAAAGTTTCCCTATCTCTCTATCTTTCCATCATCTCCAAACAAACCTCCTCCACCCATTCAACCCGGTGTATACCACCTCCCCACCTTTGCCACTCCAATTTTGCCTAACACAACTCCCCCTACTCCACCTACAACACTTACTACCCCTCCCAATCCCGTGGAACCCATTCCTCCCACGGAACCCTCATCTACTTTGGCACCCGATCCTACCCCTCCCCCTATACCACCTCAAGTCACTAACACCCACCCAATGGTCACCCGTTCTAGAACCGGTAATCTCAAACCCAAAGTCTACCTAGCCCAAGTGGAACCAACTTCGGTCAAACAAGCTCTAGGGGACCCCAATTGGCTTAAAGTTTGATGCCCTCACCAAAAACAACACTTGGACTCTTACAACCCTCCCCCCACACCGAAAAGCCATTGGTTGCAAGTGGGTTTTCAAAATTAAGGAAAACCCCGATGGTTCCATTAATAAATATAAAGCCCGTTTGGTGGCCAAAGGCTTCCATCAACAACTGGGTAAGGACTTTGGTGAGACTTTCTCCCCCGTAGTGAAACCAACCACCATTAGAGTCCTCCTCACACTGGCCCTCACCCAAAAGTGCGAAATACAACAAATTGACATAAATAATGCCTTTTTGAATGGTTTTATACAGGAGGATATCTACATGACACAGCCCCCCGGATTCGTTGCTCAAGACAAGTCACCTATGTGCAAGCTTTATCGGTCGTTTTATGGACTCAAGCAAGCACCACGTGCATGGTATGAGAGGTTGTATAAATTCCTCATCAAGGTTGGTTTCAAGTCAAGTAGGTGCGCTCACTCCCTCTTCATCTATCATGGTCATGGGATACACTTGTATGCACTGGTTTATGTGGACGATATCCTCATTATGGGCTCATCTTCCCGGTTGGTCCAAGCCATTATTGGCAAACTTGAGTCTACCTTTGCTTTGAAGCATCTTGGTCAACCTAAGTATTTTCTGGGTCTTGAGGTGGCTACTCAACCTAATGGTTCCATCATCTTAACTCAACAAAAGTACATCCGGGATCTCTTGGCTCGTGTAAACATGGTGGGGTGCAATGGAGTTGTCACTTGTATCAGTCAATTGTGGGAGATCTCCAATATGTCACGTTGACAAGACCTGAACTTTCCTATTGTGCCAACAAGGTATGCCAATTTCTCTCTAATCCGCTCTCCTCCCATTGGTTGGTCGTCAAGCGAATATTGAGATATCTAAGTGGCACCATCTCCCATGGGCTCTTTCTTCAACCGGCCTCAATGTCCTCTCCTCTTTCTCTAAGAGTTTACTCGGATTCCGATTGGGCTAGTGACCCGGACGATCGTCTCTCTACCTCCGGCTCTTGCCTTTTCCTTGGTCCTAACTTGCTCTCATGGAGTTCTAAGAAACAAACTCTTGTTGCTCGGTCAAGTGCGGAGGCGGAATATCGTGGCTTAGCCATTGCCACCGCGGAGCTTATGTGGTTACAATCTCTTCTTATGGAACTAAAGGTGCCAACCCACACTCCTGTTGCACCCCGAAAAATCCCGGGTTTGGGTTTCTCAATGTACAACGTGGAATAATTTTGGAGCCGCCACCAATATTTTAATTTTAAGACCAAAACATTGAAAAAAGGTCTTTTGGACAAAGCAGATGGTCTTTGAAAACTAGAGATATAGGTTCGGGGGTCGATTACGCGCGAGGAAGGTGTTAGCACCGCGCACGTCCTTTCTACCGAAAGGGAACCTCTAATTAAATGTGTGGTTTTAATGTTTGATTTGAAAAATACCTAGATTTGCCTATTTATTTCTTGTTTGAAGACGAATGAGAAAACTTACTGGAAATTTTATTTTTGGTGAGAAAGGGGGGAAAAAGGGGTTTTTAGAAAAAAAGTGCTTGACGGGACATGGCCCGCTCCTACGTATCTCCCGGTGCGATGGAGAATTCAAAGCTACGTAGTTCTTGGTTCTTTTTGAAAAGTTTTTGTTTTTTTATCTTTTTTAGTGAGTTTTTGAAATAGGACGAGCATTAGCAAATGATTGAACTAGCAGAGGCTATGATGAATCACTACTAAATACTCAAAAAGAGAGTTGCACCGTTAGTCAAACGAACAAAGGTTCTGATGGACTATTGATAACAACTCTTTTTTTATTATCCTTTTGGAAAGTGATTTTCGAAAGAGATTGATTTGTACGATGATCAAACTAACAAAGGTTATGATGGATCATCGTTTATTATTTTTAGGAGAAAAGGACATTGCCACTAATAGCTAAACGAACAGAGGCTCTGATGAGCTACTAGCAACAATGGGTTTGAAAATGATTTTGTTTGTTTTATGAAAATGATTGGTTTAGGGGGATGAAAAGAATTTTTATTTGTTGCGCTTGACGAGAACGTGGCTCGCTCCTACGTATCCCAAACGGGAATCAAAGCGACGTAGTTCTAATTAAAAAATGTTTTTGAAAGGGGTTGAAAGGGACAAGTTGAATCATCCGAGACCATCTTCACCACTTTAGAACATGATGCACTAGGCATGAGTGGGAATCATACGGTTCGTCATCAACAATGGACGATAATATACAAGAACGAGTAGATAAACACTATAGCTAAGTTAATTCGCACATATCACAAAATATTAACAAATGAAAGGACTGAAATACCTCTGATGAAGACAGATATTACAACTCTGAAGAACGCAAACCCCGACTAACTCTTGCAGGAGATCAGCTCAGACGGACCAACGAAACGAATAGAGGAAAAATGAAGCGTAGCACGGGAAAATGAGATTTGCGAGAGTTGTCTTCTCAGATCTCGTGAAAATGTCTGGAGCAATTCTTCTCTGATCTTGTGAGATCTGTCTCTGGAGCAATTCTTCTCTGATCTTGTGAGATCTGTCTCTGTCCCAAAATGAAAATCACACCTACGTATTTATAGGCTTAGGCAACAGTAGAATTTTCGAAAAGACAATTAATGTAAGTGAAGAATCGATTATTGTATGAAGTGTAACAAGTGTATAATCGATTCATTGCCTTTAGAAATTAAAAGAATCGATTGTTTGCTTAGTTGAAATAGGGAGGAATCGATTCATGGCCTTTAGGTGATCCTGGAAATCGATTATGTGGCCTTTGGAAATATGTAGGAATCGATTCTTTATTTTTGGAAATGATAAGAATCGATTATATGGCCTATGGAAAAAGGTAGGAATCGATTTTCAGGACATTTGGAGATCCTGAAAATTGATTTCATAGTCTTTTAAAATTTAAGGAAATCGATTCTTAGCTTTTGCATGAGTATGTGTAGAAATCGATTTCATGCTTTAAACATAGGCAAGGGAAATCGATTTTCAGGACATCCTAAAAGGTAGGAATCGATTCTTCACTTAGATAAAACAATTAGGAATCGATTCATGGCCTATGGAAGAGCCTGAAAATCGATTTCAAGGCCTATGCAATATACTATAAATCGATTCTTGGCCTTTGGAACAAAATAGAAATCAATTCTTGCTTTCCACAAAAATGCTTTTAGGTCTTTGCCATAAAATATTTTCCAAGGCTTGCCATGCATAACATATTTTTTCAAAACTTGCCATGCATACATAACACATTTTCAAAAACTCTAATTTGATGCATGAGGCTTATTGCAAAAATTATTTTTATAGACCCTTTTGTGAGAAATGACCAAAATGCCCTTTTTGACCCTAACTTCCCAAAACGTGCATTCTAACCCTAAAAATGATTTCAAAAACTCTGGGATGGTTTCTAGGGTCCAAAATGCATAATTTATTTTTGTGTGGAAAATTAGGGTTTGGACCTAAGCCGGACAAAATTGGGGTATGACAACTCCCACTCTCCTTTGTGACAACCTTAGTGCGGTGCACATGCCTCACAATCCGGTTCTCCATGCACGCACTAAGCATCTTGAACTTGACATACATTTTGTGAGAGAAAAAGTTGCCGCCAAGAACCTAGAGATTCACCATGTGCCAGCCTATGCTCAACTTGCGGATGCCTTCACAAAGCCGCTCCCTTCCACTACCTTCCTTGATCTTAGAGGCAAACTCAAGGTTGTTCCATTATCCCAACCATGTGTTTGAAGGGGGAATGATAGAGTAAATAATAGGTCACATTGTATGTTAGAGTAGTACACATTATAAACTAGAGTTGTAACTAGACTAGTTAGTATTTTAGTTTATAATGTGTACTACTCTAACATACAATGTGACCTATTATTTACTCTATCACCTACTAGTCCATTATAATTTTGCTGATATGCTAAAAACACTGCTGTAGAAGCACTTCTGGTCTCCGATGATGGGAAGAGTGCAGGAATTTAGTATGTGGCAGTAACGATTTGGCTATTTTAAGTAGGAATGTGTTGCTGATGGGTAGGGATGTAGGGATTAAATTGGAATGCAGGATGTGGAAGCTTTGGTTTGGATATGTAATTAAGGGATGTTGAAGGCGCATGGTTCCTGGAGCGTGGTATATTCAAGATGATAATTTTGAGTGTTGGTGTAGTAACTCTTAGCAGATTGTACATTTCAATGGTCAAGCCAATGTGTAATTGTTCATGTTGTTTCTCAATTGGGGGTACTCTTTTTCCACTGGGTTTTGGCCTTTGATGGTTTTAACGAGGCCCATTTATAATTGTACGGGATTAGAGTACCCATTGTGCTCCCGTCAATAAAATTTTGCTTATCTAAAAAAAAAAGTTATGGTAAAATACTTGTATTGATGTTCTTGCCTTGCTAGTTGAACTTGGACTACTAATCATGAATCCTGTGTTGATATTATGATGTAATGAGATATAGCACTGATTGTCCTATTCCTTAGACTTTTTGTATTTCCATCCATCATCAAAAATATAAGAACTCTAAATTTTATCTAGAGTTTGTTTTATTTAGGTCTAACTACACTGTACAAGTCCTTAAACTATTAGAGAAATCCTAAATAGGTCCATGAGTTAAAAAAATTGAAATTGAGTCCCTAAATTTGTTAATGGGTCTCTGGTGCATGTTAAATTTATACATAAATTGTAGTTAAGTCGTTGAGTTTTTAAATAATTCATAATTAGGCTCATGTGTTTAGGCACTCGATTAAAATTTATTTGAAACTTCAAAGACCTAATTATAAAAGTTTAAGGACCCAATTGAAATACAGGAACTTAACTAAAAATATTTAAAAGTTCAAGGAATCATTTACAATTTTTTATTTTTATTAATTATATTTAAAAAAAATCAATTTATTTCTTTTTTACTAGAAAATTTTATAATTCATTGGGGATTCTATCTAGTTATCAAACCTTTTTATATATGCATATAGTTAAATATATATACTTAATCTTTAATAAGTTTGACAAAGTATCTAAATGAATACCGAGTAAAAGATTAAAGACCAAAAGTATATATATTTTAGAATTGTTTGGAACAAAACCCAAAAAATATACCTCATTGGGACACAGGTGGTGCTCCAAGCTCTGATGGACAACGACACTCTGACATCCAACTTAGTGGCTAATCGGGTGTGCAAGTTATAGGATTTACAAATGCTATTAAGAGTATTAGAGTTGCTAGAAGAAGAAAACATAAAATTGCTACAGGATTTTTCTTGTCCATTTTCAGAAACATAATTACACTTAAATTGCTAGGTTTGAATCACAACTATGCCAAGGGCAACTAAAGGGAATAAAAAGACTTAGGAAATAAAATAAACAAGACCAGTTACTAACCGCACCTCTAAGAATTAAATAAAATCCTTCAATCAGAAACGTTTTGGGGTCTCTCTTTGGACCTGTTAGAACCCATTTTCATCTTGCTAACACCATCAAGTGTAGGGTAGAGTGAAACGTGTACAGTAATTAATTATCGGATGTTGATTTTTCTACCCCCACAATTAGGCCTTATACTCCCACCAATTTAATTTATCCTCATTTTACCCCTCCTAATTTTACCGGTTAACAAATTTTAAAGTTTTATACGGACTTATCTATTTAATAGATAAATTCGTAGTTAAAAAATGAATTATGGATTTATCAATTAAAAAGATAAATCTGTAGTTAAAAAATGAATTACGTATTTATCTATTTAATTGATACATCAGTAATTGATTATATAACTACGAATTTATCAATTAATTAGGTAAATCCGTATTTCATTTTCTTTACCTACCGATTTATCTATTTAACTGATAAATCTGTAGATAAAAAATCAATTACGGATTTATTAACTAAATAGATAAATATGTAATTCATTTTTTAATTACGGATTTATCTATATATTTGATAAATCCGTATTTGTTTCATAAAATTTAAAATGCTATAATTAATTTATGTAATTTTTTATTTTTATTTTTTACCCCACTGACACTCTTGATCGATGAACATAATTTTGACGGCCAAGATCCCACCGACAATTTTGATCAACGATCCACTTTAATTCGCCCTGATGACAGTGCCAGAAAAAAGGAGTCAATGAAATTCGTCTTGATAACTGTGCCTCAACATTGATCAACGGCACACAATCAATGACAATTGCTATAAATACTCACACTTAGCCTAGTTTCTTTCACACCAACATTTCACTCTGATTTAGTAAACATTTGCTTCTTTCACACCCACACACTCCAAAATGAACACTCTTTCAACTAACTTCTCAAGTGATAGCACACTTACCGCCCTTCACTACGTGGACAAATAACCAGAAATGAAAATAGCACATGGTTTGAATGTCCAGACCTTCATGCGCTTGAAGGATACTATCCATACCCTATTTTTTGTTGTCCGCCGGGTTAGACTGCTCCTCCTTCTCAGCCTCAAACTCCACAGACTCTTGCATATGGTGATAACCAGCCTCATAATTCTGATGATAATGCTCCTCCGCATGCTGATTAGGAGCCTCATAATCTTGATCCATACGGTCGCGTCGTGCCTCATCGCGTCTCCGTCGGTGAGAAGCATGGCCCAGTACTCTCACATGAGTCGTGTCCCGGCCAGCTGGCCGTGAACTCTGACCCCAATCATGGCAACGTGGGGTAACTTTGGTCCCCCATAATTTTGCCGTCTCTACCTCTGGTTGGCGGCACTGCAATAAGATAACAACACATTAGTAAAAATATATCAATTATAAATCAACTGCAGATTTATCTTTTAATATAATCCGTATGTAATACCCCGAAGTGTGACCTTCTAGGTTGAGGATAGATAGATAGATCGAGTCAGTTAGGGACTTAGTGATGTGAGCCCACATGCATGCCTAGCCTAATCATGAAGTTTGGATGAAAGTCACAAGTTACACGAATTTTACAAATTTTGAGTCTCAATTCAGTTTTGGTGCCAAGATTCAATCAAAAATTAGGCACAATTTGTTTTTCTCACACATTTTCAATTTTGGAGTCATTTTTTGTTTTTTATTGATTTGAATTTTTGATTCAAATTCTTGAGGATTTCGTTTATTAAAGTGCTAGATCTGAATATTTGAAGTTTAAATTCAGTTAGATCTTGAAATTTAAGTCACAATTGTCAAAATTTTGATATCTAGATCTAACAAACTTTGTAAAGGTAAAATTAGTCAAAACAGAAAAACTGTTCTCCTTTCCTATCATACTTTCAGCAACATTTAGCACTAACTTTTCTTGTATCAGCCTTGAATACGCACTAGTGGAAAAAACACATTTTACATCAGGAATCTATATCGGTTAAAAAATACCTGATATTAAAATGGAGGCGGTGGCGTTCCTTGAATACGTATGTTTTCATTTTTTTTCTGGTTTTCGTTCTCGTTTCTTGATTTCGTCTTGATTGTCGTTAAATTTGCAACATATTACATCTTTCTTTCGTTGGATTTGAGCAACATTTCATCCAATTCGAAGTCAAAAACGAACTCATCTTTATTCTTCGAATTTTGATTTTGTATTCTCTTGATCGTTTTTGATGAAATTTGTTGCTATTAATCACTTTCTGCAGTGATTTCACACCTTATGCAACTTGTTTGGTGAATTTTGGTTGAGTTTTGAGCGTTTTCCCAATTTCCAAAACCTAAACGCGATTTGGGTGATATAATCGCTTTGTTCAAATTGATGGTATATTTGGAATCCTTGTGAAATTTCGCATGAGATGCACTACTCATTTGTATGATGGTGCTGAATTGAGAAATTTGGAAATTGCACTTGTTCTTAATGTTCTTGATAATCTGTTCTTCAATTCTGCACTTTGATCCGAAACTATTATTGTCAAACTTCAATTTGTGTTAGCGAATTCAATATAGCTCCATTTACAGTGATTCAAAAACCAAGTTATTGGTGTCAAAATCTAGTATTATTTGAGAGACTGAAAAAAAGAAAATACTACAAAAAATATAGCAAAAAAATAGTAAAATAGTCAAAGAAAAAGGCAAACCCTCACCGCGGGAGCATCAAAATAATTCATAAAATTCCAGAAATATTCCTACTGTTTCTATACATTTTTTTTGGATCATTTTGCAATTTTCTCCAGATTTTTTGGAACACGTGGACCATTTTACCCTTAGAGGCTTATATGCTCATTTAGTTGCAATATTTGTTGGTGCCTTGTTAGCAAACTTTTTTGAGTCACTTTTTTGTAGTTTAAATTTGTCTTTAAATACTCTGAATTTGGTTTAGCTTTTCATAATTTTTTCTTTTAACTTTTATGTCTTCAAAATTTCTTAGTTTTGTCATAGTAGTCTCATTTTTCTATTCCTCGTGGTGATTGATCATACATGTCTTGGGTTCTATAGTAACATCAACATCAATGTTTGGATAGTAGCTTATAGGTTCCTTTTTCAAGTTCTAAAGGAGAATTGAGTGACTTGAGTGACCTACTTTCTATTTGTGTGCCCAAAAATCCTTGAGTGAGAGTGTTTCCTAAAAATCCTAGACACGAGTGGAGTGACATTTAGTGAGGTAAACACTTTGGTGAGGACTTATTGTAACAGCCCAGGTCCAACGCATTGGCCACCCCAGCACTGTTACATCACGGTCTTCTCTACCCCCATTGTAGAATTTTTGCCTTCCGTGGGAATCGAACCTTGCACCTGAGGCATAAGTGCAAGTTAAACACACCTCCCACTACCAATTGAGCGCACGCTCAATTGGTAGTGGGAGGTGTGTTTAACTTGCACTTATGCCTCAGGTGCAAGGTTCGATTCCCACGGAAGGCAAAAATTCTACAAGGGGGGTAGAGAAGACCGTGATGTAATAGTGCTGGGGTGGCTAATGCGTTGGACCTGGGCTGTTACACTTATTGATGGCTATTTTTATACTAACATTCTCTTGTAGGTACACACAATTTATTCCATGATGAAGTCCATATTTGATAGGACGTATGATTCACCATTGAGGTATGATTCCCCAATGAGGTATGATTCTCCTTGGAGGTATCATTCCCCCAAAAGATATCATTCCCCTATTGGATATGACTCTCTATGTGAATATTATGACAAAAGAAATAGGAGGCCTAGATATGTTGTTGGAGAGGATGAAAGGAGCCATAAAAGGAGGGACATAAAAGAAAAAAACTCCTCCAAATATACCCACACCAATACTTGGAAGGCCAATTCAAAGAGGGAGGAAGCCTATACACCTAAAATGGTAAAAGATAAAGCTTCGGCCATAGTGCCAAAGTGTAAGGAAACTTTCTCTTCTACTACTACTCCTTCTACCTTTCATACTAGATGTCTTGTGTCAACTAGATTATGTTGTTTGCAAATTGATGTTGGAAGTTGTGTTAATTGGGCTAGCATTCGGTTAGTCACAAAGCTCAATCTTCCTACCCTCAATCATCCAAACCCATACAAAATACAATGGATTAATGAGCAAAAAGAAATAGTCGTGGATAAACAAGTGCTTGTTAGTTTTTCCATTCATAGGTACAAAGACGATGTCTTATGTGATGTTGTCCCTATGGATGCTGGCCACCTAATCTTAGGAAGGCCATGGAAAATTGATACAAAATCAATCCATGATGGATATACAAACAAATACTCCTTTATGCATAAGAATTTGAAAATCGTTCTTTCTCCCCTTAGTCCTCAAGAAGTTTTGAAATACCAAATCATTTTGAAAAATAAAATTGAGGAGGAGGAAAAAGAAAGAAAGGCCAACCTCAAGTTGGAAGGCCAAAGTGTAGTTGTGGTAGACACCCCTAATTTTGATCATGACACTCACAATGAATTACAAGGCAAAAGAGTTGAGGAAAATGACACAAAGAAAACAAAGAGCTTAATTGTAGTGCCTAACAAGGACCCAAAGAGGAAGGGTTGTATAAGCCTTAGGAAACCTTTGCATGATGTATCATATGAACCTAGGGTTTTCATCTCTAACTATTTCCTTGCACATAGTTTTGTTAATTTCTTGTTTAGGACATCTTTGAATTTGTTTCCAAAACCACTCTTGTGTGAACTCCAAGGCACTTCCGAGAGCGAGCCCTAGAAAGGAAAGTTAAAAGTAATGGAGACACTTCTTAATGTTGAAAAATTCCAAAGGTATAATATTCTCCCCGTACTCTTCATTCCTTATCCTAGTTATGTTTCAATTCCTTGGAAGCTCACCTTGCTTTGGATTTTGCTTAAACATGTGTTTGGAATTTGCATGAGTAGGCTATTATTTGGGGTTACTCACTTTCGTTTTGATCCTGGTGGATCCTAAGCTTTTCGTGCATTTGTGTAGTTGTTTTTTTTTCTTTTCAAAATACGTGATTTTTTGTCCATCTTTGATGTAGGTTTCTAAGAGGGGCACTTGAGGACAAGAAATTTGTAACATCCTAATATTTTACTCATCAGTAAAATCTAGAATATTACAAGTTTATAATCAATCAGAGATATGCATTTGTAAGTTTGGATAAAGTAAACTCTAAACTCTAGAGGGAAGTAACTTTCCATGACTTAGATACTTAAAGGATTAGTAACCATAATAACTTGAATTGAAAACTCCATCAACTTAGTGGAATAAACTCTTAGAAGAGTTAAAATACATAGTTTAATCCAAACCGCCAAGGCATATATCCTAACAATGAAAGGAAATGCTATATGAAATACATCGACCAACTAAGTGGTTTCCAATCTCTATTACAAAGGCACTTAAATTAAACAACATCATAACATGAGTTCATAAATGAGCCTCAATCCATAAGATAATCAAGAAGCTATTTCCCATGCTTTTGCCGTCAATAATTTCCACCTGTTTATCAATAATTTCCACCTGTTTATCTGAAAATCACAACACATATAAAGAATGAGATTATAAAATCTCAATGAGTTCCTCAGCGGTACCTCAATATACATATACTCACGATATCTTTTAATTGTATTACCTAGAATGCATCCCCCTAATGCAATAAACTTACATAATATAAATGCTACTACGTATACTGTGGGGAACCCGTCCTCAACATATATTCCTTAAACTAAACCTCTGGGCCTTGAGATTAGGTTCATGAGACCCACCCCAAGTACATTCTCCATTCATTAATTCATTTGTATGTGTACTTATATATGTACTAGTTAGTTCTTCACTCATATGTTCTCAACAAAGTACCCAATAAGCAATCAAATACACATCTTAACAATAACATATCGTTGCCTAATCAAGTTGTAAACATTTACATTCGGATTAAGTATGGAATTGGGATAGATGTAGCATCAAAGAAATGAGAAAATGGAAGATTTCTTTTAAGGTATTTTAAGCTATACCGATTCAAAAAATGAATTTTAAGCTATTTTGTGCATTTCTTTGGTCCTCAATCTTTCCGAATTCCATAAACAATGCAAACGAAATAATTACAATTATCATGATCAATCAAATTCAGAAACATTACAGATCCATTGGAGATCAAAACATTAGACACTTATGTAAAACAAATTTTACCCTTTTTGAGCTAAATGCTCAAACACCCATTTTTACGAAAGGTGGGGTGCAAAACCAACAAGCAATCAAACAGTAATTAATAACCAAAGGGGTTGAAACCTTGTAAAGCTTCAAATCCTAAGGGTGTGTTTGGGAGTTTGGAGGGGAGGGGAGGGGAGGGGTTGAGACTAATAGTGTAAATTCTTTAGTAATTGGGAGAAAAATTATCCCTCTAAACCCCCCAAACCCCTCTCCTAGTTTATTTTTGGAGCCCCTCCAAACTCCCCAAAATATGGAGGGTTTTGGAGGGGCTCCAAAAATAAACTAGGAGAAGGGTTTGGGAGGGTTTAGAGGGATAATTTTTCTTCTCATCACTAAAGAATTTACACTATTAGTCCCAACCCCGCCCCTTCCCTCCCCTCCCCTCCAAACTCCCAAACACACCCTAAAGTCTTAGAAACTAATGGAAGGAGGAAAACTCACCTTACTCAAACTTTGAAGTTGGCGCTACTTTAATAACAACTTCAATTTCTTCTACACTTTGCTAATCCTCAACCAGCTTCAATCCTCTTGTCGTTAGCCTCATTCTCAAGTTCACACCTACTTCTAACACTTCCTACATTCCCAAACTCAGGTTCTTCTCTTAAAATTGACATTCCTTGTCAAAAAGGGATTCTCAAAAGCCTTATTATACTTGTACAAAACTTCCTTCATCACCCTTACAACTCTAGCTCTAAACCAACGATTTTGACCTTAAAAAATCCAATTTCCAGCACCCAATCTTTGGTTCCAAATCCTCTTAGATACTCATGAGCTAATCACTTCTATTTTTCCAAAAACCAGCACATGCAACTCGATTTGAGGATGAGAAGAGGATTTCCCCAAAATTGAGTTTTAGGTTAAGATTCTTGGGTTAGGAATTTCTGATTTATAGAGGGTCTTGAAATGATACAGGGGTAGACAAATTGAAAGATAAAGTGAAGGTTTAAATGTTTGAGAAAATGAGGATGAGTTTCGGCTCACTCTCTCTTGGCTTTCCTCTTTTCTCCCTCACCTCACTTTCTTTCCCTTCCTTCGTTTTTGTGTTTTTGGCTGAAAGTGAAAATTGAAGTTTTGAATGTGTGTGTTACTTGAACAAGGTCAGCTGAATATACAATAGGGTTTTTGGGCTTAGGCTTAAGTGAGTTGGATCAAATGGGTGCAAATAAAAATTTCTTGCTACAACCCCCCTCTTATTTCTATACTAGATTTATTCTACCTATCACAAAACCCATATAATTTACTTTAAATCATTTAAGTATCAAACAATAGATTAATTACAACCACAACAAGGTAGTGTCTAAGGCAAGTAAATCCTTACTTTGGCTCTAAAAATAAATAATTGAAATCATTTCTAACATCAAAACATATAATTTAAAATAGACTTATTACACGGTAATACTCAAAGTAATTCGTTTAATTCAAAGTAATTCGTTTAATTACTTTGGGTGTTACAAAATTCAAGAGGTGGAGTATGATGTGAGACCACATGCATACCTAGCCTAATCATGAAGTTTGGATGAAAGTCACAAGAAACAAAGCTCAAAAGTCAAAGTCAAGGGAAAATACTTTAATGTGCTTAATCTAATCATTAAGACAAAAGCACATTAAAGATGACCATGTACATAATAGGGATTTCTAGGATACCCAAACCCTAGTGTCTCCTATGTTTTAGCTTTCTTTTAATAATTGTAAAAGACTTGTAATTTTGGGCCATGTGGCTTAGATTAGTTTTGGGCAAAAGGCCTTACTTGTAATTGTGGATTTGGGCTTTATATTGTGGATCTAGGATCCAAAATGTCCATGATATAAATACCTCATCTTTTAGTGTAATGAAGGAGAACCTCTTGGATGAATGAAATCATATTCTCAATTTTGCAAAATTGAAAGCCTAGAGAGATACCTAGTGAGAGGTGAGAGTGGCGAGTAAATGCATATGAGAGGTGCGGTTCATCATGAAGTTTCTCCAATGGTTCTTGATGAAGAGGTCCTTGCTCACAACCTTGGGGCTAGGAGCACCCAAGGCTAGTTGATCTTATCGCCTTCCAAGAAGGTGTGGCGATCATTCATCCCATATCCATCTCTAGTCTCATCCACATTTGATCTTTCTTCTACTTTTTTATGTAAGTTCCATGTGTTTTGTGTTGTATGTTCTTCATTTTCCTTTATTTGTCAACAACACTTGTTCTTGATCTTGTGTGAGAATTATTGAATTTTCCAAATTCTAGATCCTATCCTTCTTGATCTATTTTAGATCATATCATGTGTCATCAAAGCAGACTTGATTCATATCACTTAGGGAGGTAATGGTCAGACATTCTAAGTGTGTTGTTGTGGGGCATTGAGCCTGATCAACTCAATTTTTCACAACAAGATACTAAGGACTATGACATTTGAATTCCTTAGCCCCGAACCCTTTAGATTTCTAGACCTCTTTATCAGAGTGCGTAGCGGTTGCAGAGAAGGTATGGTAATTTCATGAAGGAAAAGTTCATGATACGTTTAGGGATTAGTCGTTCCGATTTTTTATGACAAAAATCCTAAAAGGTGGGGAGTAATGTAATACCCCGAAGTGTGACCTTCTAGGTTGAGGATAGATCCTAAAGTAGAATCAATTGAAGTTAAGGTTATGAATTTAAAGACTTTGATTGTACTAACCCTTGTACAAGTGTTATGGATTAATGGTGCTTGTGCTAACTTGATTGTTAATGCTTTATTTAATGATACAATTATAAATATGTTTTATGAAATTATGTGCTAATTACGATTATCATGAGAATGTTATGATTGATGAATTGTATTGGAATGTCTTATATTGAATGAAAATGTGTCTTTATTAAAGTTATTAGATTTATAAAAAGAACTAGGATGATTTTGCAATAGGAGTTTTAGGAAATAGAAACACATTAGGAAAAGGGGGGGGGGGGGGTGTAATCACCAACTCATATCTACATCTCACCGTGAGCTGATCATTGGACCCAAACCCATTATTTGTTTTAGCTGATTGAAATAGAAGAAAAGAGGGAATCCTTCCTTTTAAGCGGACACACCCTGGAGCATAAATTGGCGCCAAACTTTCAAGGGTATTTCCGTAATTTCAATGTAAAATTTTGGTGCATTTTCAACTTCAGATTTCAACACCTACTTTGCTTCTGACTCTCTGATCAAAGCAGAAGAGAGAAAACAAAAAGTTGCAAGAGAGAGGAGTTGTGAGGGAGAAGAGAGAGAGGAGTTGTGAGGGAGAACAGAGAGAGGACTTACAAGAGAGAAGAGGGAGAGGTAGACGGAGACAAAATGAGAGGGTGAGATGCGATGGTGAGGGAGAAAAAATCATCTTGTCGCGGCGAGGAGAGAGAAACGTGATGACAGATTGAGAATGGAGATGCGACTATGATGGAGAAATGTGGTGGTGAGAGAGATGGTGGTGGCGTTGGCCGAGATGTGGTGGTGTGAACACGGTTCTAAAATGAATCCCTTCCCTCCCTCACTTCTTCCTCATCTCTAATTCTCTGATAGAATTTGCGGTCACAAATTCTCCCTCCTCCCTTAACCAAATGAATCTCTAATAGCTGCAAGAGTGTGAGAGATCAAAACAATGGCAGAAATAAAGAGAAGAAAAAAAAGAGAGGGAGAAATGGAGGCTGCGAGAGATGAGGGAAAAGAGCGGAAACGATAGTGGGGAAACAGCGGCGATCAGGTGGAGCACGGCGGCAACGTCGTTGGTGTGCTGGAGATGTTCGATTTGCAATCGGTAGCGGAGATGAGTTCTGATGGTGAGTTCCCAAGCATCGCCCCCTCTCCTCCTATTTACATTTCTTCTTATTTCTCTATGTTTCTATTTTGCCTTTTTCACTCTCTATTTCTCTGTCCTTTTGATTTTCTATCACCAACCAAGTTTCACGTCTTCTGAGAACAATCACTGTTTTGCCTTATTTCTCTATGTTTCTATTTAATGGATTAAAATCAGGCTACCAAATGAACAATAAAAGCACACCTAGTTTGTAGTACCAAGAAGGTTGCGATTGTATTATTCGTAAGTCTTCTACAAAAGAAATTGTAAGTTCTTAATGCCCTTTTCCTAATGAAATACGACCCCATTTACCTATTGGTTGTCACAAATCTTGAAGTTTGGATATCAAATTGTCCAACTTAATACGCTTAACACCCTATGAAAGTAAGAACCTATCGTGAAGGTGTGTCTTGCATCCCTCCAAACCAGCCACATACTCCTCTTACGGAATAGATAATGCTAATTCATCCCCTTTAATGCACGGGCGGGGTAGTTGACTAAAAGGAATGCCACAAATTTTGTCTTTTATTCCAATAAGGGCTTGTGCAAAAGACTTAATTGTATTTTTTCGGTGCCAAAATATGTACCTCTTTTTTTGGCTTAAATTCACTTTTGGTCCCCCTATTTTATCAAATCCGCAATTTTGGTCCTCCTATTTTATTTTTCGCATCATTGATCCCTCAATTTTATCAAATTTGCAATTTTGGTCCCCCTATTTTATTTGTCGCAATTTTGATCCCCCAACTTTATAAAATTCCTAAAGTTAGTCCCCCGATTAAAATTCCATCCAATTTTTTACGGTAATACTGACATGTCAATATGGTGGTGACGTGGCAGACGCATGTTGTGCTACGACACTCAGTGATTACGCCAATAGCACTACAAGAAAAACAGGATTTACCGACGGATTTTTTTCCTTTGGTAACGTACGAAATCCGTAGGTAATGCTACAGTACCGATGAAAAAATCCGCCGAAAATTACCGACGGAAAAAATCCGCCGGAAATTACCGACGGAAATTCCGCCGGAAACGACAACAAATCCGCCGGTAATGATTTGATTATTTTATTAATTTTTATTCAAAAACCGCCGGTAATACTAAAAAACTACCGGAAGCGTTTTTTGTTTATTTGTTTTATTAAAAAAAACCACCGACAATAATAAAAAAACCGCCGGAAATGTGTTTTAAAATTCAAAAACCGCTGGTAATAACAACAAACCGCCGGTAATTATATTATTATTTTATTATTTTATTCAAAAAACCCCCGGTGATTAGCAAAATCTGCCGGAAATAAAATATTAATTTTGTTAAAAAAATTTGAAATAACCGAAAAAATGTTTTTTTTAAAAAACACTGGAAATTAAATATTTAAAATATTATATAAAAGACAATAATATAATAAATTATAATTAGATTAGATAACTAGAATAGTTCAGATAATTAAAAGCGATAAACGTACAAATCCGACAAATTACAAATTAAATATCCAAACATATAAATTCAAATAATCTGAATCTACTGTGGGTCGTCTTAGTAGCCTCCTCTGGTCGGGTCTGTTAACCAATTATTAAACTCATTGTCATTGAGATTAATATGTGTGTCTAGCTGAGGCTGCTGTTGCGACTGCTGCGAGGATTGCTGGTGTGGCTGTTGTTGGAAAGAAGGCGGCGGGGACTACTGCTGAAAAGGAGCCTACGAGGACTACTGCTGTGGCTGCTGCTGGAAAGGAAACTTCTGAAACTGCTGCTGAGAGTTAATGCTACCATATGGGATCTGGTAGGGAGGCGGGAAGACACCATACGGCTGAAAAGCACCGCCGTAAGCCTGCTGCTGCAACTGGTACTACGGCTGAAAAGATGATGATGGCATGGAAGGCATCGGGGGATCAGTCATATCGAAAAAACGCTTCCAGCGCTCCTCATTTATCTTAGTGTACTCGCGCATCTGTTCAATAATCAGTCAATGCTCCTGCATTTCCTGTTCATGACGCTCTCTCTGCTCATTACTTAGTCGTTGTTGCTCGCTCAACTGATTCTCCACTTCACTTAATTTCTGCGTCAGTTGTTGAACATTTTGTAAGTCTGCAGCAGTAGGCATAGCAGAGCGACCAGTACTATCAGCAGAAGATGATTGACCCCGACTTGGAATAATACTTCTTGCTTTTTCAAAAATCGATGGGCCTATACTACCAGTTCCTGCCAAACGACCACTTCTTTGTGGACCAACGGATCTCTTCCAAGCATCAAAATCATGTTGTTGTTCCTCGATGGGATCACAAGTACTATCACTGCTCTGCTGAGTCTCTCGATATTGGGTCATTTCACCCTCGTTTGTTTTCCTAAAAATAAAAATCAAAAAATGAATAAGTATTAATATAACAAAAAAAGAAATCAATATATAATTAATAGGCATTAATAATTGTAAGAGTAGTTACATGAACACTCCTCGAACATTCATCAACAAAATCCCCCGTACTCTATCAGACATGAAGATGACGGTGTAACTCAGGAAACCCAATGGGACGACGATGCAAGGCCTCCTACATAGTTATTAATAAAATACATATTAATATAATTATAATACTAAGAATATTGATCATGAAATTGACTATCACATAGACTAAATATAAATTAATAATTAATTAAAGTTACCAAGCGTCTGTGATGTTGAGCAGCATTGACAGAACCAGATGTGTGTATGCAGCCACCTTAGAAGCACGATTCTTCTTAGTTTTTTCACATTTTTCTTTGAATTCTGGACTATTCCATTTGCCTTTCAGCACGTGCCAATCAGATTCTCCCAGAAAAGGAGGCTTCTTATCACTTAAACGTGCATCCCGAAGTAACTCAGAAAGACGGTGAGAAGCTCTTTTATGGAAGATTTTCTCAACCTCCTTCTCTATCCCGGGTTTCCATGCCATTTTTTCCTATTAAATTATAAATAACTTGTCAATAAAAAATAAATTAATCAATTAAATAAACTGGCTAAATAATTATAAATAAGTAAAACAACTTACTCTGAATCTATCAAACATCATCTTTCTTGAATCAATATTCTTTTTAATCTCCATCCAAGACATCCAAGGTTTGTTGTAATTCTCCTTGATCACATTTGTTATTGAGCTGGATGCACCCTTCGAAGGATAAAACCAATACATTAATAAATATATATTAATATATTTATTAAAAAAACCACTAATTATCATTAATAAATATATATTCTCACGCTTTTCCGATAATGGTCAATACAATACGACCATCGTCTGCTAACTCTAGTGGCTCCTCCGGAAAATTATTCAGATGTACGACCTCATCTTCTACATTTGCAGGGGCATCTTCGATCTCATCATTATCATGATCGTTGACATCTACTCCCACAAACTCATGCACCTGCGATGGTCCTGAGCCATCTATAGAGGAAGGAGGGAGCACAAATCTGTCACTAGCAACTACACGAACTATTCGACGTCGTCGCCTGCGTACTGTAGTAGAAATCCTCTTCCCTTTATCAGGAACAGTCGGTGGTATGGGTGGGTCAGATCCTGATCCTGACAAGACTGTATCTATATATATTTTTAAAAATGGAAATAAAAAATTTATAATTAAGCAAATTAACATCTTATTAGTACAATATAATTTTATAAAGACAAACGTACAGTGATCAAATTAACTAAGCAAACTAACAACATCTTATTAATTAAGTCAAACTAAATATATAACATAACATTACATAACAAATTGATCAAATAAGAAATTAATTGACATCCCATTCTCCCTCGAAATCATCTTCATCAGACGAGTGAAGTCCTGATACACTGACATGGTCTGTTGCATCTTCATCTGCATCTTCTTCTCCATCAACTTCATCACCAGTGTTTGGCTCATCACCTAACCGAGTTATGGGTTCAACTTCGATCACTTCATTTACATTGGACGACATTTCATCCATATGATATGGCACGTCTTCCACTGTCTCATCATTTGTCTCAATCCGACCTCTTGGTTTAGTTTTAATTGCGACACACCAACCACGCCTATCCATCCGTGTTGATGGATAAGGGACATAATAGACTTGTCTCACATTTTGTGCAATTACGAACGGATCATACATTCGATATCTACACTTTATTCTAATGTCCATTGTATTTGACTTTGGATTCAATTGTGTTCCTCGAGGTGACGAATCAAACCAGTTACAATAAAAAACCACTACCTTTTGACTATAGTCTAGATGGGGGTAAGTAAGTTCATATATGTGTTCAATCACACCATAGCAGTCATCTTCACCTCTCCTAGTGACACCCTTCATGCAAACTCCACTATTAACTGTTTCTCTACCATGTGTCCATTGCCTAGTGTGAAATTTGTATCCATTGACAATGTATATGTGCCACTCTTTAACACATCTTTGAGGACCCTCAGATAAGTTCCTCAGGTGTTGGTTGGAGGAGATAAACTTGTTGCTTAAACCAGTTTGGAAAATGTGCATGAATATGAGCAGAAGGGTCTTATTCATTTACTTGCTCGGATGACAAGAATTCCCTGATAAGATAACAATTTGTTACATATGTATTTGTGTTTTAATTAATTAAAAATGTAGCTAGGCCTAAAAATACGTACTCAATGAATGGTTGGATCTCAGTACAATTTATCAAGACATGAACATGGACTGAGTTTAACTCTTCATCTATTAGCCAGTGAATAGACCCCTTCTCAGATTGACGACCAGGCAAACAAAAGACGGATAAAGCTAGCTGATGTCTTGGACATTCAAGTTCCATTTCATTCCGACTACTTCTAGGAGCAAATTCATTCTTGAAATAATAGGAACAAAAATGGGTTGTTTCACGGTATAAGTAAGAGGAACATATTGATCCTTCAACTCTAGCCTTATTTTTCACCGATCTCTTTGAATCACCCATGAACATAAATTTAAAGAAGATGGTATCTTAATCAATCATCTATATAATCTATATACATAACACTTAACTGTTACTAAGTGGCTTCAGTCTCAAGAGGGGGGTGAATTGAGATTTTAAAAACTTCTCCCCTTTTAACGACTTAGATTAATTTTCGCGCAGGTTTATGGAAGTGAAGGAAAAAGAAAATAAAGAACACAGCAGATTTATACTGGTTCGGCCACCTCCCAGTGACCTACGTCCAGTCCTCACACCCTTGTGAGATTTTCCACTAACACAACAAGGCTTACGGGTGCCTTGGAAACCTTTACAGACTCAGGCACTCTCCTCCTAGGATACCCCACCTATGAAGAGCCCTCAAATCTATTACAACAATAACAAGAGATACCCCACCCCTGTTACAACCAGCTGCCCCAGAAAGATACCCCACTTCCTAGTACAAACAGCTACCCTAGAGAGATACCCCACTCCCTAGTACAAAATACAACAATAAAACAATTACAAATGTAAAGACCAAAATACCTCTTGTGTAGGCAGATATTACAACTTGAAATTTCGCAACCCGACTAACCCTTGCGAGAGATCAGCTCTGACGGACGAACAGTACGTGAAGAGCAGAAGTGAAAATGTAAAAGGGTTGTTTTCGTTTGATGCGTTTATCGTGAAATGGGTTGTGTGAAAAATGATTTGCAAAGCCTTCTATTTATAGGCTTAGAAAAATATAGCCGTTGAGTAAAATATAGAAATGATGAAATCGATTAAGTGCCTAAATAGCCTAGGAATGATAATCGATTCTTGCTTTCAAAAGGAAATAACTCATAAGTGTTTGATCGATTGATTTCTTTTCAAAGGATAGGTGAAATCGACTTTATGCCTGAATATAACTAGGATGAAAATCGATTGTGTGCCTGAATAGTCTAAGATGACAATCGATTCATGTCTTGTTTGAAATAAGATGCAAATCGATTTATAACTTAAAAACAGGAAGGGAATCGATTTTATGCTTGAATACATTAAAAGAAGAATCGATTCTTGGCCCGAAAACTGAGTTGAACTTTCCTTTTATCATTCTCCGTCCATTCGTTTCTTTCTTTTACTGTGAGTGTGCCATTTACCATGTGCGTGGGAACAAAAGGTCCATTTTCCACAGCATCCCAAATATCTATATCTACCCCTTCTCTGAATATTCTTATTCTTTCTTTCCAATATGCATAGTCTTTTCCGTTGAATCCCGGAGGACGGATAAGAGATGCACCATCTTGCGTATACCAACCTGAAGCCATTTCTCTTGAAGCTGCTAGGCCCTTTATACAAGAGTCTAGCTTTGATACCACTTGTTGCCAAGTGGCTTCAGTCTCAAGAGGGGGGGTGAATTGAGATTTAGAAACTTTTTAGATCTTTTGAAAACTTTTTCCCCTTTTTCAATGACTTAGATTAATTATCGCGCAGGTTAAATGGAAGCGAAGGAATTAGAAATAAAGCAGTAAAGCACGCAGAGATTTATCCTGGTTCGGTCACCTCCTAGTGACCTACGTCCAGTCCTCACACCCTTGTGAGATTTTCCACTAACACAAAACAAGGCTTACAGGTGCCTTGGAAAACCTTTACAGACTCAGGCACTCTTCACCTAGGATACCCCACCTATTGAAGAGCCCTCAAATCTAACCACAATACAACAAGATATACCCCACCCTTGTTACAACAAGCTGCCCCAGAAAAATACCCCACTTCCTAGTACAAATAGCTACCCTAGAGAGATACCCCACTCCCTAGTACAAAATACAACCAATAAACAATTACAAACTTAAAGACTGAAAGACCTCTAATGTAGGCAGATAATACAACTTGAAGAATACAACCCCAAACTAACACTTGCAGAAGATCAGCTCTGACGGACCAGCGGAATGAGAAGAGCAAAAATAAAATATAAAGAGTTTTTCTAAAAGTGAGAAGTGAGAAATCGTGGAATGGGTTGGTTGAGAAATGAACACGATGAGGCCTCTATTTATAGGCTATGAGAAAAAGAAGTTTACGTTGAAAATAATGTAAGAATCGATTATATGCTAAAATATATTGGATCTGGGAATCGATTCCTATGTGTGACTTCTTTTAAGTGAGAATCGATTTTGCTTTACTTGAGAAAGAGTAACAATCGATTTTTATGATTCAGGAGGGCTAGAAATCGATTTCATACTTTGTGGAATAATGTATGAATCAATTCTTGGCTTGCCTGAGATGTGTAGGAATCGATTTTCAACTTAGTAGATGTTGCGCCCGAAAAAGTCCCCGAGGGAGAACTTTCCTCGTTCACAACTTTTCCTATGACAATGAAGCCGCCACCAATATTTATTAAGGAAAATATTAGGAAAACCTTTTTTGGAAAGCGATTGGTATTGCGAAACTAGAGAATAGGGTTCGGGGGTCGGTTACGCGCAGGGAAGGTGCTAGCACCCCACACGTCCTCTCTACTGAGAGGGAACCTTTAATTAAATGTGTGGTTTTAGTGTGTTGACTTGAAAATACTTAATTTTGCCTCTCTACTTCTTATTGAAAAAGTCTTAATGAAAATCTTTATTTATTAGGAAAAAAAAAGGGGCAAAATGGGTTTTTAGAAAAAAAACGCTTGACGGGACATGGCCCTCTCCTACGTATCTCCCGGTGCGATGGAGAACTCAAAGCTACGTAGTTCTTCTTTGTCCTGAAAAGGTTTTTGTCTTTTATCTTTTTAGTGAGTTTTCGAAATAGGACAAGCATTTAGTGAATGATTAAGCTAACCAAGGTTATGGGTAATCACCGCTAAGTACTCTTGAAAATGAGAGTCACTACCGCCAGTCAGACGAACAAAGGCTCTGATTGACTATTAATAGCGACTCATTTTTATTTGTTCTTTGGAAAGGGGTTTTCGAAAGAGATTGATCGGCACGAATGATCAAACTAACAAAAGTTATGGGTGATCATCGCTTGTTGTTCTTTTGGGAAAAAAAAAACATCGCCACCAATGGCTAGACGAACAAAGGTTCTGATTAACCACTAGCGACGATGGGTTGAAAATGATTTTAGAAAGGAAAATGTTTTTGTTCTGAATTTGATCTTGGTTTGCAAAAGTGATTCTTTTTTGTTACGAAAATAACTCTTTTTCTTGTTATGCAAATGCTAAACTTTTTATGGTTGCGCTTGACGAGAATGTGACTCGCTCCTACGTTTCCCAAATGGGAATCAAAGCGACGTAGTTCTAACGAGCCTTGAAAAGGAAAGGCTTTTTGCTTTGGCTTTGAAAAGTGAAGGGCGTTCATAATGATCAAACTAACAAGGGTTATGGGTGATCATTACTAAAACCCACTTAAGTGCATGTAAAAATCTCCTTTTGAAAAAATGAAAGCCTTCATGATGACCAAACTAACAAAGGCTATGGGTGGCCATCACTAGCACTCCATTGTTAATAATCATGCAAGCAAAGGCTTCGCAGGACCACTAACAAAGTTTTTGATTTAATGAGTTTTCGCAATTGGGTTGATTCTTATTTAGGGAAAAGGAAATCTGTTATTTGGGAAAAAAGATTTTGTGAAAAAATAAATTTATTTAGGGGAAAGAAGTTTAAAAAAAAGAGAAACAGGGGGGTGCAGTAGTAAAATGGGGTGCAAAGACCAAACTGCCCTTGCTTTCCTAATATAAAAGCAAAAATCTCAAAACAGCAACCCTAATTTCCTCTCTCCCTCACGCGGCGCTCATCTTCCCCAAAATGTCAAAACCTAATTTTTCTTCCCTCTCTCTCCTTGCTGCGGCCGTGTCTCTTCTTCCTCTTCCCCCTAATTTCGTTTTGCTTCCTCTCTCACTGCTCTGTGTCCGCCTCTCTCCTCCTCTCCTCACCAAATCGTTTTCTTCTCCCTCTCACTGTCGCTAATGGCCGAAATGGGCGAAGGGGTGTTGTTTTTGGTCGTGGCCGTGAACGACATTCGCGGTGGAAGGGAGGGAACAGTGAGGGAGTTTGGGGTGGTTGTTGTTCCGGCGGTGGTTGTTTGGGTGGTTTTGCGGTGCGCACGGTGGTACGGTGGAGGGTGTTGGTCGTTTTGGCTGCGGTGGTTTGGGGAGAAGGGATGAGGGTGGAACGACCGAAACAGTGGAGGTGGTGCGGCGGTCTAAGGCGGATGGTGGTGCTCCGGTGGTTCATGGTGGTTTACGATGGTGGTGATGGGTGGCTCGCGGTGGTGATGTGGAGTTGTGGTAGTGACAGTGGAGTGGTAGTGACTGTTTGGTGGAGGTCGTGCACCGTGGTGGCTGGGGTGTAGGAGGCGGCGGAGTGTGGAGGGAGGTTCACGGTGGTGTGCGGTGGTGACCACCACGGACGGTGGCCGGAGGTGAGGTTTAGTTCTTTTCTGTCTCCCTTCTCATTTTATTTACCATGTTTCTGTTTTTTTTTTAAACTAAATAAGTAAATAAATAAAAAACTTTTCTAAAACCTCTTTTGCTACTGTAATATTTTGTTTTGCTACCTCTTTTTATTTCTCAACACCCTCCACATGCTATATGTATTTTTAAAAAAAATTGAATAGCCTTTGTAAGGAAACAGAAAAGAAAAAAAAACGTGTATTTGGTGTTGATGAAGCATAAACTACACTAAGAGTTAACATATGAATAAAATAGCAAGTAAACAAGGCATATGAATAAAAACTCGAGGATGGTGTTATGAATGAATAGATGAAATTAGGAACTCACCTAGTTCCAAATGAACTGTTTCTCCTTTTTTTTTTGAACCAAATTCGTGTTCTCTGTGCTTTGAAAATATGATTTCTTCTATTATTTTGTGTCACTATTTGTGCTTCAGTTACTGTGTGTATGTTGCTATGTTTGCTGTGTGTCTCCTCCTCCTTCTTTTCTGTTTCTGTTTGCAGCATTTATAGGTAGAAACTGTGGCGTAGGTGTGGTATGAAGCAGGGGAGCAAATCCCTTTGGAGACCAAAGCTTTTGGCAGCAGTGACACAGTGGAGCAGCAAGGATGGCAGCAGGGCTGCTGCTACTGCAGCAATGTGTTTGCTGAAAATGGAAAAAGCAAAGGGCAAGTTCAAAGGAGTTTGAGTTTGAAGCTCAAAATGTTTTTCAGCCACAGCAACAAACAGGGGCAGCAGCGACTTGAGCTGTCCCCTTTTTTTTTTATTCTTTTATTTTTTGTTTGTTTTTGATTTTTGTATTATTTGTAATTAAATTTTCTTGTCTACATCTAAATAAAACAGCTGACTTTCTTTTTTGTACTATTTTGCTTTTTTTTTTATTTTTTGTTTGTATATGTAACAAATTAAATAAAAGGACAGCTAATTAAAACTGATTTTATGTTACTATTATTTATTATTATTTTTTTACTAATAACTGAAAGAAGCGGTAAAATGAACGCGCACCGACGCAATCACTCACGTGACTCGAAACGAAACACGTGCTCGCCTTAAGACTAGGAACGCGTAGGCGATTTGAATATGCACGCGCGTACGTTATTAAAACTGATTTCATTTTATACTCACTTTTTCTAAAAACGGTAAAATAACGCGCAGTGACGCAACTGCTCGCACGTGACTCGCAACCAGCACGCGCTCGCGTTATTTATTATTATCTTTTATTTTATTTTTTGGACTCTTTTTTGAAAGTGATGAGTGTCAAACAAGATCGTTGCACGAGAGTGCCAAAGACACCCGCGTTTAGAACAATATGCGAAGCAATAAAATTTTGGGGATTTTCCAATTAGTCGGACAAAATTGGGGTATGAAAGCTGCCCCTCTTTATTTGGATTTTATCAAGAAATATGAATTGGCCGAGACATATTTCGAAGATAAAATATGAATAAAGAATTCAGAAATTATACCAATTTTGTCTACTTGAAGAAACCCGAATTTTCTTTTCCAGTTTCTTTTTCTTTTTTTTGTTTACGAAAGATAGACACATTCGTGTCGATGCGAAAACAGTAAATGAACACTGACGTGCAGACAGAAAAGGTAAAATGGGCACTTGCGTGCAGACAGAAAGGTAAAATGGGCACTTGCGTGCAGACAGAAAAGTAAAAATGGGCACTTGCGTGCAGACAGAAAAGTAAAATGGGCACTTGCGTGCAGACAGAAAAGGTAAAATGGGCACTTGCGTGCAAACAGAAAAGTAAAATGGGCACTTGGCGTGCAGACAGAAATGTAAAAAATGGGCACTTGCGTGCAGGCAGAAAAGTAAGATGGGCACTTGGCGTGCGGACAGAAGAGTAAAATGGGCACTTGGCGTGCAGAAAGCGGTAAACTGCCCAGGCTGCCTAAAACCTGTAATCCTTAAACGAACTCTTGATGAATCCGAGTTTGCACGTGGCTTTGAGGAGCACGCTTCCTGTTGGCCTTTTTCGAGCGACCGGGGGGATCGTTATCAGCTCCAGAACTGATATACAGATCAATGCACGGTGTCCACTGTATCTTAGGCTTGATACAACTATTCCGTTGAACCTCACATGGGGCTGCGGTCCATCGCATTGCTCGTACACGATGTGAGACCTGGGCAGAAGGGAGCGATGATCTCTCTGGACTCCAATTCGCAATGCGCGCCTGAGCGCTCTCTTTTCTTTTCTGTTTCTCTCTTTTCTTTTTCTTTTCTTTTTTTGTTTCTCTCTTTTCTTTTTTCTTTTTCTGAACTCCCAACTTGGGGAGCATTTTCTGGAATCTGAAGGCGAGCATTAACACCGCGGTGTTTATCCTCTCTCACTTGTCTGCAGCTGAAAAATGAACCGATGCATGCAATGCAAATGCCACGATTGCTATTTTCTTTTTCTTTTCCTTATGATGAATGTAATGCAAATGTCTGAATTTCTCTTTTCTTTACTTTATTATTATTTATTATTTTCTATGTCTGATGAGTGCATGATTTTATGCTTGGTGAATGTAATGCATGACTTTATTTGTTTTATTGCTCTTTTGCTTTTCTTCTCTTCTTTTCTTTTGCTCTTTTTATGAAGTGCAGGTATGCGAATGCAAAATTTCGGTGTTTGATGATATGTAATGAAATGGCAGATGACATGCAATGGAAAACTTTTCCTTCTTTGCCTTTTTCCATGAAACGGGAATATTGCTATAAAATGATGAATAACATGAAATGATGAATGACATGGGATGTTTTAGTTTTCTTTTCTTCTATGAGATGCAAGTATTGATGTGATGCAACTGTATTTCTTTGATGTTTGATGGGATGATGAGTTTTTGGTTCTTTTTGTTTTATGGAACGCAAACATTACTATGATGTAGACGACACTGAATGTTTTTGTTTGTTGTCTTTTTTTGGCATAGGGACCTTAGGATTCTTTGAGTGATCAATTCAAGTGCCCTATCGTGATGACTATTTCGAATGTACATTCGACTTAGTCTCCTATTTATTGAAGATGATTTTGTATTTTGAAACTTGATTTGATGTCTGATGCAATGATGATGAATGCTTTTTATTCTTTACTATTTTCCTCTATGAAATGCAAGTATTAATATGGTGCAACTGACGTGAAACGTTTTTCTTTTTGCTATGTGATGAATGCACAAAATGTGAAGATGCAAATGTAATGCTTTGATGCATATGCTATAATGAATAGATTGAGATGCCTAGATGCATGAGGTAGACATTTTTGTGATGATGAGATGCGAGACTTTGAATGCAAGGAATTGAGATGATTATTGACCATTCTGTTGAAAAATTGAATTTGATTCAAACTCCGGTGTTCTCAAGGTTTTTATTTACAAACAACCTCACTTGTTTTCTCCTTCTTTCCATGATGACTGAATTTTAGATATCACGTAAACAACTAGTGTTCTCTCTTTTTGAAGCATTGTCTAGTAAGCATGCATAAGAGTGCAAATGTGAATGAATGAGTCAGTTGCACCATGAGGGACTTTGAATGCAAGGAATTGAGATGATTATTGACCATTCTGTTGAAAAATTGAATTTGATTCAAACTCCAGTGTTCTCAAGGTTTTTATTTACAAACAACCTCACTTGTTTTCTCCTTCTTTCCATGATGACTGAATTTTAGATATCACGTAAACAACTAGTGTTCTCTCTTTTTGAAGCATTGTCTAGTAAGCATGCATAAGAGTGCAAATGTGAATGAATGAGTCAGTTGCACCATTAGGGCATGGACATTTACGGCAAGTGAAGGAATGGCAGACATGGTTATTGCCGAAGCTCATGAGGGATCTAGAGATACAAGATTGCCCCAATTCAGGTCTTTGATGAGCGAATAGCTTGCCCCTGTCTAGTGGTGACGACAACTAGGGGTGTAGAAGATGATGAATTGGGAATGCTTCGGCTTTTGAAATGAAAGGTGGAGCAAAAGAGATTTTGTCTCAACCCATAAAGTTTGATGTTGCCCCAGTCATAACAAGGACAAAGCTGCCCCAATTAGAATGACAAGGCTTTGTTTAGGATAGTGAGTTGAGAGATTGTCCCGGTGAGGTTTTATAGGAATGAATGAGATGAAGGAATGGGAACGCACTTGCCCCCCTTTCGAATGACATTTCAAATGGTTTCTTTGAGTGAAGTTGTGAAAGGCGATAGAGTTATGGTGATAGTTATGAACTGAGGGTGATATATGAATGGGGTGGGCCATGAACAAACCTCCTCAAAGTTGAGTGGAGTGAGATATGAAGGGAATGTCCTCTAGTACACACTTTTGGTTCTCTTTAAGAACAACCCAAATGCAATGAAAGTTTTGACTTTTTAATATGAGGAGAGGCTCCACTTGGTGACCACTAGACCTTGTTTTAATGCAACATGAATGCATCTTGGAGTGCAAGTCCTTCTCCTTTTTTACCAACTTTCTTTTTTAATTGTTTGTTTTTCTTTTTGAGCAGCTTTCTTTTTTCTGCTTGTTTGTTTTTTTTTTTTGAGCAAACACGTCGTAAATAGATAAACTTATTTGTCCTAAGATTACAACTTGAGAGAACAAAAGCAATTAGTCATTGATCAGAATGGACTTTTTAGGGTTGTGATGTGGAGAAGGGGATGATTGAGCTTAATGAAGTGTTTGGGGTTGATGGGAGGATGGGTCTTATTCAGCGTTGGCCGATGGTCAATGGTTTTATGAAGGGAATAGTTATTAGGTTTGACGGGGTGTTTGGGGATGGTTGTACCCAATGAGGTGTTTGAAGGCTTTATGAAAGAAGAGATGGTTAAACCCAATGAATTGAGGGTTTTTTTTGGAAGGGGAAATGTTTGAACCCATTGAATTGAGGGCTTTTTTGAAAGGAGAAATGATTGAACCCATTGGATCTGAGGGCCTCTTTGAAGGGGAGCTCTTATGCTTCATGACAAAATGTATTGACTCTTAATTTATACTCTCTTTGTCTTCCTTTCTTTGTTTTGGGATTCTCCTTTTTGAAACTTTGTTATTCCCCTCCTTTTGTGGATTTCCTTTCCTTTTGACTTGGGTGAGAATGATATACCATCTTTGATGTGGAATTAACCCTCGTCCAGAGTGATGGGGATATCTTGAGCTTTTCTTGGCTTAAGATGGGTAACAAAGGGTATTTTTGTGATTTTGAATCTTTGGCTTAAGAGGGGTAGGAAATGGACTTTCTGGGATTTTAGGTTCTTGGCCAAATTTCAAATCCTGATTGCTTATTTCTGTAAGACTTAACTTTAGGACAATAATTTATCTATCTTCATGTGTTTGCTCTTTTATTTTCCCCCTTTTTTGTGCCCTAATTTTTGCCTGGATCGCTCTTTGCGAGTTTTCAATCCACCGGGCGCTCTTTTTTGCCTAGGCCGCCCTTTGCGGGTTTTCAACCTAGCGAGCTTATTTTATCTTTTTAATTTATTATACATTTTTTAGAAAGACTTGCACTAAAGGAATATGATACTGACAAGGAAAATTAGTGATCACAGAATTGCCCCAGCATGGAGGACTTAAGTGTTAGTGAGCATGAACCAAAAAGTCAAGTATGCACTGATAGGAGAGAATATGCGCTTTAAGGGTGGACGGGGTGGGGTTAGACTTGGATGGGGAATGATGATAAATGAAGGGAATTGACTGACTAAAACAAGAGAAACTGCACCTGGCATACATGCTTACTAGAAGAACGCTTCACATTGGTTAAAACATGATATAAAAAACTTTTTGATGAACTGTTTCAGTCTTTTATCATGGAATGGTTGAGATGCAATGCCCTTTTTTGAAGGGAATACAAATGAGCTATTGATTTAAAAAACTGAGTGCTTTGGAACACCTTGAGTTTGCAAATGAGTGAGGGTTAACTTTTCCAAAAAGGAAAGATTACTTTGCAAGAACATCTCGTCTCTCATCACAACATTTTTGTTGCATGCAATGCATGGATGAAAACATTATGATGTTTACATGATAAAAATGAAATGCATGAAAGCATATTCACTTGAAAAGTTCGATTATTCTAAAAGTTTTTTTTTGTTTTTGATGTTTTCTTTTTAGGCAAGACAAAATATGAAATGCCGATGCGTCTTTGGATGATGAGTGATGCAAGAATGAGGTTTCTTTTCGAAATGATTTTTATAGAGGCAAGACAAGGTATGAAATGTCGATGCCCCCTTTTTCTTTTGAGTGATGAAAAATGCAGGAATGATGCTTTTTTTTCTAAATGATGATTCTTTTTTTGTTTTTTTTGTTTTTTTTTAGAGGCCAGGCAAAGTATGAAATGCCAATGCCCCTTCCTTTTTGAAAGATGCATGTATGGAGGAATGATGTATTTGAACTAAAGTGATGAGGTTAATGAAATGATACATGAATGCTACATTTTGAATAAATTTGATGATGATTTTTGTTCATGATTATGAATGAGATGCCTTCTTGTTTTTATTTTTTGTGCGATGAAATGCATGATACTCACAATGATTTTTTTTTTTTTAAAAAATGCGTGGAAAGAAATGATCTTTATTGAATGGAAATGCATGCGAAATGAGAGGTTAATGTATTATTTTTCATGATGTGTGAAAAAGGACAACAATAATGCATGAGACGCGCTCCTAATAAGACACGATTTTTGGATCTTTCGAGAAAATTAGGGGAAAAAGCCTTAGTGAATGGAAACGCACACGTGCGGAGAATGCACTCCTGCCAGACCTAAATGAGATAGAGAAAAATGCATGTATGAATTTTATCAAGTTTTTGTTTTATGCAATGCAAATGATGTCTTTACATGAAAATGACGGCGATAATGCGACATGACATGCATATGAAAAATAAGATGGAAACATTTTTTTTCGAGTTTGGTGACTGAAATTTTGGGAACATCACCTCATGTAGCCCGGTAAAAGAAAAGACTATGATGATTTTTTGAAATTTTTGCTTTTTACCTTTTTGAAAATTTTGTTTTATGTAATGAAAGGATGTATGCAAATGATGATGTGAGGCAACCAATTGTCGTTACTCTGAGTAACTTGCATGAAACATTGAGTGGATCCTGACTCGATACTTCACACAATATACTGAAATGCTTCGACATTTGGAAACAAACCTCACTTGATAGGGTCAAAGTGCCCCAATATCGTAGAGTAACATCTCAAATTTGTAGTGCACAAACAAATTTGAGATATTACCCTTCGTCATTCGAAGGTGCACTTTTACTCATTGAGCTTTTACATGTGTCATACCCCAATTTTGTCCGGCTTAGGTCAAAACCCTAATTTTCCACACAAAAAAATATATAATAAATTATGCATTGCATTTTGGGTCCTAGAAACCATTCCAAAGTTTTTGAAATCATTTTTAGGGTTAGAATGCACGTTATGGGAAATTAGGGTCAAAAAGGGGCATTTTGGTCATTTCTCACAAAAGGGTCTATAAAAATAATTTTTGCAATAAGCCTCATGCATCCAATTAGGGTTTTTGAAAATGTGTTATGTACGCATGGCAAGTTTTGAAAAATATGTTATGCATGCATGGCAAACTTTGGAAAATATTTTATGCATGCATGGCAAAGACCTAAAAACATTTTTGTGGAAAGCATGAATTGATTTCCATTCTGTTCCAATGGCCAAGAATCGATTTATACTATTTTTTAAAGGCCATGAAATCGATTCCTTAATCCAATATTAAACCATGAAATCGATTTTCAGGCCATTTTAAGGAGCCAAGAATCGATTCCTCCTTATGTTATCAAAGCATGAAATCGATTTTCAGGCCATTTTAAAGAGCCAAGAATCGATTCCTCCCTATTTTATCAAAGCATGAAATCGATTTTCAAGCAATTTCAAAGAGCCAAGAATCGATTCCTCACTCATCTAACTAAGCTTGGAATCGATTCATGTGATTTTTCAAAGGTAAAGAATCGATTCTCTCATATTTCACTTCATCAAACAATCGATTCATCTTTGCAATAAATATTTTTCCAAATTTCTACGCTTTCCTAAGCCTATAAATAGGCAGCCTCAAGTCACTCTTCCACAGGGATTCTTTCACGAGATCGGAGGCAGTTTCCGCAAATCTCATCTTTTCAGAAAAACTCTCCTATTTTTTATTGGTGCTCTCTTCGTTCCGTTGGTCCGTCAGAGCTGATCTACTGCCAGAGTTAGTTGGAGTTGCGTTCTTCAAAGTTGTAGTATCTACCTTCATCAGAGGTATTTCTGTCTTTATATTTATTAATCATTGTGATCCATGCCAAAATTGCCCTATGTGATTTGACTTAGCTATAGTGCCATTGTTGATGATGAACCACATGATTCCCACTTATGCCTAGTGCATCATGTTCTAAGTGGTGAAGATGGTCTCAGATGATTCAAGCTCCCCCTTTTTAACTTCTTAATGAATAAAAGATAGCTAGGTTTATGGTTTAAGGTCCATGGGGTATTGCAAAGGATAGGTTATTCAAAACCTTGATGCTCCCTCATCTTTGATTGTGTTATTAGCCTTTGGGCACTTATTCATAAATGCAAAGGATAGGCTTACCTTAGCCTTGATGCAATTTCCCCCCTTTCGTTCATGTTATTGAGAAATCGTTGCTCATATGTTCCTCAGTTTAATTAAGACCATTCTATGCCTATGTTCAATTGCTTGCTTGTTTTGATGCACTTTAAAGTCTTGATTCAATATGTCATTCCATCCATGTGTATGACCTCCTAATGAAGACGTAAGTCTACATGCCTGTTGTAGCATAGAGTCATTAGGGTAAATACACTCCCTCCTACACGCACACTTGCTTTGAGAACTTTACCTTGCATCCCTGATAAGTGGGTCTTTTGATTATATTGGCATGTTTAGTCTTGATTAAATGTTCAACATATGCATGATTTCGTGATTATCGAACGTGTTTGAACTTTTATAATCAATCATTGATAATACCTTCACCCTTTCTTCCAAAAAATCTTTCAAACCTTTTTCCAATTAACGCGAGTTATTAGTGACTATCACTCAAAGCCTTGGCTTGTTTGATTGTCGTGAACGCCATCAAGGGTTATTAGTAATGATCGCTCAAAGCCTTTGCTTGCTCGATCGTTATGAAAACTCTTCCCCCTTTCAACCCCTTTCAAAAACATTTATTAGAACTAGTCGCTTTGATTCCCATTTGGGATACGTAGGAGCGAGTCACGTTCTCGTCAAGCGCAACGAATAAAAATCCTTTTCGCAACCATAAACAAATCATTTTCATAAAACAAACAAAAAAGAATCATTTTCAAACCCATTGTTGCTAGTAGCTCATCAGGGCCTTTGTTCGTTTAGCTATTAGTGGCAATGCCCCTTTTCTCATAAGAATAATAAACGATGATCCATCATAACCTTTGTTAGTTTTATCATCGTGCGAATCAATCTCTTTCGAAAATCATATTCAAAAAAGATAATAAAAACAAGTTGTTATCAAATAGTCCATCAGAACCTTTGTTCGTTCGACTAGCGGTACAACTCTCTTTTTAAGTATTTAGTCATTCACTAATGCTCGTTCTATTTCAAAAACTCACCAAAAAAGATAAAAAAACAAAAACTTTTCAAAAAGACAACCAAGAACTACGTAGCTTTGAATTCTCCATCGCACCGGGAGATACGTAGGAGCGGGCCATGTCCCGTCAAGCACTTTTTCTAAAAACCCTTTTTTCCCCCTTTCTCACCAAAAATAAATGTTATTAAGTTTTCCCATTCAAACGAGAAATAAATAGGCAAATCTAGGTATTTTTCAAATCAAACGTTAAAACCACACATTTAATTAGAGGTTCCCTTTCGGTAGAAAGGATGTGCGCGGTGCTAACACCTTCCTCGCACGTAATCGACCCCCGAACCTGTATCTCTAGTTTTCAAAAGACCATCCGCCTTGTCCAAAAGACCTTTTTTCAATGTTTTGGTCTTAAAATTAAAATATTGGTGGCGGCTCCAAAATTTTTCCACATTGTACATTGAGAAACCCAAACCCGGGGATTTTTCGGGGTGCAACAGCTGGCGACTCCACTGGGGACTTTTTTAAAAACGAGGGTCAAGCCTAACTAATTAAAATGTGTGGTTTAATGTGTTGTTGATTTGATTAATACCTTATTTGCCTTTCTTTCTTATCATTGATTGTAGGCATATGCATTTGTCTTCTTTGTTGTTCCCTATCTCTTCTTTTAATCCTTTTCTTTTTATATGTTTATGCTCATGCATTCTTCCAACCCCCATGTTCCCTTCTTCTTTGCTCCTTTTCTCCAAAGGTAAGTTCATGCATCTCTTCCCCATTCTATCATGTCCCCTCTTCTTGGCTCCTTTTCCTAAGGTAAGCAACATCCTTGTTTATAGATATTTCAGGTATGGAACCCTAGGGTAGATAACTTGTTATTGCTTGCTTTTGTCTGGACTGCTCTGGTTTTCATTTCAGGTGGGGGTAGTGCTAGGGAAAATGCCCTTGACACACACTACACTTATACCCTGTGACTATGTGTTTTGAGTGGGACCATAACCCAGGTCTGCAAAAACTTAGGAGAGTGGATTCGAGTAGTGAGAGCCCATCAGGACCTTTGTCCGTTTGGCTACTTGCGAAAGTTTCAACCAGAGTTGTGCTCTTTCATAATGCCTCACACCTAGCAATTTGCTGCATTTGTGGGGAGTTTCATGAAAGGGACTGTGGCTCTGGTGGCCTTTGTGAGGAAGCGAATAGAGCTACATGGGAAGATTACCCTTAAATTGCCCTAGATCGTAGGTTTCACCTCTTTTAGGTCACAAGGGCTTTCCAAATTGTGTGCTGCATCGTTGCATTCAGTTCAACCAATTTTTCCTCAAAAATTTTCAAAAAAAAAAAAATTAAAAAAATCAAGAAAAATCAAAATTGTTATTTTCCACAAGTTTTTAGAAAACATACTACATGCACTTTTTTTCTTTGCATCACAGAAATAATCAAATAAACATCTCATGTTGCATGAATTTTTATGACCACCAGAGAGTTAAAAGATTTATTTTGGAGAGAAGCCATGCATGCTAAAGTCAAAATCAAATTTTGTACTGTACTCTCCAAATGACAAGCTCATCCACATTCATCCATTCGCATTCTCATTTCATTCACATTTATTCGTTTGCATTCTCATTTCATTCGCATTCTCATTCCATGTGTATGTATCCATTTTGCATTCTCATTCATTTGCATATTTACATCATGCATAAAAAAAAATGAGCAAAAAAATTGTGATGAGAGGTGAGACGTTCTTGCGAAGCTTTTTTTATTCATCTTTGGAAAAGTTTAGTCTTACTTAGTTGCAAACTCAAGGTGTTTCAAGGCACTCGGTTTTTCAAAAAACAGCAGTTTGTTCACATTTTTCAACAAAGCATTGCATCTCACCCACCCCATGATGAATGACCGAAATGGTCCACAAAAATTTTTCTTTCACGTTTTAACTAATGTTAACTCTCTGCGAAGCATTCGTGTAGTAACTTCTGTGTGACGTGTGTCTTTATTTTTTGTTTGAGTCAGTTAGCGTCCCTACATTGTCATCATCCCTCGCCCAAGTCTAATCCCACCCTGACCACCCATAAAGTACATATCCCCCAGATTAGTGCATAGTTGGCTTTTTGGCTGGTTCCCCTAATGAAATACCACTCTTGGTCCTCCATACTGGGGAAAATTTGTCGTCACTAGATATCTTGTTAACATTGTATTCCTTTGGTGCAAGTCCTTTTTAAAAAGTAAAAAAAAAAAATCAAAAAAGCTCGTTAGGTCGAAAACTCGTAAGAGCGGCCTAAGCAAAAATTAGAGCATGAAAAGAAATAAAGAAAAAAGAGCAAATATATGAAAGTAAATAAATTATTGTCCTTGGGTTAATTTTTGAGAAAACAAGCAATCATGATTTTGAAATGAAGTTTGGCCGTCATTCCATATCCAAAAACACCTTAAGCCAAAAATCCCAAAAATCTCAATCACCCTAGACAAGGATCAATCTGACATCAAAAATTGTGTATCACCTTTATCAGCCCACTTAGCTCAAAAGAAAGAGAAAGAAAAATCACACCAAAAAAAAAAGAAGAAAGTGGAAAAAGAGAGGATTGAAAAGGAAAAATCTTGAAAAAAGAAGCAAAAGTAGTAGAAATGGTGAGCTGATACCATTAAACGCATGAGAGATCCTTGTCTGAAATAAACCCTCAAACACTTCCTTTGGCCTATCCTCCATAAACCCTTGACCACGTTACAACCCTGAAACATGTTCATTTTACCGTGAGGCACATAAGAGGTTCTCATCTCAATAAAACCTCAAACACCTCATTGAGTCTAATAACTCATTCTTTCATAAAGAAGTAACTATCTATTATTTTAAACAAAAGCAAACATAGAAGAAGAATGCATATGGATGCAACATGCTTATGAAAAAGAAGAAGAATAGAGGCAAAACAAGATGTTCAAATCAATCACACAAACCACACACTTAATTAGTTAGGCTTGACCCACTTTTGAAAAAAATGTTTTTTAGTCCCCAGTGGAGTCGCCAGCTGTTGCGCCCGAAAAAGTCCCCGAGGGAGAACCTTCCTCGTTCACAACTTTTCCTATGACAATGAAGCCGCCACCAATATTTATTAAGGAAAATATTAGGAAAACCTTTTTTGGAAAGCGATTGGTCTTGCGAAACTAGAGAATAGGGTTCGGGGGTCGGTTACGCGCAGGGAAGGTGCTAGCACCCCACACGTCCTCTCTACTGAGAGGGAACCTTTAATTAAATGTGTGGTTTTAGTGTGTTGACTTGAAAATACTTAATTTTGCCTCTCTACTTCTTATTGAAAAAGTCTTAATGAAAATCTTTATTTATTAGGAAAAAAAAGGGGGGGAAATGGGTTTTTAGAAAAAAAACGCTTGACGGGACATGGCCCGCTCCTACGTATCTCCCGGTGCGATGGAGAACTCAAAGCTACGTAGTTCTTCTTTGTCCTGAAAAGGTTTTTGTCTTTTATCTTTTTAGTGAGTTTTCGAAATAGGACGAGCATTTAGTGAATGATTAAACTAACCAAGGTTATGGGTAATCACCGCTAAGTACTCTTGAAAATGAGAGTCACTACCGCCAGTCAGACGAACAAAGGCTCTGATTGACTATTAGTAGCGACTCGTTTTTATTTGTTCTTTGGAAAGGGGTTTTCGAAAGAGATTGATTGGCACGAATGATCAAACTAACAAAAGTTATGGGTGATCATCGCTTGTTGTTCTTTTGGGAAAAAAAGACATCGCCACCAATGGCTAGACGAACAAAGGTTCTGATTAACCACTAGCGACGATGGGTTGAAAATGATTTTAGAAAGGAAAATGTTTTTGTTCTGAAAATGATCTTGGTTTGCAAAAGTGATTCTTTTTTGTTACGAAAATAACTCTTTTTTTTGTTATGCAAATGCTAAACTTTTTATGGTTGCGCTTGACGAGAATGTGACTCGCTCCTACGTGTCCCAAATGGGAATCAAAGCGACGTAGTTCATAATGATCAAACTAACAAGGGTTATGGGTGATCATTACTAAAACCCACTTAAGTGCATGTAAAAATCTCCTTTTGAAAAAATGAAAGCCTTCATGATGACCAAACTAACAAAGGCTATGGGTGGCCATCACTAGCACTCCATTGTTAATAATCATGCAATCAAAGGCTTCGCAGGACCACAAACAAAGTTTTTGATTTAATGAGTTTTCGCAATTGGGTTGATTCTTATTTAGGGAAAAGGAAATCTGTTATTTGGGAAAAAAGATTTTGTGAAAAAATAAATTTATTTAGGGGAAAGAAGCAAAATTTAAAAAAAAGAGAAACAGGGGGGTGCAGTAGTAAAATGGGGTGCAAATAATAGGAGGGCTGTATTATTAAAACTGGGGTGTAAACAGTGAGCCCAGCTTGTTTTTGTAAGCTGGGCTGCGCTCCAAAAATCATGGGCTTTAGGGGGCGTGCGAAGTAAAACGCAGGGGTGTGAATAGAAATTTGAAAATTAAAATAAGGGTGAAAAGACCAAACTGCCCTTGCTTTCCTAATATAAAAGCAAAAATCTCAAAACAGCAACCCTAATTTCCTCTCTCCCTCACGCGGCGCTCATCTTCCCCAAAATGTCAAAACCTAATTTTTCTTCCCTCTCTCTCCTTGCTGCGGCCGTGTCTCTTCTTCCTCTTCCCCCTAATTTCGTTTTGCTTCCTCTCTCACTGCTCTGTGTCCGCCTCTCTCCTCCTCTCCTCACCAAATCGTTTTCTTCTCCCTCTCACTGTCGCTAATGGCCGAAATGGGCGAAGGGGTGTTGTTTTTGGTCGTGGCCGTGAACGACGTTCGCGGTGGAAGGGAGGGAACAGTGAGGGAGTTTGGGGTGGTTGTTGTTCCGGCGGTGGTTGTTTGGGTGGTTTTGCGGTGCGCACGGTGGTACGGTGGAGGGTGTTGGTCGTTTTGGCTGCGGTGGTTTGGGGAGAAGGGATGAGGGTGGAACGACCGAAACAGTGGAGGTGGTGCGGCGGTCTGAGGCGGATGGTGGTGCTCCGGTGGTTCATGGTGGTTTACGATGGTGGTGATGGGTGGCTCGCGGTGGTGATGTGGAGTTATGGTAGTAACAGTGGAGTGGTAGTGACTGTTTGGTGGAGGTCGTGCACCGTGGTGGCTGGGGTGTAGAAGGCGGCGGAGTGTGGAGGGAGATTCACAGTGGTGTGCGGTGGTGACCACCACGAACGGTGGCCGGAGGTGAGGTTTAGTTCTTTTCTGTCTCCCTTCTCATTTTATTTACCATGTTTCTGTTTTATTTTTTTTTTAAACTAAATAAGTAAATAAATAAAAAACTTTTCTAAAACCTCTTTTGCTACTGTAATATTTTGTTTTGCTACCTCTTTTTATTTCTCAACACCCTCCACGTGCTATATGTATTTTTTAAAAAAATTGAATAGCCTTTGTAAGGAAACAGAAAAGAAAAAAAACGTGTATTTGGTGTTGATGAAGCATAAACTACACTGAGAGTTAACATATGAATAAAATAGCAAGTAAACAAGGCATATGAATAAAACTCGAGGATGGTGTTATGAATGAATAGATGAAATTAGGAACTCACCTAGTTCCAAATGAACTGTTTCTCCTTTTTTTTTGAACCAAATTCGTGTTCTCTGTGCTTTGAAAATATGATTTCTTCTATTATTTTGCGTCACTATTTGTGCTTCAGTTACTGTGTGTATGTTGCTATGTTTGCTGTGTGTCTCTTCCTCCTTCTTTTCTGTTTCTGTTTGCAGCATTTATAGGTAGAAACTGTGGCGTAGGTGTGGTATGAAGCAGGGGAGCAAATCCCTTTGGAGACCAAAGCTGTTGGCAGCAGTGACACAGTGGAGCAGCAAGGATGGCAGCAGGGCTGCTGCTACTGCAGCAATGTGTTTGCTGAAAATGGAAAAAGCAAAGGGCAAGATCAAAGGAGTTTGAGTTTGAAGCTCAAAATGTTTTTCAGCCACAGCAACAAACAGGGGCAGCAGCGACTTGAGCTGTCCCCTTTTTTTTTATTCTTTTATTTTTTGTTTGTATTTTGATTTTTGTATTATTTGTAATTAAATTTTCTTGTCTACATCTAAATAAAACAGCTGACTTTCTTTTTTGTACTATTCTGCTTTTTTTTTTCTTTTTTTTAATTTTTTGTTTGTATATGTAACAAATTAAATAAAAGGACAGCTAATTAAAACTGATTTTATGTTACTATTATTTATTATTATTTTTTTACTAATAACTGAAAGAAGCCGTAAAATAAACGCGCACCGATGCAATCACTCACGTGACTCGAAACGAAACACGTGCTCGCCTTAAGACTAGGAACGCGTAGGCGATTTGAATATGCACGCGCATACGTTATTAAAATTGATTTCATTTTATCCTCACTTTTTCTAAAAACGGTAAAATAACGCGCAGTGACGCAACTGCTCGCACGTGACTCGCAACCAACACGCGCTCGCGTTATTTATTATTTTCTTTTATTTTATTTTTTGGACTCTTTTTTGAAAGTGATAAGTGTCAAACAAGATCGTTGCATGAGAGTGCCAAAGACACCCGCGTTTAGAACAATATGCGAAGCAATAAAATTTTGGGGATTTTCCATTTAGTCGGACAAAATTGGGGTGTGACAGTAGAAAAAGGTATGAATCGATTCTTCTCTTTAAAAAATATTTTCTTAGGAATCGATTATGCAAGGAAAAGGAAAAGATGTGAAATCGATTCTTTTATTTTTGGAAACAATGTGAATCAAATATATGCTTGTATGAATCGATTATATGCATTCTTGATGACCTGAAAATCGATTTCAGTGGATGTTTTATAGAAGATGCAAATCGATTTTTAGCTTTCAAAAATACTTGTTATATTTACGTGAGTATGCATGTATTTTGAAAACTTGTGAGAGTGTGTGAGACTTTGAGAGGCGAGCTGACCTTCGAAAGAGCTTACACTTTTTCGTAAGACACACCCAAACCCTAAGGACTACCCTTAAATTTGAATCTTCAATTCTTGAGCTTGATTGTTTTGGATTGTGACTTTGATGTTTTGTCACTTTCATTAACTTTGGCCACCAACTTTGGCTTTGCCTTTTTCATCATCAAAACCTGACCTGCAGTATAAGTCCTGCAGTACAAGATATCTACATTATCCCCCTTTTTGATGATGACAAAACTTTACTCAGCTTAAGGTGGGAGGTTAGTTCAAACAGATAATGCATATGTGTGATGCTCCCCCTGTTTTATTGACTATATTTATAGTGACAATATTTCTCCCCCTATATGTTTAATATGACAATATTATATGCTTATTTTATATGCTTAATGCAACACTATATTTCTCCCCCTTTTTGTCATGATCAAAAGGGTCGAAGTAAGATAGAGTTTGTGAATCGAATGACACAGCTATTTGAAGAACCATTGCGGATTTATAAGTGATCATCAAAACCAAAAGAAAAACATATTTTGAAACCATGAAGAGAATATTTCATCAAGACAGGTAAAATCTAATCATGAGTCTCAAGATCTGTGAAGCAGTTGTTTAAGCTTCATATATTTCATGCTGCTTAGTTTGAAAGTTGGTGAAGGCAGCCGGAATATGGGAAGTAGAGTTTTGGAAAAATTATTCTAGATAGACAGCGATTGTGAGCATGTATTTTTCGAAAATTACTAGCAATTGATTGTGACAGGAAAAAATATATTTCAAAAAAAAAAATAGCGCTTCAACTGCTTTAGAAAACGCTTTTTGAGCACGCAGAAATTCACAAGTCACAATTTCACTTGAATTCACATTTCTTTATAAAATCACTTGAGAAACGAAAACTCATTTGAAGAACCATATTTTCTTTTGCAATGGATTCGTGAAAATATCAACTAGCTGTTTGTGACGACTCAACTAGCTCAATCACACTATCGCCTTTCTAACCATAACCTCTAAGAAGGTGATGTATAATTTCTATATGATCCGTCCTAGAGGGTTGACCAGAATACTTTGTTGATTCCTGTTATTCTAATCATGCCTTATAAATATTGTTCTTAATGATGCATGAAATCAGTCTCTGCTTCACTAGTCACACATTTGACTTAATAAACTATTCTTAAGCACATTTTCAATAGAGGTGAATAATACTTTACCAATCTAACCTTTACCAGTGATTCTTCCTCTATTTATCACAAGTCACATGACGGCTTTTTCTGGGGGTGAGTGTTAGGAACTTTGTTGCGTCTCCGGTCATGCGCTTTGAGTCTTTGCTGTCAAGGTATCAATCTGCCCCCATACCTTGAAACATACATGCAATGATCTAAAACAGGGTTCTAGGTACCCAAATCTCTTTGGGTCCTTGTGGGTTAGTGCTTGGTATTGTTCTTTTGGGAACCCATACCTTTCTCATAGTTTGATTACCTCTTGCTCTGCAAACGGAAGCAGTATGTCCAGGTTTACCACAGTAATAACATGTAATATAAGGTCTAGTGGAAAATTTCGGTTTATAATGAACATGCCTTTCTATGGGTTTGTTTCTAGGGAATCTATGATGCACATTTTGTAAACTAGAAAATTTCCCAACAGTCCATTCCAGTTCATGAATTTTCTTTTCAGATTCAACACATTTATCACAAGTATAATTTTCTTTAAAGCATGCAAGGCTATCATTTTCTTTTCTAAGCTCCAATTTTTCTTTAGTTAAGGCAGCAATATCATTTTCAAGATGAGTGATAACTTTCCTAGATTTATCTAATGCTTTAGCTATTTTCAAGGATTTATCTTGCAATTCAGTAAATGCTTCATACAGTTCATCATAATCATCTTGCAAAGTTTCAGAGTTAGAAGATACCTCAGTTTCACTTTTGTTGTCGTGGTCGGCCATGAGAGCAAGTTGATCTTTTTCACTTTGAGTTATCTGATGAGTTCAGGTTATTGTCTTCCCATGCTATGTAGGCTTTTCTACTCTTGTTTCTCTTGGATCCCTTTTTTCAAACTTTGATCGTTTTCTTTGTAATCTTGGGCATTCCATCTTCATGTGTCCGGATTTGCCATATTCGTAGCAAGTTGGTGGACTTGAGAAGGTTTCCTTGCATGAGACTCCTTTGGTTGGAGAGTTCTTTTTGAGAGATCTTTTTATGAACATTTTGAATTGTCTTACCATTAGATATATATTCTCATCCTCTTCATCATCCTCATGCGAATCATCACTGTCGTCGGATGAACTTAAACTTGAAGCTTTGAAAGCTAGGCTTTTCCTTTTCTTGCCTTTTCCTTCATGCTCTGCTAGACGAGTAAGCTCCAACTCATGCTCTAGTAGTTTCCCAAATAGAGTGGCAAGTGACATGGTAGCTAAATTTCTCGATTCAGTTATAGCAGTTACCTTTGGTTGCCATTCTCTGTTTAGGCATCTCAGTACTTTGTTGATCAAGTCTTCGGGAGGAAATGATTTTCCTAATGAACCCAATTTGTTCACTATGTGAGTGAACCTCTTTTCCATTTCTTGTATGGATTCTCCTTGATCCATTCTGAACAATTCATATTCCCAGGATGAGAGTATTTGTTCTTGCTCTTTTTACCTCACTGGTACCTTCATGAGTGACTTGAAGGTTGTCCCACATTTCTTGAGCAGTTTTACAATTTGATACTCTGAAGAATTCATAGGGACTTAGTGCGGAAGTGATAATGTTCTTGGCCCGGAAATTGGGTTGAACTTTCCTTTTATCATTCTCCGTCCATTCGTTTCTTTCTTTTACTGTGAGTGTGCCATTTACCATGTGCGTGGGAACAAAAGGTCCATTTTCCACAGCATCCCATATATCTATATCTACCCCTTCTATGAATATTCTTATTCTTTCTTTCCAATATGCATAGTCTTTTCCGTTGAATCCCGGAGGACGGATAAGAGATGCACCCTCTTGCGTATACCAACCTGAAGCCATTTCTCTTGAAGCTGCTAGGCCCTTTATACAAGAGACTAGCTCCGATACCACTTGTTGCCAAGTGGCTTCAGTCTCAAGAGGGGGGGTGAATTGAGATTTAGAAAGTTTTCAGATCTTTTGAAAACTTTTTCCCCTTTTTCAATGACTTAGATTAATTATCGCGCAGGTTAAATGGAAGCGAAGGAATTAGAAATAAAGCAGTAAAGCACGCAGAAATTTATCCTGGTTCGGTCACCTCCTAGTGACCTACGTCCAGTCCTCACACCCTTGTGAGATTTTCCACTAACACAAAACAAGGCTTACAGGTGCCTTGGAAAACCTTTACAGACTCAGGCACTCTTCACCTAGGATACCCCACCTATTGAAGAGCCCTCAAATCTAACCACAATACAACAAGAGATACCCCACCCTTGTTACAACAAGCTGCCCCAGAAAGATACCCCACTTCCTAGTACAAACAGCTACCCTAGAGAGATACCCCACTCCCTAGTACAAAATACAACAAATAAACAATTACAAACTTAAAGACTGAAATACCTCTAATGTAGGCAGATAATACAACTTGAAGAATACAACCCCAAACTAACTCTTGCAGAAGATCAGCTCTGACGGACCAGCGGAATGAGAAGAGCAAAAATAAAATATAAAGAGTTTTTCTAAAAGTGAGAAGTGAGAAATCGTGGAATGGGTTGGTTGAGAAATGAACACCACGAGGCCTCTATTTATAGGCAATGAGAAAAAGAAGTTTACGTTGAAAATAATGTAAGAATCGATTATATGCTAAAATATATTGGATCTGGGAATCGATTCTTATGTGTGACTTCTTTTAAGTGAGAATCGATTTTGCTTTACTTGAGAAAGAGTAACAATCGATTCTTATGATTCAGAAGGGCTAGAAATTGATTTCATACTTAGTGGAATAATGTATGAATCGATTCTTGGCTTGCCTGAGATGTGTAGGAATCGATTTTCAGCTTAGTAGAAAAAGGTATGAATCGATTCTTCTCTTTAAAAAATATTTGCTTAGGAATCGATTATGCTAGGAAAAGGAAAAGATGTGAAATCGATTCTTTTATTTTTGGAAACAATGTGAATCAAATATATGCTTGTATGAATCGATTATATGCATTCTTGATGACCTGAAAATCGATTTCAGTGGATGTTTTATAGAAGATGCAAATCGATTTTTAGCTTTCAAAAATACTTTTTATATTTACGTGAGTATGCATGTATTTTGAAAACTTGTGAGAGTGTGTGAGACTTTGAGAGGCGAGCTGACCTTCGAAAGAGCTTACACTTTTTCCTAAGACACACCCAAACCCTAAGGACTACCCTTATATTTAAGGACTACCCTTAAATTTGAATCTTCAATTCTTGAGCTTGATTGTTTTGGATTGTGACTTTGATGTTTTGTCACTTTCATTAACTTTGGCCATCAACTTTGGTTTTGCCTTTTTCATCATCAAAACCTGACCTGCAGTATAAGTCCTGCAGTACAAGATATCTACATTACTCTCTTTCATTGTGAGTTGGAAATCGATTTTGATGTTTAGTTCAAACTTGTGAATCGATTTCTTAATTTCTTCAAAAATGCTTTTTGTGTTTATGTAACACCCCGGTATTTTTATCGAGTAAAAATACCCAAGTGTACCAAACCTAAATCATCAGAGATATATTTCCTGTTTAAATACTGAACACCACTATAAAATTTTCACTGAATAACAACAGAACAGTCTTAAACATAAATAAGACCATAAACCATCAGTGAAATACAGTGTTCAATATCGTACAAGAAAGCGGAAAATAAAATACATAACTAACAAGGGAAAACATAACTTAAGCATAAAAGCTAAGTCTTCAGCAACCATCCGAGTACCACCTACTCGTGCCTCTTGGATTTCCACTTTCCCTGTTTATCTGAAAAACAACAACATATAAACAATGAGATACAATCTCAGTGAGTTCTACCGAGACCCCTATCTACACTCTCGGTCCATTTAAAACATTTTTATACATTCGTAGTTTACTTTATAAACTACATTCTTTTTAATTTAGCACGACACCGACCCCAGCTTTGGTAATCCCGGTGAGCTCGTACTAGTCAACATAGTATGATACCAGCCCCAGCTTTGGTAATCCCGGTAACCATACTATAGATATCTTTAGAATGACACCGACCCCAGACATGGTAATCCCGGTGAACCGTATTATAGAACTTTCTTTCTTGTAGTTTATTTTATAGACCACGCAATTAAACCTAGCACGACACCGGCCCCAGACATGGTAATCCCGATGAATCGCACTACATAACACGGCACCGACCCCAGACATGGTAATCCCGATGAACCGCGTTATTTAATCTTTGACACACCACCGACCCCAGACATGGTAATCCCGGCGAACCCCTTACCAATAATAGTTTAACTATTGGCATCGGAGCCTAGGGTGGGGGATCATTGTTGCGCCCGAAAAATCCGGCTTGGGACTTTTCGTTTGACAACGTGGAAAAATTTGGAAGCCGCCACCAATATTTTAATTTTAAGACCAAAACATTGAAAAAAGGTCTTTTAGACAAGGCGGATGGTCTTTCGAAAACTAGAGATCTGGGTTCGGGGGTCGGTTAGGCATAGGGAAGGTATTAGCACCCCGTACCTCCTTTCTACCGAAAGGGAACCTTTAATTAAATGTGTGGTTTGAAGTGTTGACCTGAAAATATTTAATTTGCCTCTTTATTTCTTATTGAAAACGAATTAAAGAAACTTAACAAAATTTTTACTTTTTGACGAGAAAGGAAAAAAAGGGTTTTTAGAAAGAAGTGCTCGACAGGACATGGCCCGCTCCTACGTATCTCCCGGTGCGATGGAGAATTCAAAGCTACGTAGTTCTTGTGTAGAAAATGTTTGTGTTTGGTGTTTTTTAATATAGGGGTTTTAGGATTGCGTGATCTGTGTTGAAAGACCACTGGGGGTCTGAAGGGCCGCTGGGGGCTGAAGGAGCGCTGGGGCTCTGAAGGACCACAGTTCACTTATCCTAAAACGATGATTAACCCGGCCGTACGACCGACTTAATCCCCTACTTTGAAAATAAGATTTTTGATTTTTGAAAGAGATGTGTTTGTATTTTTTATTTAGAAATCATTTGTTTTTGTGCTTGACAGGGGCGTGGCCCTGCTCCTACGTATCTCCGGGTGGAGAATCAAAGGCGACGTAGTTCTAGGTTCTTTTGAAAATGATTGTTGAAAACTTATTGTGAAAATGATTTTTATTTGTTATGCTTGACGGGATGTGACCCGCTCCTACGTATCTCCTGGTGCGATGGAGAATTCAAAGCTACGTAGTTCTTCGTGGTATGGAAAACGGTTTTTGTTTTTTATTCTTTTTGGAGTTTTCGCAAAGGGGTTGAGCGTTCGCGGTAACCAAACAACAACGGTTTAGAGTGGTCGCACTACTAACTCTTGTGAAAATGAATTATCATTAACGACCAAACGGCAACGGCGCGGGTGATGATCAATGATAATCGGTTTTTATTTTGAGCATTGAAAAGGTTTTCGCAATTGAGGGAGGGCGTTTGTGAGGACCAAACAACAACGGTTTAGAGTGGCCACACTACTAGCTCCCACGGGAATGAAATCATCACCCACAATCAAACGGCAACGGCGCGAGTGATCATTAGTGGTGATTAGTTTTGACTTCGACGTTTGAAAAGATTTGTTTTTTTTTGAAAAATGTTTTCGTTGATTTTAATCGGAGAGAGCGTCGTGATGAAAGGAATTTGCAATTGGATTGATTTTTGTTCGGGGAAACATTTATTTATCATTAGGAAAAAAAGTTTGTGAAAAGAAAAGAAAAGAAAATAAATAAATAAGTTTATTTAGGGGAAAAGAAATAAAATTTAAAAAAGAAAGACAGGGGGTGAAATTGTAAAATGGGGTGCAAATAATAGGAGGGTTGTATTATAAAAGGGGGGTGCGAACAGCGAGCCCAACTAGTTTTTTACAGGCTGGGCTGCATGGAAAATAGGCCTGCGCAGGGAGGGGTCTCATGCAGCAAATGGAGGGGTGCAAATATTAAGCGGGTCAAACAAAATTAAAAAAACATCGTGAACCAAGCCCAAAGCAGCATAATCCTTGAGACCTAATTTCTCTCAACTGAATCCTTCAAACCAATCTCAGCGCCGCATCAAGAAGAAAATGGGAGAGAGTGAGAAAGAAAACAAAAAAAAAAAAAATCGTGGGTGGAGAGAGAGGGATGGAGAAGACGAAAGGGAGAGGGGGAAGATACGAGAGGGAAGGGCGACGAAGGGCGATGGTGGCTACGGGGTGAACGTCGCAGGTGGAGCGACGAATGATGCGACGGAGGTTGACGGCGACGCGGAGGGGGGGCGGTGTTTGAGACGAGGAACACGGTGATGGTGGGTTTTGGTGGTGATCGGTGAGGGACGGTGACGGGGTGATGATGGCCGTTCGGTTCTGTGGGTGGATGGTGGATGGCCGTGAGAGATGATGGTGACCCACGGTGGTCGGTGGCGTGGAGGGCCAAGGGTGATTGAGGGGTGTTTCGGTTTTTGTCGGTGGTGAAAAGGGGCATAGCGTTCGACGGTGTGACTATGATCTCGGTGATGGTGATTGATGGCGAGGTGTGGTGGTTCCCGGCGAGACTACGGCGACGGCCACCGTGAACGGTGGCCGGAGGTAAGAGCCCCTCTCCCTTCTTTTTTTTTTTGGAATTTCTCCTCTCTTTTTTTCTAATTTTCTCACTGTTTCATTTTTCATTTTTGTTTTTGTTTATTATTATTTTTTTTGGGATTTCTAAAGGATTTAAACAAAGGTTTCAAATGCCCTATTGATTTCATTCTCCCGTTTGTAGGTTTCCTTTTTTGGAACAACTAGCCATAAATCCTAATCTTAAAGACCACATTCTGTTTTTTTTGCACTTACTGGCCTGAATAACTTAGAAGCCTCAACTCAACATTTGTACACAAAACAGAGACTTCATATAGGATCCTACTGACTAACGACGAAAAAATAATTAGCAAATTTCACCAACCTTTACTCCAGCTTCTGATATTTGCCTTATTACTTGCTGCTTGCAACTGCCTAGTGCTTAGCACGTATTTCCCTGACCCTGACGATTCTTATGAAAAAAATCGTTTTCTTTTCTAGGTGCTGTATGTGTATATTGCTGTCTGTGTGTTCTGTGAATTGCTTTGTGTGTGTGCTGCTGTGTTTGCTGTGTTTGCTGTGTATCTTGTTGTCTGTGTGCATATGGTTCTGTTTGTTATTGTTTGGTCTCTGTTGTTTTTCAGAATTCTCCCCCCTTAACACTGTTTCTGTTTACATCATTTATAGGTAAAAACTGTGGTGTAGGTGTGGATGCTAATGCAGGGGATCAAAGCCCTAAGGGGACCAGGCTGTTGGCAGCAGTGGAGCAGCAAAGGAATGGCAGCAAGGTTGCTGCCACTGCAGCAATGTTTTTGCTGAGAATGGGAGGTGAGCAAAGGGACAAGAAGAAATAGGTTTGGGCTTGGCTCTCCAAATAGAGGAGCACCTATGCGCTGCTGCTGCTATCCTCTCCCTCTCTTTTCAGTTTTTTTGTTATTCATTTTATTATTTTGTATAATTTTTGCTCTTGTTTTGACTTTTGTACTATTTGTATTAATTAATTTTGTTTGTATATGTAACAAAATTAAATAAAAGGGACAGCTGAGTTTAGCTTATTATTACTATTTATCATTTATTTATTTATTTCTTTATGATAATAAAAGCGGTAAAAACAACGCGCACCGACGCGACGACTTACACGACTCGAAATGAAACGCGCGTTCGCCTTAAGACTAGGAATGCGCACGCTATTTGAATACGCACGCGTGTATGTTATTAAAACTGATTTGATTCTATCCTCACTTTTCTAAAAAGAAAATGGTAAAAATAAACGCGCACCGACGCAATTACTCACACGACTCGAGACAAAACGCGCGCTCGCGTTGTTTATTATTTTATTATTTACATTTGGATTCCCTTTTTTGAAAACAACGAGCGCCAAACAAAATTGTTGCACGAGAGTGCCAAATACACCCGCATTTAGAACAATATGCGAAGCGATAAAACTTTTGGGATTTTTCGATTAGTCGGACAAAATTGGGGTATGACAGCTGTCCCTCTTTATTTCGATTTTACCAAGAAATATGAATTGCGCGAGACATATTTCGAAGGTAAAATAGAAATAAAGAATTCAGAAATTATACCAATTTTGTCCATTTGGAGAAATCCGAATTTTCCTTCTTCTTTTTTGGAAAGATAGACACTTTCGTGTTGATGCGAAAACAGTAAATGAACACTGACGTGCAGACAGAAAGGTAAAATGGGCACTTGGCGTGCAGACAGAAAAGTAAAATGGGCACTTGGCGTGTAGACAGAAAAGTAAAAAGGGCACTTGGCGTGCAGACAGAAAAGTAAAATGGGCACTTGGCGTGCAGACAGAAAAGTAAAATGGGCACTTGGCGTGCAGACAGAAAAGTAAAATGGGCACTTGGCGTGCAGAAAGCGGTAAATTGGGAATTCGGAGGCTGCCTAAAACCTTCTAACGGACTCTTGTCGAGTCCGAGCTCTGGGGGTGGCCTTTTCGAGCGGCCGATCAACATCAGGTCCGGAACTGATTTGATCAATGGATTTACGCTATGCCTTAGGCTGACATAACTAATCCGAAGGACTTAACGAAGTCTGATGGATCCATCGCGCGCTCGTACACGATGTTGTGATCTGTGGAAGGAGTTCACTAACTCTGTGTTGATGGAGTTTACTAACTCTGTGTTGATGGAGTTTACTAACTCTGTGTTGTGGTGATTTTCTAAAAATGAGATTTTTCGGACTCTCTGATCCGAAGTAACTTTTCTCTTGGATGGTGCATGAAATGCATGCACTCGGGTATTTGGGTGCACATGAATGCAATGATTGATTTTGGGTGGGATGCTCTTTCCGTTTGATTTTCATTCTTTTCTTTTTCTTTTGTTATTCTTTCGCTCTTCTGAGATGCGAGTTTGAAGGCGTAATGTACTGTTTGATGCCATGGAGTGATGACTGGTATGGATGATATGAGAATGATGAATGATATGAAGATGTTGTGTTCTTTTATGTTCCACCTTCTGTGATTTTCTTCTCTCGTTCCTTATTTGCTCTTTTTTTTTCTATGGAATGCAGATATCTATGTAAATGGAGTGTGAATGTATGTTATGCAAAGTGTATGTGATGTGATGATTTCAATGGAATGATGGATGCTATGAGATGCTATTTTTGATTTTCTCCCTTTTTATTTTGGTTAAGGATCAACACTTCAAGTGCCTACAAGGTAACATCCTAGTCCCCAAGGATTAAGGTGAGCACCAAAGCCCTACAAGATAGCAACCTAATCCCTGAGGATTAAGGCGAGCACTAAAGCCCTACAAGCGGCCAACTTTAGGCGACCCCCTCATGTGCTGAGATAGCTGGTTAAAGAATTTTTCCTATTTGTCTTTTTGCTATGTGAGGATGCAAATGCAGTATTTTGATGCATGATATGACAAAAATTTTTAGGGTATTCAAATACTTTTTTGTGAATACTTTCATAATGATGAGACGCGAGACTTTGGATGCAAAAGTGGGATGATTATTGACCATTTTTGTTGAAAAATTGAATTTGATTCAAACTCCAGTGTTCTCAAGGTTTTTATTTACAAACAAGCTCACTTGTTTTCTCTCCCTTCCAATGACGACTGAATCTTAGATATCGCATGACTAACGTGTGTTCTCTCTCTTTGAAGCATTGCTTAGTAAGCATGCATAGGAGCGCAAATGTGAATGAGTGAGTCTGTTAACTTGGGATTGGTTTAGGATATGTATGACAATTGAAGAGATCACAAACATGATTATTACCGACGCTCATGAGGGACCAAGGGATGCAAGACTGCCCCGGTTCGGGCTTTTGAAGAGTGAATAAACTTGCCTTTGCCTGGTGGTGATAATGACTAGGGGTGTAGGAGATAATGAATTGGGAACACTTCGGCTCTTGGGATGAAAGGTGGAATGAAAAGGGTTTTGTTTCAACCCACAGAGTTTGGTGTTGCCCCAGTCAGGACGAAACAAAGTTGCCCCAATTAGAATGAAGAGGCCTTATTTAGGATAGTGAGTTGAGAGATTGCCCCGGTGAGGTTCTTATGGGAATGAATGAGGTGAAGGAATGGGAATGCACTTGCCCCGTTTTGGAATGAAATTTCAAACGGTTTCTTTGGGTGAGGTTGTGAAAAGGTGATAGAGTTATGGTGACGGTTATATACGGAGGGTGGTATGTGAACGGGATAGACGACGAACAAAATCTCCCCGTGGTTGAGTGGAGTGAGAGGTGAAGGAAATGTCCCCTAGTACACATCTTTGATTCTTTTTAAGAAAAACTCAAATGCAATGAAATTTTTGACTTTTAGTATGAAAGAAGCCTCACTTGGTGATCACTAAACCTTGTTTTAATGCAACTTGAATGCGTTTGAAGTGCAAGTCTTCCTTTTTCCGTTAGCTTTCTTTTTTCGACTGCTTATTTTTGTTCCCTCATCTCTTTTTCCTAAGGGTTTGTTTTTCCTTGATCAGCTTTCTCTTTTCTGATCGTTTGTTTTTTTCTTTTGAGCAAACACATTGTAGACAGATAAACTTAGTGGTCCTAAGATTTAAAATTTGAGAAAACAACAGCATTCGGTCATTGATCGGAATGGATTTTTCGGGATTGTGGTGTTTTGTGGGGGAGGGATGATGGGGCTTAATGAAGAGCTTGGGGGCTAATGGTAGGATGATTTTTATTCGGCGTTGGCTGACGGTCGATGATTTATGATGGTTAATTGGCTTGATGAGGTGTTTGGAAATTTTATTCTAGGCTAAGGGTTCGTGGAGGGCGGGTTACCGAGGTCAAAGGGAAGTGTTTGCGGTTTATGGAAGGAGGGGTGTATGGGAATGATGAAGTGTTTGAAGGTTATTGAGACAAGGATCTCTTGTGTTTTGTAGTAACATGTACCAGCTCACCACTTACATTTCTTTTGTATTTTCTTTTGTTTTGGGATTTTCATTTTTGAATCCCTTTTTTTTGATTTTCTCTCTCTTTTTTGTTTTATGATTCTTTTCCTTCTTTGACTCGGGTGAGCTGATAGAAAGTGATGCACTTTTTTTGGATATTTGAGGTGATCCTTGTCTAGGGTGATTTTTGGATTTTGGTTTTTCTTGGGTTAAGGTGGGTAGGAAAGGGAACTTCTGGATGGCCAAACTTCATTTCAAATTCCGATTACTTATTTTTCATAAAACTTGACAACAATTTATCTAGCTATATGTGTTTGCTCTTTTCTTTGCATTTTTTTTATGCCCTAATTTTTGCCTGGACCGCTCTTTGCGAGTTTTCAATCCACCGGGCGCTCCTTTTTGCCTAGGCTGCCCTTTGCGGGTTTTCAACCTAGCGAGCTTGTTCTTCTCATTTGTCTCTTCTTTTCTCTTTTTTTTTGGAAAGACCTGCACTAAAGGAATATAATGCCGATAAAGAAAGTTAGTGATCACAGAATTGCCCCAGCATGGAGGACTTAGAGTGTTAGTGAGAATGAACCAAAAAGTCAAGTATGCACTGATGGGAGAGAATATGCGCCTTATGGATGGACGGGGCGGGGTTAGACTGGGATGATGATGATGACAAGGAAGGAAACTGACTGACTCAAACAAGAGAAACTGCACGTGTCATGCACGTTCACTATAGGGATGCTTCACAGAGAGTCAACATTAGTTAGAACGATGAATTGATGAGCTGCTTCAGTTTTCTTTTTTTTTGTCATGGAATGGATGGGATGCAGTGCTTTTGAAAGACATGCAAATGAGCTATTGATTTGCAAAATTGAGTGCCTTGGAACACCTTGAGTTCGCAACCAAGTAAGGATAAACTTTTTCAAAAAAAAGGATGATTGTTTTGCAAGGACGTCTCGCTTCTCATCACAACTTTTATTTTATGCAATGAATGAATGAACAAATTATGATATGCAAGTATGATGCAAATGCGTGGAGAACGACTACTCGAAAAGTGTGGCTTATTCTAAATTATTTTGTTGCAAGACAAAATATGGAATACCAATGCGAATGATGCAAGAATGATGCCCCCCATTTTTTCCAAATGATTTTTGATTTTTTTTATTTTTTAGAGGCGAGACAGGATGTGAAATGCCAATGCCCCTTTTTTGAATGATGAGAGATGCAAGACTGGGGATATGAGGCAACTGATTGTCGTTACCCTGAGTAACTTGCCTGAAACATTGAGTGGATCCTGACTCAATACTTCACACAATGTACTGAAACGTTTTGACAATTAGTTGACTCAATTTAATTTCCTACTCGAAATTAAAATACGTGCGACTGGGTCAAAGTGCTCTGACATCGTAAAGTAACATCTCAAATTTGTAGTCGACAAACAAATTTGAGACATTACCCTTCGTCGTTCAAAGGTGCACTTCTATCCATTAAGCCATCACATGAGAAATTTTTCTTTGTTTCGAAAGGATGCATGCAGGGAGAAATGATGTATTCGGACAAAGTGATGAGGTTAATGAAATGATGCATGAGCGCCACATTGACGCGATGTCCGCATTATTTGATGATAGTTTTTGCATAATCAAGGATGAATGAAATGCGATATGGATGATAGATGCTTCTGGTTTTCATTTTTCTTATGCAATGAAATGAAATGCGTGATGCTTGCAATTACTTTCCTAATGCATGGGAGATATTGAATGAAGATGCATGCGAGATGAGACGTTAATGCTTATTTTTGATTTGCGACACAGAAAAGTATTAATGCGATGATGTGATATGGACGGACGACGGAATGAGTGGGTGAATGAATGAACAAATGTGCATTTTGAATGAGGATAACGTAAATTGCATCACTTGATGATTTTTCATGATTATGAGCGAATGAAATACCATAGGGATGATAATTGTTTTTTTTTCAGAATTTTGTTTTATGTAATGCATGATGCCATGATGCAAAGTGCGGATGATGATTGCTTTTCGTTTTATTTTTAAACTATGAAATGAAGTGCCTGATACTAACAATTATTTTTAGTGCGTGGAAAGATATGATTCTTATGAAAATGCATGCGAAATGAGATGTTTATTTGATTATTTTTTGTAATGCAAAGAAAAAATGCATGTAGTATGTTTTCTAAGAAAGCTTGTGGAAAATAATAATTTTTGATTTTTCTTGATTTTTGGTTTTTTTTTTTTGATAAAAGACGGTATGCACTAATACTTGTTTGAATGCAAGTGCAATGCAATATGTATGATTTCCTGTCTGTCTTGGTGCCGGGAATCACGGTGTACTATGTCTTGCCATAGGTTTAACGGTGGATTTTGATTATTTTTTCTTTGAAAAACAACAAGGTTAGAATCAATAAGCGAAACAAAGCACATTCCATGCATTCAAACTTAAACAAACTCACACCTCGGAGTATACGTTGTTTCACTTTTGATTCCACATCGTGCCTATGACAAGATTCTTTGTCACTTTGGGATTCTCGGTAAACAAACTTTGATGAAATGCAAGGATGCATGCATGAACTGTAAAAGCTTCTGTTGGATGCAATGCGAGGATGCATGCAAAATGATGATGATGTTTTATGCATATGCAGATTAGGGCAAAACCCTTATTGGCATTAGTTCGAGTTTTTTTTGTTTTTTTTTGAAAAATGCGAGCCGTACGTGGTTTCATATGGACCAAGTAAGAGAAAGGCTACAACGGCAGCTCGTTCTCTCTTTTTTTTGAAAAGAGTGGGCCATATGTCACTTCGTACGGACCAGCAAAAGAAAGGCTACAACGACAGCTCTTTCTCTACTTTTTATTTGAAAAACCTCCTACTCTTTTTTGAAAACATGTCTATATTACCATGCAACACACAATTTGGTATGCCCCTTGTGTCCTGCGAAGGTGGGGACCTAAGTTCTAGGACAACTCAAATGTTCCTCCCATGCGGGTTCTAGTCACTTCCTCACCAGGCTACCAGAGCTAATTCTCTTTCACAATAGCACCCACAACGATGGAACGCCATCTGGTGTGAGGCATCATGAAAGAGCATACTCTGGCTGAAACTTTCGTGAGAGTCGGAAGGACAACAGTCCAATTGTCAGTCACTACTCGTTTCCACTCTCCTAAGTTTTGTCAGACCTTGGGTTTTAGGCCCCTCTCAAAGCATAGTAAGCATAAGGTGTGAGTGTGTGCAGCAAGGGCATACCGCCTAAAACTACCCACATATACCCCACCTGCAAATGAAAACCCTGAACAGTCCAGATAAAAGCAAGCAATAACATGTTGTCTACCCTAGGGTTTAATATCTAGGATATCTATAAACAAGGATATTGCTTACCTTAACAAGAGGAGCTAAGAAGAGGGGACATGATAAAATTGGGGAGAAATGCATGAGCTTACCTTGAAGAAAGGGAGCGAAAAAGAAGGGATCGTGGGGATTGGAAGAATGCATGGGCATAAGCAATAAGAGACAAGGAGTAGGAGAGGAGATAGGGAACAACAAAGAAGACAAATGCATATGCCTACAATCAATGATAGGAAAGAAAGGCAAACAAGGTATTAATCAAATCAACAATACATTAAACCACACAATCTAATTAGTTAGGCTTGACCCTCGTCTTTTAAAAAAAAAAGGTCCCCAGTGAAGTCGCCAGCTGTTGCGCCCGAAAAATCCGGCTTGGGACTTTTCGTTTGACAACGTGGAAAAATTTGGAAGCCGCCACCAATATTTTAATTTTAAGACCAAAACATTGAAAAAAGGTCTTTTAGACAAGGCGGATGGTCTTTCGAAAACTAGAGATCTGGGTTCGGGGGTCGGTTAGGCATAGGGAAGGTATTAGCACCCCGTACCTCCTTTCTACCGAAAGGGAACCTTTAATTAAATGTGTGGTTTGAAGTGTTGACCTGAAAATATTTAATTTGCCTCTTTATTTCTTATTGAAAACGAATTAAAGAAACTTAACAAAATTTTTACTTTTTGACGAGAAAGGAAAAAAAGGGTTTTTAGAAAGAAGTGCTCGACAGGACATGGCCCGCTCCTACGTATCTCCCGGTGCGATGGAGAATTCAAAGCTACGTAGTTCTTGTGTAGAAAATGTTTGTGTTTGGTGTTTTTTAATATAGGGGTTTTAGGATTGCGTGATCTGTGTTGAAAGACCACTGGGGGTCTGAAGGGCCGCTGGGGGCTGAAGGAGCGCTGGGGCTCTGAAGGACCACAGTTCACTTATCCTAAAACGATGATTAACCCGGCCGTACGACCGACTTAATCCCCTACTTTGAAAATAAGATTTTTGATTTTTGAAAGAGATGTGTTTGTATTTTTTATTTAGAAATCATTTGTTTTTGTGCTTGACAGGGGCGTGGCCCTGCTCCTACGTATCTCCGGGTGGAGAATCAAAGGCGACGTAGTTCTAGGTTCTTTTGAAAATGATTGTTGAAAACTTATTGTGAAAATGATTTTTATTTGTTATGCTTGACGGGATGTGACCCGCTCCTACGTATCTCCTGGTGCGATGGAGAATTCAAAGCTACGTAGTTCTTCGTGGTATGGAAAACGGTTTTTGTTTTTTATTCTTTTTGGAGTTTTCGCAAAGGGGTTGAGCGTTCGCGGTAACCAAACAACAACGGTTTAGAGTGGTCGCACTACTAACTCTTGTGAAAATGAATTATCATTAACGACCAAACGGCAACGGCGCGGGTGATGATCAATGATAATCGGTTTTTATTTTGAGCATTGAAAAGGTTTTCGCAATTGAGGGAGGGCGTTTGTGAGGACCAAACAACAACGGTTTAGAGTGGCCACACTACTAGCTCCCACGGGAATGAAATCATCACCCACAATCAAACGGCAACGGCGCGAGTGATCATTAGTGGTGATTAGTTTTGACTTCGACGTTTGAAAAGATTTGTTTTTTTTTGAAAAATGTTTTCGTTGATTTTAATCGGAGAGAGCGTCGTGATGAAAGGAATTTGCAATTGGATTGATTTTTGTTCGGGGGAAACATTTATTTATCATTAGGAAAAAAAGTTTGTGAAAAGAAAAGAAAAGAAAATAAATAAATAAGTTTATTTAGGGGAAAAGAAATAAAATTTAAAAAAGAAAGACAGGGGGTGAAATTGTAAAATGGGGTGCAAATAATAGGAGGGTTGTATTATAAAAGGGGGGTGCGAACAGCGAGCCCAACTAGTTTTTTACAGGCTGGGCTGCATGGAAAATAGGCCTGCGCAGGGAGGGGTCTCATGCAGCAAATGGAGGGGTGCAAATATTAAGCGGGTCAAACAAAATTAAAAAAACATCGTGAACCAAGCCCAAAGCAGCATAATCCTTGAGACCTAATTTCTCTCAACTGAATCCTTCAAACCAATCTCAGCGCCGCATCAAGAAGAAAATGGGAGAGAGTGAGAAAGAAAACAAAAAAAAAAAAAAAATCGTGGGTGGAGAGAGAGGGATGGAGAAGACGAAAGGGAGAGGGGGAAGATACGAGAGGGAAGGGCGACGAAGGGCGATGGTGGCTACGGGGTGAACGTCGCAGGTGGAGCGACGAATGATGCGACGGAGGTTGACGGCGACGCGGAGGGGGGGCGGTGTTTGAGACGAGGAACACGGTGATGGTGGGTTTTGGTGGTGATCGGTGAGGGACGGTGACGGGGTGATGATGGCCGTTCGGTTCTGTGGGTGGATGGTGGATGGCCGTGAGAGATGATGGTGACCCACGGTGGTCGGTGGCGTGGAGGGCCAAGGGTGATTGAGGGGTGTTTCGGTTTTTGTCGGTGGTGAAAAGGGGCATAGCGTTCGACGGTGTGACTATGATCTCGGTGATGGTGATTGATGGCGAGGTGTGGTGGTTCCCGGCGAGACTACGGCGACGGCCACCGTGAACGGTGGCCGGAGGTAAGAGCCCCTCTCCCTTCTTTTTTTTTTTGGAATTTCTCCTCTCTTTTTTTCTAATTTTCTCACTGTTTCATTTTTCATTTTTGTTTTTGTTTATTATTATTTTTTTTGGGATTTCTAAAGGATTTAAACAAAGGTTTCAAATGCCCTATTGATTTCATTCTCCCGTTTGTAGGTTTCCTTTTTTGGAACAACTAGCCATAAATCCTAATCTTAAAGACCACATTCTGTTTTTTTTGCACTTACTGGCCTGAATAACTTAGAAGCCTCAACTCAACATTTGTACACAAAACAGAGACTTCATATAGGATCCTACTGACTAACGACGAAAAAATAATTAGCAAATTTCACCAACCTTTACTCCAGCTTCTGATATTTGCCTTATTACTTGCTGCTTGCAACTGCCTAGTGCTTAGCACGTATTTCCCTGACCCTGACGATTCTTATGAAAAAAATCGTTTTCTTTTCTAGGTGCTGTATGTGTATATTGCTGTCTGTGTGTTCTGTGAATTGCTTTGTGTGTGTGCTGCTGTGTTTGCTGTGTTTGCTGTGTATCTTGTTGTCTGTGTGCATATGGTTCTGTTTGTTATTGTTTGGTCTCTGTTGTTTTTCAGAATTCTCCCCCCTTAACACTGTTTCTGTTTACATCATTTATAGGTAAAAACTGTGGTGTAGGTGTGGATGCTAATGCAGGGGATCAAAGCCCTAAGGGGACCAGGCTGTTGGCAGCAGTGGAGCAGCAAAGGAATGGCAGCAAGGTTGCTGCCACTGCAGCAATGTTTTTGCTGAGAATGGGAGGTGAGCAAAGGGACAAGAAGAAATAGGTTTGGGCTTGGCTCTCCAAATAGAGGAGCACCTATGCGCTGCTGCTGCTATCCTCTCCCTCTCTTTTCAGTTTTTTTGTTATTCATTTTATTATTTTGTATAATTTTTGCTCTTGTTTTGACTTTTGTACTATTTGTATTAATTAATTTTGTTTGTATATGTAACAAAATTAAATAAAAGGGACAGCTGAGTTTAGCTTATTATTACTATTTATCATTTATTTATTTATTTCTTTATGATAATAAAAGCGGTAAAAACAACGCGCACCGACGCGACGACTTACACGACTCGAAATGAAACGCGCGTTCGCCTTAAGACTAGGAATGCGCACGCTATTTGAATACGCACGCGTGTATGTTATTAAAACTGATTTGATTCTATCCTCACTTTTCTAAAAAGAAAATGGTAAAAATAAACGCGCACCGACGCAATTACTCACACGACTCGAGACAAAACGCGCGCTCGCGTTGTTTATTATTTTATTATTTACATTTGGATTCCCTTTTTTGAAAACAACGAGCGCCAAACAAAATTGTTGCACGAGAGTGCCAAATACACCCGCATTTAGAACAATATGCGAAGCGATAAAACTTTTGGGATTTTTCGATTAGTCGGACAAAATTGGGGTATGACAATCATGACTGCCCCTCCTAGTATGTCAACATGGGTCGTCACCCATACCACGTAAATATATATTAAATATATCTACACTCGATGACCTGTTAGTTCACCTATACTCAATGAATAGTTAGTCCATCTACATTTGACCGTTAGTCGAACATAATACTCGCATTGGGCCGTTTCCTATAGTCGATATAATATATATCGTGAATCGTAGACCGGTTTAGACGAATAAATAATAATCGTCCCGTGTCAGTTATACCATATCACGTAGGACTCATAGTCCGCTTTATTATTAATAAAACATATGTTCGCACACGAGTACTATTATTCGGTTTTTCGAAATAGTTTACAACTTCAAAGACAGTCCATTATGCCATTTAATTTATATAAATAGATAGATCTTTGAATAAACTTTCCGACGCCCCTGAGAACACCTCAATCGGGTTCCCGGATCAAAAGTTATTGTGAAAACAAAATCAGTGAAAAACTGTTGAAAATCTGCAAAGCGTCGCGACGCGAACTGCTACCGTCGCGACGCGAAAAACGACAGAAACTTTTTGCGTGACAAAATTGGGCCAGGTCGCGACGCGATGAGAACGGGTCGCGACGCGACCCTCTGCAGAAAAGTGCAGGTTTTCCGTTTTCTTGCGAAATTCGCTATTCCGCTCAATTCCGATTCTTGTTCCGATTAAAAACAAATTTGACAACCATAAAAACAGTTTCAATCAAAGTCACACAATCAATCAAATCAATCAAAAACTCATTTTAAACGAATTGTATCAAAACGCGACATAACTCGAGACTCGCTCCGATCGATTCCTAATCCGAAACAGACAATATCCAGAAATATTCCAGTCCAGCGAAAGCGGTAAAACAGTTAATTAATTAATTCGAAACATAAAATCCTAAACGTGAGTAGAACTCACCCTCGAAGCGTGAACCACGAGCGGCCGAATCCACCGAGTAACCACACGAACATTCCCCGCTCCGGCGACACCCAATCCGCTTCCAAAGCTTCCCACTCGATCACGAAACCGCTTTTGACCGGAATGTCGAATTCCTCGAAATCCTCCATGGACACTATTCATCATCTTCATCAACCTCAAATCACTATTCACCAAAAACCCCAAATCTTGATTTTCAACTCCAAATCACCCAATCGATCTTCAATACTCGAGTAATCCACCTTGTGCTCGCTCCTAAACATCATCCTTAGCTTTCCCTTGAGTTACAACCATCAAAACTCCAATTTTCTCCTCAAATTCGAAAATGGCAAAGTGAGGGAGAGTGAGTTGATGATGAAGATCTTGGTACCAAATTGAAGAGGAGGTAACGCTGAGCATTTTTTGTGTTGGAAGGAAGTCGTTTCGTTGAGCGGAAGTGCCCCCTTTTTCCTCTTCTTCTTCCTCCCCCTTTCTTTCCCTTTTCTCTCTTTTCTTCTCTGTAACTCTCTCTCGCTGTTTCCTTTCTTTTTCTTCTTTCTTTCATTTCTTTCCTTTCTTTATTAATACACACACACTTATATTTATTTATTTAATTAATTCTTTCTTTCTTCACTCACACACACCCACGTATACATATATATATTTATTTAATATATTTGTTGTAACGCGGTCAAATTACCATATTGATCGAAATCTCCTATTTCGATTCCAAAACTTTCTTGGTCCGTATTATCCGGTTAAGTACTAAATTAATTCAATTGGGTTAACATCCCAATAATTCGGTTAATTATTTTGCGGTTGTTACATTCTCCCCAACTTAAAAGAATTTTGTCCTCAAAATTTTGCTAAGTCTTTCATCCGACTAACCGAGGATCGACATTCCCAAAAAGGTCTAAATTTGCGAGAAAACAATCTTGAATTAACGAAATGAGTGTAGAAAATCTTCCTAAGTTGGCACATCAATCTCCAAGTACTACTACCTTGATACGAACTCTCTGGTCACGCATCTACGCGAGAAACTCATCCTTCGCCTACATAGGCTCGGCACCGCGTTTGAAAACACTTCCGAAGCTTCATTCCTTACGTGCTCCCCAACTTGATTAATCCAGATCAAAGTACTCCTCGGTAGACGTAAAAACAAACACGATTTCCTCGATAGGTGTAAACACTTTCTCAACAACTCTTCTAAAAATCCATAACAGTTCCCATACACATTGAAAAAGCGTGACGGAAAGGTCATCTGTGAAACTTCCTGACTCACCCTTGGGATTTCGAGATAGAACTCTTCAAAAGATGGAATGAGGATTTACCAGAAACGTTTATCTTAAACGTAGAAGTAAACCGTGGGAACATCAATTAATTTCGGAAGTAATGAAAATCACATTCCTGAGGTTTCGCGTACAACTTCTTTTCTCGGAGTGCACTCAGAACAATGAGGAGATGTTGGACATGCTCCTCAATGGTCTTCGAGCACATCAAGATACCATCAATGAAAACGACTACAATTTGATCTAGGTAATTGAGGAAAAACTCGGTTCAGGTAATCCATGAATACCGCTGGAGCATTAGTCAAACCGAAGGGCACCACTACAAACACATAATGTCCATACCTAGTACGGAAGGCTGTCTTCGGAATATCTAAGGCTCTAACTTTTATTTGATGATATCCTGACCTCAGATCAATTTTAGAAACACTGTAGCACCTCAAATTGCTCAAGCAAATCGTCTATCCTTGGTAAGGGATATTGATTCTTGATCGTCACTTTGTTAAGTTGTCGATAACCGATGTACAATCTCATGCTACTAACTTTCCTTTCGACTAATCACACCAGAGCACTCCTTAGAGAAGCACTCGGCCGAATGAATTTCTTTAACATCGACTCTTCAAGTTGAGACTCCATTTCCTTTAATTCTAAAGAAACATTCAATAAGAAACAATAGATATTGATCCCGTGCCAGGAACCAATTCTACCGTAAGCTCTACCTCTCGCTCTGGAGGTTCAGAAGAAACTTCATCGTGAAAACATCCAGAAAGACATTCACAACTCGAACGTTCACCAAATCTAAACTAGTTTCAGTGGATGCAGATAACATACCAACATGTGCTTCCGCACCTTGGAATGAAGATTGACCGTCTAAGGTGAACTAGGTAACCGCTTCCGAATTTGTCTTACACAATTCAACTGGTCCTGAAGCGAAGCTGATAGTTGATTAACACAGTCGATTGCAACATGGTTTGCAGTCATCTAATTCATACCCAAAATGGTGTCCACCCTTCTCATAGGCAAACAATAAATTCTACAACGAAATTCCTGCCTCCTATGACAAGTAGACAATTCTATACAAAGATTATGTCTGGACACGACCCTTAGCAGCAGTTAAAATATTTATCGGCTCGGATAGCGATGATACGGCTAATCCCAACCGATTCACACGCGATCGGGGTATACAGCAATAGGTTGCACCCGAATCACATAATATATTGACAGGGTTATTGAAAACTGATCCCATACCCCTCAGTAACTTGTCAGTAGTTGTAACCGTCTGAGCATCTAAAGTGTTGACTCGTCCTCGTCTTGGAGCTGCTTGTAACTCCTTGGAACTTTTCCTGGCAGGGCACTCTTTACTATAGTGACCCTCTACATTACTGTAATAGCACCGATTAGATCTTCGCTTGCAATCACCACTGTGAGGCCTTCCACAGTTAGAACATCTTCTGACCTTTGAAGAATCAAAGAATTGCATCTGCTTTTCCTTTGATGAAATTATCTTAGGACTTTGCATTCGGAGTTGATAATTCAACCACCTTCCTTCTTTTCCCATATTCCTTATGAGATCATCCTCGGCGACATAGGCTGATTGCACTAAGGCAACATAATTGGTAATAGTATAAGAACTGAGACCATAAATCACCAAAACACTTATGTCCGTCTTATACTTCTGCATTCTCCGTTCGTCGTCCGAAGCTTACTTTACCACTTGGTAAAATTGAGACAACTTCTCAAACATAGCGGTGCATTCTTCCACCGTCATGTCACCTTTCCTGAGGATGCACCGGTTGAAGATTCCGATTGTGGTCGAGGATTGCATCTTGATCATCCAGTCATAATTCCGCTTATGATGCACTAAGTATTAAGTTGATCAGGCTCAATGTCTCTTAGCATCACAAGTGTAATTACAAAAAGGACTAACAAGGAATCGACTCAACCCTAAACTAAGTCCGACTAGGTCGAACTGCTCTGATACCAACTGTAACACCCCGGTATTTTTATCGAGTAAAAATACCCAAGTGTACCAAACCTAAATCATCAGAGATATATTTCCTGTTTAAATACTGAACACCACTATAAAATTTTCACTGAATAACAACAGAACAGTCTTAAACATAAATAAGACCATAAACCATCAGTGAAATACAGTGTTCAATATCGTACAAGAAAGCGGAAAATAAAATACATAACTAACAAGGGAAAACATAACTTAAGCATAAAAGCTAAGTCTTCAGCAACCATCCGAGTACCACCTACTCGTGCCTCTTGGATTTCCACTTTCCCTGTTTATCTGAAAAACAACAACATATAAACAATGAGATACAATCTCAGTGAGTTCTACCGAGACCCCTATCTACACTCTCGGTCCATTTAAAACATTTTTATACATTCGTAGTTTACTTTATAAACTACATTCTTTTTAATTTAGCACGACACCGACCCCAGCTTTGGTAATCCCGGTGAGCTCGTACTAGTCAACATAGTATGATACCAGCCCCAGCTTTGGTAATCCCGGTAACCATACTATAGATATCTTTAGAATGACACCGACCCCAGACATGGTAATCCCGGTGAACCGTATTATAGAACTTTCTTTCTTGTAGTTTATTTTATAGACCACGCAATTAAACCTAGCACGACACCGGCCCCAGACATGGTAATCCCGATGAATCGCACTACATAACACGGCACCGACCCCAGACATGGTAATCCCGATGAACCGCGTTATTTAATCTTTGACACACCACCGACCCCAGACATGGTAATCCCGGCGAACCCCTTACCAATAATAGTTTAACTATTGGCATCGGAGCCTAGGGTGGGGGATCATGACTGCCCCTCCTAGTATGTCAACATGGGTCATCACCCATACCACGTAAATATATATTAAATATATCTACACTCGATGACCTGTTAGTTCACCTATACTCAATGAATAGTTAGTCCATCTACATTTGACCGTTAGTCGAACATAATACTCGCATTGGGCCGTTTCCTATAGTCGATATAATATATATCGTGAATCGTAGACCGGTTTAGACGAATAAATAATAATCGTCCCGTGTCAGTTATACCATATCACGTAGGACTCATAGTCCGCTTTATTATTAATAAAACATATGTTCGCACACGAGTACTATTATTCGGTTTTTCGAAATAGTTTACAACTTCAAAGACAGTCCATTATGCCATTTAATTTATATAAATAGATAGATCTTTGAATAAGCTTTCCGACGCCCCTGAGAACACCTCAATCGGGTTCCCGGATCAAAAGTTATTGTGAAAACAAAATCAGTGAAAAACTGTTGAAAATCTGCAAAGCGTCGCGACGCGAACTGCTACCGTCGCGACGCGAAAAACGACAGAAACTTTTTGCGTGACAAAATTGGGCCAGGTCGCGACGCGATGAGAACGGGTCGCGACGCGACCCTCTGCAGAAAAGTGCAGGTTTTCCGTTTTCTTGCGAAATTCGCTATTCCGCTCAATTCCGATTCTTGTTCCGATTAAAAACAAATTTGACAACCATAAAAACAGTTTCAATCAAAGTCACACAATCAATCAAATCAATCAAAAACTCATTTTAAACGAATTGTATCAAAACGCGACATAACTCGAGACTCGCTCCGATCGATTCCTAATCCGAAACAGACAATATCCAGAAATATTCCAGTCCAGCGAAAGCGGTAAAACAGTTAATTAATTAATTCGAAACATAAAATCCTAAACGTGAGTAGAACTCACCCTCGAAGCGTGAACCACGAGCGGCCGAATCCACCGAGTAACCACACGAACATTCCCCGCTCCGGCGACACCCAATCCGCTTCCAAAGCTTCCCACTCGATCACGAAACCGCTTTTGACCGGAATGTCGAATTCCTCGAAATCCTCCATGGACACTATTCATCATCTTCATCAACCTCAAATCACTATTCACCAAAAACCCCAAATCTTGATTTTCAACTCCAAATCACCCAATCGATCTTCAATACTCGAGTAATCCACCTTGTGCTCGCTCCTAAACATCATCCTTAGCTTTCCCTTGAGTTACAACCATCAAAACTCCAATTTTCTCCTCAAATTCGAAAATGGCAAAGTGAGGGAGAGTGAGTTGATGATGAAGATCTTGGTACCAAATTGAAGAGGAGGTAACGCTGAGCATTTTTTGTGTTGGAAGGAAGTCGTTTCGTTGAGCGGAAGTGCCCCCTTTTTCCTCTTCTTCTTCCTCCCCCTTTCTTTCCCTTTTCTCTCTTTTCTTCTCTGTAACTCTCTCTCGCTGTTTCCTTTCTTTTTCTTCTTTCTTTCATTTCTTTCCTTTCTTTATTAATACACACACACACTTATATTTATTTATTTAATTAATTCTTTCTTTCTTCACTCACACACACCCACGTATACATATATATATTTATTTAATATATTTGTTGTAACGCGGTCAAATTACCATATTGATCGAAATCTCCTATTTCGATTCCAAAACTTTCTTGGTCCGTATTATCCGGTTAAGTACTAAATTAATTCAATTGGGTTAACATCCCAATAATTCGGTTAATTATTTTGCGGTTGTTACAGTTTACGTGTGCATGCATGCATTTTGAAAGAGTAAATGCATGAGACTTTTGTGCGATGAGCTGACCTTCGGAAGCGGCTTACAATTTTTCCTAAGACAATCCCAAACCCTAGAAACTACCCTTAATTCTTGAGACTTTAATTCTTGAGTCTTTGATTGCCTTGGATTGTGACTTAGATAATTTGTCACTTTGGCTTCGGTCACTTTCATCATCAAAACCTAACCTGCAATATAAGTAACCTGCAATACAAGGTATCCACATTCTCCCCCTTTTTGATGATGACAAAACATGACTCATCTTTAGGTGGGAGGTTAGTGCATCAAAGCAAAATAATGCATATATGTGATACCCCCCTTACTTGATGCTCCCCCTGTTTTATTGACTAGATGCAAAGTGACAATGCTATAACACTAACAATTTTAGATGCTTAATGTGACACTATATTTCTCCCCCTTTTTGCCATGATCAAAAGGGTCGACATATGATAAAGTTTGCGAATCTAAATAGCATATGTTTCATTCAAATAGAAGAGGAGTCAATGATTCCAAGTTCTCTTCGAATGAAAAAGAAGCTTTCTTTTTGTTAAGGTTTCGTGAAAATATCAGCTAGTTATTTTGACGACTCAACAAATTCAATCACACAATCGCCTTTTTGGACATGATCTCTAAGAAAATGATGTCTAATTTCTATATGCTTGGTCCTAGAGTGTTGAACGAGGTTCTTTGTAAGATTGATAGCGCTGGTGTTGTCGCATTTTATCGGGATATGATCTAGTTCCACACCATAGTCAAGTAGTTGTTGCTTCATCCAGAGGATTTGTGCGCAGCAACTTCCTGCTGCAACATATTCTGCTTCAGCAATTGACAGTGCGACACTGACTTGTTTCTTACTGTGCCATGAAACTAGTGCACTACCTAGAATGTGACATATTCCACTAGTGCTTTTTCTATCAAATTTACAACCTACAAAATCAGAGTCTAAGTATCCAATAAGACTACATGTGGCGCATTTTGGGTACCACAGACCAACATTTTTGTGTGCCTACAAGATATCTCATTATTCTTTTGACAGCTACTAAATGCGACTCTTTTGGATTTTCTTGATATCTAGCACACATGCAAACACTAAACATGATATCCGGTCTACTAGCAATTAAATAGAGAAGAGAGCCAATGATACCTCAATATTTACTTAGTTCTACCGGTTTACCTTCTTCATCTTTGTCTAAGTAGCACGAGGTGCTCATTGGAGTGGACATTTCTTTTGCTTTGTCCATTTCGAATCACTTGAGTAGTTCTTTGCAATATTTTGATTGGGAGATGAAGATGCCGTTGTTGGTTTGTTTTATTTGAAGCCCGAGGAAGAAGTTGAGTTCTCCCATCATCGACATTTCAAACTCACTCTGCATAATACTAGAAAATTCTTTGCACCACAATTCATTAGTAGCACCGAAAATAATGTCAGCCACATAAATTTGCACAAGTAAGATGTCAACTCTTGTTCTTTTTATGAAAAGTGTAGTATCAAGTTTCCCTCTTTGAAAATCATGTTCAAGTAGAAATTTACTTAGTCTTTCATACCAAGCTCTTGGAGCTGGCTTTAGGCCATAAAGAGCCTATTTGAGTTTGAAAACATGATCAGGTTTTTCATAACTTCCAAAGCCAGGTGGTTGTTCAACATACACTTCTTCTTGAATAAAGCCATTTAAAAAAGCACTTTTGACATCCATTTGATATAATTTAAAATCCATGATAGATGCAAAAGCAATGAGCATGAGAATAGCCTCTAATCTAGCTACGGGTGCAAAAGTTTCATCATAGTCTATTCCTTCTTCCTGATTATAACCCTTAGCGACTAGTCTAGCTTTGTTTCTAACTATTATGCCCGATTCATCTAGTTTGTTTCTAAACACCCATTTTGTGCCTATTATTTGATGCTTATCAGACCTGGGAACAAGATCCCACACTTTGTTTCTTTCAAACTGATTTAACTCTTCTTGCATAGCGATAGTCCAATGTTCATCTTCTATGGCTTCATCTAGATTCCTAGGTTCAATTTGAGATACAAAAGGCATATGATCACATGCATTTCTAAGAGAGTTTCGAGTAGTTACCCCTTTTGTTACATCACCTACAACATTTTCAAGCGAGTGGTCCCTTGGGATTCTCCATTCCTTGGGTAGCTTACTGCTTGATCCTTCTTCAATCTCCTCTTGAGGAGTGGATTTTGTCCCTTCCTCTTTATCTTTCTTCTTTTCATCTAACTGTAAATCTTCAAGTTCATCTGCAACATCCTCAATAACCTTTCCCAGCCTTTTGGGGTTAGTCTCATCAAATGTAACATGTACAGATTCCTCAATTACTTTATTTCTTTTATTGAAAATTCTAAAGGCCTTGCTAGATAAAGAGTAACCGAGAAAAATTCCTTCATCAGCCTTAGCATCGAATTTTCCTAAGTTATCCTTTCCATTATTTAAAACAAAACATTTGCATCCAAATGTGTGTAAGTGTGCAATGTTTGGTTTTCTCCCCTTGTAAAGTTCATAGGAGGTTTTCTTAAAAATAGGCCTAATCAAAACTCTATTCATAACATAACAAGCAGTACTTACAGCATCCGCCCAAAAGTATTTTGGGATGTCGTGATCATTTAGCATTGTTCTGGCAAGTTCTTCCAATGATCGGTTTTTCCTTTCAACGTCTCCATTTTGTTGAGGAGTTCTAGGTGCTGAGAAGTTGTGATCGATACCAAGTTCTTCACAGAAGCTTTCAAACCTTTCAATTTCAAATTCTCCACCGTGATCGAATCGAATGGAGATGATTTTCAATTCTTTCTCATTTTGAATGCTACGAGCAAGCTTCTTGAATGCTCCAAATGCCTCGCTCTTATTTGCGAGACAGAGTGTCCAGGTGTACCTTGAATAGTCATCTACTATAACGAGAGCATAGTAATTTCCTCCATAACTTTTTGTCCTTGAGGGAGCAAATAGATCCATGTGTAACAGCTGCAATGGTTTGTTAGTAGACACAATATTCTTCGATTTAAAAGACACTTTGACCTGTTTGACCTTTTGGCATGCATCACACAGTTTATCCTTTTCAAACTTTATTTTAGGAAGTTATTTTAGGAAGACCACTAACTAGATCCTTAGACACTAACTTGTTAAGATGGTCCATATGAATATGAGTTGTTCTACGATGCCATAACCAAGAATTTTCTTCCTTACTAATGAGACAACATGCATTATGAGATGAAACACTATCAAGACTCATCATGTATATGTTTTCTACTCTGTTTCCTATCATTCTAACTTGTTTGCTTTGTTTATCCTCAATGATGCATGAACTTGAATCAAATATTACTCTATTTCCTTTATCACATAGTTGGCTAATGCTTAGTAAGTTATGTTTAAGACCTTCAACATAAAGCACATTATCAATAGAAGTAGATAAATCTTTACCAACTTTACCTTCACCGACGATTCTTCCTCTGTTGTTATCACCATAAGTCACATGACCGCTTGATCTGGGGGGAGAGAGTTAGGAACTTTGTTATATCTCCAGTCATGTGCTTTGAGCATCCGCTGTCAAGGTACCAATCTGACCCCCGTACCTTGAAGCATACCTCATTTTCGCTTTCGCTTTCATGATCTGCCATAAGTGCGACTTGAGCTTCTTCATTTTCTGACTCATCTGATGAATCCATGTCATTGTCGTCCCATGCAATGTAGGCTTTTCTACCTTTGTTTTCCTTGAATGCCTTCTTTTCGAACTTTGATTCCTTTCTCTGTAGATTAGGACATTCCATCTTCATATGCCCGGGTTTCCCACATTCATAGCAAGTAAGATGACCGGATGAGCTTTCTTTCCTTTTAGGGTTGAAGTTCTTCTTAGCATAATTTCTCTGTTTCATGAACCGTTTGAACCTTCGAACCATAAGAGCCATGTTTTCCTCATTTTCTGAAATCGTCACTCTCACCAAGTCGACTTGAACTAGATGCTTTCAGAGCCAAGCTTTTATTTTTCTTGTCTGTATTTTCGTGCTCAACCAAACGGGTGAGCTCTAGTTCATGCTCTTGCAGTTTACCAAATAGAGTGGCAAGTGACATGGTAGCTAAATTTTTGGTTTCAGCTATATCAGTTACTTTGGGTTGCATTCTCTATTCAAACATCTCAGAACTTTGTTGATTAGATCTTCAGCAGGGAATGACTTTCCTAATAAGCTTAGTTGATTCACTATGTGAGTGAACCTCTTTTGCATTTCCGGTATAGTTTCACCTGTATTCATTCTGAATAGCTCGTACTCTTTGATAAGGGTGTTGGTTCTTGCTCTTTTTACCTCACTTGAACCCTCATGAGCTACTTGAAGATTATCCCACATTTCTTGAGCAGATTTACAGTTTGAAACTCTAAATAACTCATCAGGACTCAAAGCAGAAGTAATTATGTTTTTAGCCCGCAGATTGTGTTGAACTTTTCTCTTTTCTTCATCAGACCATTCATTTCTATCTTTAACAGTAAGAATACCATTTACCATATGCGTGCGGACATAGGGTCCCTTTTCCACAGCATTCCAAACATCTAAGTCTACCCCTTCAATAAATATTCTCATTCTATCTTTCCAATATGCGAAAAATCTTTCCCGTTGAATACCGGAGGACAGGTAAGAGAAGCACTCTCTTGCATAGACCAACCTGAGCCATTTCCCTTGAAGCTGCTAGGCCCTTTATACAAGAGTCTAGCTCTGATACCACTTGTTACCAAGTGGCTTAAGTCTCAAGAGGGGGGGTGAATTGAGATTTTAAAAACTTCTCCCCTTTTAATGACTTAGATTAATTTTCACGCAGGTTTACGGAGGCGAAGGAAAAAGAAAATAAAGAAATAAAGAACACAACAGATTTATACTGGTTCGGTCACCTCCCAGTGACCTACGTCCAGTCCGTCACACCCTTGTGAGATTTTCCACTAACACAACAAGGCTTACGGGTGCCTTGGAAGCCTTTACAGACTCAGGCACTCTTCTCCTAGGATACCCCACCTATGAAGAGCCCTCAAATCTATTACAACAATAACAAGAGATACGCCACCCCTGTTACAACCAGCTGCCCCAGAAAGATACACCACTTCCTAGTACAAACAGCTACCCTAGAGAGATACCCCACTCCCTAGTACAAAATACAACAATAAAACAATTACAAATGTAAAGACCAAAATACCTCTTGTGTAGGCAAATATTACAACTTGAAATTTCCCAACCCGACTAACCCTTGCGAGAGATCAGCTCTGACAGACGAACAGTACGTGAAGAGCAGAAGTGAAAATGTAAAAGGGTTGTTTTCGTTTGATGCGTTTATCGTGGAATGGGTTGCGTGAAAAATGATTTGCAAAGCCTTCTATTTATAGGCTTAGAAAAATATAGCCGTTGAGTAAAATATAGAAATGATGAAGTCGATTATGTGCCTGAATAGCCTAAGAATGATAATCGATTCTTGCTTTCAAAAAGGAAATAACTCATAAGTGTGTGATCGATTGATTTCTTTTCAAAGGATAGGTGAAATCGATTTTATGCCTGAATATAACTAGGATGAAAATCAATTGTGTGCCTGAATAGTCTAAGATGACAATCGATTCATGTCTTGTTTGAAATAAGATGCAAATCGATTTATAGCTTAAAAACAGGAAGGGAATCGATTTTATGCTTGAATACATTAAAAGAACAATCGATTCTTTGCCTGATTAGAGTGAGGAGCAAATCGATTATGTGCTCTGAAAACAGGAAGGAAATCGATGTTGTGTTTTAGGGAAAATAATAGGAATCGATTTCTTTCTTTTGAAACATCTTGGAAATCGATTTTGTGCTTTAGAAAAGAGTTGATGAATCGATTACTCTCTTTCATTGTGAGTTGGAAATCGATTTTGATGTTTAGTTCAAAGTAGTGAATCGATTTCTTAATTTCTTCAAAAATGCTTTTTGTGTTTACGTGTGCATGCATGCATTTTGAAAGAGTGAAGGCATGAGACACTTGTGAGATGAGCTGACCTTCGGAAGCGGCTTACAATTTTTCTTAAGACAATCCCAAACCCTAGAAACTACCCTTAATTCTTGAGACTTTAATTCTTGAGTCTTTGATTGCCTTGGATTGTGACTTAGATAATTTGTCACTTTGGCTTCGGTCACTTTCATCATCAAAACCTAACCTACAATATAAGTAACCTGCAATACAAGGGATCCACATTAACATATATAGATATATATGTATAAATTAATTACCTTTCAAACGGATACATCCATCTGTATTGGACATGTCCGCCAAGTTTAGCTTCATATGCCAAATGCATTGGAAGATGCTCCATAGAATCAAAGAAACCAGGCGGAAATATTCTCTCCAACTTGCATAAGATAAGTGGGATATCTTGTTCCATTTTTGTAAGATCATCCACCCTTAGCGTTGCAGAACACAAATTCTTAAAGTATTGACTTATTTCAATGAGCAGATTCAAAACATGTTTTGGCAATGAACTAAAGGCAATAGGAAGTAAGCACTCCATGAATACATGACAATCATGATTCTTCATCCCATGCACTCTCCCATTATCCACATCGACACATCTTGCTAAATTGGAATAATAACCATCAGGCATTTTCAATTCTTTTATCCACCGATAAACAAATTTTGCTTGTTTGATAGATAAAGAATAATTGGCTTTAGGTTTCAATGTCCTACCGTTATGTTGCTCAACCAACAATAGATCCTTTCGTCGGCAGTAATGATCTACATCCTTCCTAGCCTTCTCGTTGTTTTTCGTTTTTCCTTTTACATTCATAACAGTGTTAAATATGTTGTCAAAAAAAATCTTTTCAATATGCATTACATCAAGATTGTGTCTCAAAAGATTATCTTTCCAATAAGGAAGTTCCAAGAAGATACTTTTCTTCGTCCAATTATGCCATTGTCCATAACCATCTGGACGAGAAACAACACTGGCTACAACTTCTACAGGAGGGATATCCTTAACACTGTTTCTAAACTTCTTCTGGTGTCAACCTACTACGAGGAGGTTCAGCTGTTTCAACATCCCTTTTATGAATGCATATTTTGACTTTCTAAATGCGTGATCTTTAGGTAAAAACCTACGGTGCGAGTCAAATCATGAAGTTTTTCCTCCATATTTAAGAGTAAAAGCCTTTGTGTCTACCATGCAAATCGGACACGCCATCATACCATGTGTCCCCCATCCAGACAACATTCCATAAGCAGGGAAGTCATTAATGGTCCACATCAAAGCCGCCCTCATCAAGAAGTTTTGTTTACGTGCTGCATCATAAGTTAAAACACCATTCCACAACCTTTTTAGGTCGTCAATCAAAGGTTGCAAATATAACTTGGACCTGGTATAATAGCAGCTAAAAACATGTACGGTTTAGACATACACATCTCAGGAGGAAGGTTGTATGGGGTAACAATAACTGGCCAACAAGAATATGGTGTTGCTGATGCTTGGATATATGGTGTGAAACCATCAGAACACAAACCAAGCCGAACATTGCGTGGATCATTGGCAAAATCTGGATGAACACGATCAAAATGCTTCCAAGCTTCACCATCAGATGGGTGACGTAATTCACCAGAATTGCTTCTATTTTCATAGTGTCAGGTCATTTTACCTGCAGTTTCCATTGAAGTGAACATCCTTTTCAACCTTGATACAATCGGAAAATAAAGCATTGCTTTTCTTGAAAATAAAACATTGCTTTTCTTACATTCCAATAACTCTCCATCATTTATGCCAAACTCATTGTTATAATAGAGTAGGCAACCAGAGACACAACAATCAATTCTTATAGAATTTAAGCCAAGTTTCGATACAAGTCTTTTAGCATCATAATAATTTTGCGGTAAAAGTCCTTTAATCGGGGTTGCATCCAACATCATTTTAGTCAGATATTCCATGCACAATTCAGCAACATTAAATTGAGAGTTAAGACCCAACAACCGAACACACATTGATAATTTAGAGTCTCGAGATCCTTCAAATAGTGGTTTATTTGTCTCACTCAAATAGGTATAAAACCTTTGAGCTTCCTCATTTGGAAATTCTTCAACATCGTATTGCAGTTCCTCAAAATCTAAATTTACTCCGACAGCATCAGATATCATTCCCTAAACAACATCAAATGGTTGGTATCTCGTAGACGATTGATGACTACTTGATGTGGGAGCTTGTACTTCAACCGGAACATTAACCGTAGGAACAGCTACCCCAGGTGCTACTTCGCCGTGACGACTCCATATCCAATAATTTGGCCTAAACCCATTATTGTACAAATCAAGTCTCACTTCTTGTTTGTTTTTTATAAATCGAAATGTACATTTCGAACACGGACATCTAATTCCGCCTTGTCGCTCAAATTCTTCTTGACTCTTAGCAAAAAAACAAACTCTTCGACTCCTTGTACAAAACGTCGCTTTAAACCAGCTCTTCCAGAAAACATTCGATCGTACATCTAACTACGATCCATTTCTTGGAGATCTATATACTACTACAATATATATGTATCATAAACAATAAATATTAATTTTAATTTCATATACACTTTTTTTACTAAATAATTACCTATAACTTTTTAATTAACAAACATAACCAACATATTTTTTTATATCTTTTTATATCTCATAACAAATATTTTTTTATAATGTGATATATTTTTAATCTTGTATAATAAACGCACAATATAAAATTACAACATAATTCTAATTAAAAAAAGTTACAACATAAACATGTTTTTAATTAACAAACATAACCAACAAATTTTTTACTAAATAATTACCTATTAATTTTAAATAATTCTAATTAAAAAAGTTACAACATAAACATGTCACTTAAATAACTAATATTTTTTAACAAACATAAGTTACACCATATAAAATTAATTTTTTATAAACATGTTACTACTTAATCATTTACTAATTATGACCAATAAAACATTTTTATTAACATGTTACACTAAATAAACATAATTTTTTTTTAATCATTTACTATCTAAACATATATATTATTAACATGTCACTACAATATCTAATAACAAACAACTTAATAACTAACCAGAAGTGAAGATAAGTCTCTGCTTGATGCAAATTATATTCTTGGTGTCCCTCCAATGAAAATTTCTTCAAGCTCTAACTGAATCCTAAACAAATAAAGTTAGCAATGTTAAATTAAGTACATATATGTTATAACTATAAAATAAAACATATAACTAATATTTGTTTAAAAACATACCGTGAAAAATTTGCAAACACGTGAAGACTAGCGAAATTTTGGAATGGAAGAATAGAATATGAGAGAAGATGTGAAAAAATGGAAGAAGAGGGAATGAAAGGAGAGAAAATGGGAAAAGTTTAATGAAATTTCGGAATAGGAAGAGTTAATGAGTGTATGGAAGAGGAAAATGAGAGTATGGAAGAAGAATGAATGAGAGAAGAAAAATGCAAGACAAAAAATGAAAGATGAGTGAACGGGGATGAAGAAATTTGGAATGGGTGAGAAGGAATGGGGAAGATGAAGGAATGGGGAAGAGAGGGTCCTATTTATAAATTCGGAGAGACTAAACATTTCCGGCGGTTTTAAACCGTTTCCAGCAGAATTTTATTTTCGGCCAATTTCAAAATCCGCCGCTATAAATCCATTTCCGGCGGATTTCTTTGAAATTCAAAATTCCCCCAATGGCTATACGTTTCCGGCGGAATTGAGCCGTTTCCGGCGGAAATTAGTGGGTAGACCAAATTTTTAAAAACCGCGGTAATTACCCTTTTCCGGCGGTTTTTTTTAGCTTTTCGTTTTCGGCGGTTTTTTAAACGTTACCGGCGGAAATTTCAAATTGCCCTCTCCTCCAAAAAAAACCACCGGTAATATCCGGTGCCGTCGATTTTAATTTTCGTTTTTTTGAAAGTACTTTGCGGCGGAATATGCCGCTAGTAATTCACCCAGATCCGCCGGAAAATTACCAGGGGAAAATAAACCGTTGGAAAATCCCCACATTCCGCCAAAAATCTTCTGTGGGAAAAAATCCGCCGTTAACTACTTAAAAACCGTCGGAACCGTACAGACGGATTAATTCCGCCGGGAAAAAAACGCCGGTCATTCCAGTATTTCTTGTAGTGTAGGGAACGCATCTGCCACGTAAGCATTCTCGTCAAGAACTGGATTTCAATTTAACAAGGAAACTAAAATTGCAGATTTGATAAAATTAGGGGACCAAAATTGCAACAAATAAAATAGGGGGCCAAAATTGTGAATTTGATAAAGTTGTGGGATCAAAATTGAGAATTATAAAATGGGGGGACCAAAATTGTGGATTTGAAAAAATATGGGGATCAAAACTGGAGTTTTTTTTTTGCAATCTACATGAAGTTCCACGTCGGTCCTCCAGGTTGGACGCAACCTTCCTGTTTCCAGGTCTGGGGTTGCTTGTGTGGCAACCTGCAAACATTCGTGCACCAACTCCGAAATAGTAATACCCTCCTTCTGATTAACCAACTCCGAAACCGAAAGCAGGGTTCAAATATTAGTTTTCTTTTTAAAGATATTTTATTGTGAATAAAGTGGATGTCTAATGCAATTGTAACTCCAAGGAATTATTCCTTATTATTATTATTCATCATTGTATATGTTAAATGCAAATCATAGGTTACAATACTTGAGTCTATAAATAGGACTCATATGACATTGTAGAAGATACATTTGAAGAGTACAATACAATAACTCTATTATTCTCTCATCTTCTAGTCTTGTTCTTGCTCTATTTGAGTTTATTTCATAACACGTTATCAACACGAAACTCTAACAAAATGACGGTTTAATAAGCTTAGAGGCTATTTGGCAAAGATATGGTTTCTTCTACTATCTTATAGTTAATCTAACTCATATTATCATGTTTTGTTTTCTTATAGTTTTTATTTTATCATGTGAATATGTTATATTTCTTGTATAAAATTTTATTGAGAATTTTATTTAGCTACCATGGTTATCATGTTTTCTATTTTTGATGAATTCCTAAAGAATTCAACATTCAAGCATCCCTGTTGGATTGCACAAGGACAACTATTTGTCTATTCTTGATAAATTCCAGAAGAATTCATCATTCAAGCATCCTAGAAGGATTGCTCAAAGAACTTGAAGCATATCGTGTTTGTCTCATATTCATGATGAATTCTAGAAGAATTACCTAGTCAAACATCCCAGAAGGATTGCACAAATAACTTAATATTGAAGCATCTTGTAGGATTGCTCAAAGTGTGAATGTTTGTAATATAGTTCTTGAAGATCTTAAAAAAAAATTTGTGATATAGTTCTTGAAGAACTTAAAAAACAAGTTTATTAACATTCAAACCATCCCTGGAGGATTTTTCAAATAATGATGGTAAACATATAAATTCGTTGTATAGTTTTTGAAGAGCAAATTGTTAGAAAGTATGATTTTTCTTGATCATCACTAGTGAAAGATTTGTGGTCAAGTTCTTAAAGAACTAAACCTTTAGACCATGATTGTAATCTAAATGATCTATTTGATCTTAGTATAATTGAATCAAAGGAATATAAGGGAAATTTTACTTGAATATGCTCCTGGAGTAGCACAAATGAGAAAATATTTTCAAGAATATTTTGAATCAAGATTATGTGTTGCTGTAATGGAAAAAATAATCACAAACCACCCAGTGAATTGAACTTTATATATTCCTAGAAGAGAATGAATCAAATTAAAACATTGAGTACAAAAAAAAGTTGTGGTTATGATCATTGATGTAGTAAAGGTTACCGTTATCCTTTATGAAAGATTTCTTTGACCACAAAAATATGAAAGATTTGAGGTCGAGTTCCTGCAGAACTAGACCTTTAAACCGTGATTGAAATCTATAAGATCTAGTTGATCTTAGTATACTTTGAAACAAGGAAAAGTGAGAGAAAAATAAATTATTTTTATGTATCACAATTATGCTCTTGAAGTAGCAAAATTGACAAAATACTTTCAAGAATATTTTGAAAGTTTAGACAGAATTTGATTGAACAAAAGAGTGATTGTTGATTAAAATGTGAAAGGTCACGTAGCAATTGAACTTTATTATGATTTATGATTTATGGTTATATTCTTTACTATTTTTCATAATGGTATACTGGTTTTCTTTTTATGAAAATAATGATGTAGTAACTCATATACATTATGACAAAGTTTAATCTTTCGAAATGTAACTTCTCTTCCTACTTACTCTTGGAATTCTAGTATTTCATTTCATGAGTGGAAACAATAGAAAAAAATATGTGCATATGGTCAGGTATTTCGTAAAGAATTAGATCTTTTTATGTTCTTATTTTTTTTTATCTTGTTTTGATTTCATGTTAACTAATTATTGTAAAGCATATGAGTGCAATTAAAATTATGCAATGGAAAACCAGAAGTTTGCTATGCACTTTTAAAAAAAATAAAATGTTATTTTAAACCCGAAGTTTAATAGTCTACTTATTTTACTATTTAGTATGTGTTCAATTATATTTTTCTAATATAAAGATGACGACACGTATTAATATTTTTGAAGGACCAGAAGATTCTTCAATATAATAAGTTTTCTATGTCATATGTTTTAATGCATATAAACTATCAGAAAGTCATATGGTAGTGTGTGTTTTTATTATGAACTTGCAACCAGAAGTTTGCATGTATAATTGAAGACTCAAGAATAGCTAATGTATTGTTACAAGCTTGAGGAACAAAAAGTTTTCACAGATTGATACCACATTTATTCTCTCAAGTCTCATGGAAACTAATAAAGTTTCAACGATATCAATCTAAGAGGAGATCATGTGGAAAAATAAATTTTCTTTGAGTTTGTACTAAAGGTATATTAGTACACACGTGCTACCTTAAACCAGAAGTTTATGGATTATAATAAGTTTATCGTTGGCAAGACCGGTTGGGTCATTCTGGGTCTATTATGATGCGAAAAAATAGTTAAGAATTTTAGTGAACATGTATTGAAGAGCCCGTAGATTCTTCAATCCATTAACTTTTGGGTATTACTAGTTCCCAAAGCAAGTTGATTTGCAAGAATAAGTCTCTCACATTTCTAAAATGTGTATAAGGTCATATTTGTAAACAAATACATCAATCACGTGATATTTTATGATTTTAATTGATGTATCAATTAGACGACCACATATACACTAAATATATTTGTCACCAACTCACAACTTGAAGTTTGTGAGATGGTTTGCTCAACTAATTTGAGTAAGAGGTGATTATGTGAATTATCTTGGAATCATTTGGTAAGTATTGTATGTATATTAGAATTGATATTGGACATCACATAGCTATGTTTATCCATAAAATGGTCTTGAAGAACCATTCGTTAGGCGTCTAAAGTTAATAATATGATCAATTCTTATGAGAGCAAAACTTCAATTTCTACATGGGAACATGCAATATTGCATGCAAAGACATTGATACGCATCAAGCCAATAAGGTATCATATGTAAGTTCTCCCTTTTATGATTGATTTTTAGTCAATAATCCAATATCTCCCATTTTAAATTTTTTGGATGTGTTATGTATGTTCACATTACTACACTACTATACAATAAGAAGTATGCTTAAAGAATGTTGGGAATACATGAGTATATGAATCTCTATCCATGATAAAGTATGTTGAGCCAACAAGTGGAGATGTATTTATAGCTAAGTTAGTTGATTAAAATTATGAATTAGTTTTCCCAATATTAGGGGGAGGGACGAGCAGCTGAAAATGAATATTATTTGAAATAAATTATTATTATCCCATCTTGATCCTCTTACAAACCAATGAGAACCAGAAATTCAAAGGATTATTCATTTGCAAAATTTAGCAAATTAATCACAGCAGCAGTGCTCCAATTAAAATTGATGTCCCTGTTGGACACTCAAACATTGCAAATGAATCTTAAACACGCATGAAGCGTGCAGCATGGTCGGTTCCAAAGAAAAAGAAATAATCCTCAAACAAAGAAAGGAGCTTAAAAGTAAGATGGCAAAAGGAGGATATGGAAGCTCTAAAAGAGTAATTTGACAAAATTGTTTTTTAAAGTTCCAGAAGAACTAATCAGGTACCTGAAAAATTCTGAAATTTGTGGAAATGAGATCTCAATAAATTATGTCATGAATGGAGAAAGATCGAACCGAAGTAAAGTCAACATTGACGATATTTTGATATATAATATAGCGCTAAATGTGATGAGTGATAATGAGGATCATGAACCAAAGTCCATCGAAGACTGTCGACAAAGAAATGACTGGACAAAGTGGAAAGATGCAATTGAAGCGGAATTAAACTCACTTTGTAAGAGAAATGTTTTTGGACCTATAGTTCGAACACCTGAAGGTGTGAAGCCAGTTGGATATAAGTGGGTTTTTGTACGAAAACAAAATGAAAATGGTGATATTGTGAGATACAAAGCTCGACTTGTTGCTCAAGGATTTTCACAAAGACCTGGCATCGATTTTGAAGAAACTTATTCACCTGTAGTGGATGCAAGTACTTTTCGATACTTAATTAGTCTAGTAGCACGTGAGGGGATAAATTTACATATGATGGATGTTGTTACAACATATTTATATGCTTCACTTGATAGTGAAATTTATATGAAACTCCCTGAAGGATTTCATTTTCCTAAGACAAACAATCCAGGCTCTCGAGAAGATTATTCGATCAAGTTGAATAAGTCTCTCTATGAACTTAAACAATCTGGACACATGTGGTATAATCATCTCAGTGAATATTTGTTAAAGGAGAGATATAAAAATGACCCCATATGTCTATGCATTTTTATGAAAAGATCTGGAAAAGAATTTGCTATAATTGTTGTTTATGTTGATGACTTCAATATTATTGGAACTCTCGAAGAGCTTCCAAAAGCTATAGATTGCCTAAAGAAAGAGTTCGAGATGAAGGACTTAGGAAGGACAAAATTTTGTTTGGGATTACAAATTGAATATTTAAGAAATAGAATTCTTGTACATCAAGAAACTTATATAGCAAAAGTGCTAAAACGGTTTTACATGGACAAATCACATCCACTGTGTACACCAATGGTTGTAAGATCACTAGATGTGAATAAAGATTCATTTAGACCTCGATAAAAGGATGATGAACTACTTGGTCCTGAAGTACCATATCTTAGTGCAATTGGCGCACTAATGTACCTTACTAATTATACACGTCCTAATATATCATTTGCTGTCAATTTATTAGCAAGATATAGTTCTCCACCTACACGAAGTCATTGGAATAGAGTCAAGCATGTACTTCGTTACCTTAGAGGTACAATTGATATGAGTTTGTTTTGTTCAAATGAATCAAAGTCAGATTTAACATACCTTTGAAGAGTACAATACAATAGCTTTATTATTCTCTCATCTTCTATTCTTGTTCTTGCTCTATTTGAGTTTATTTTATAACATATTTTTCATTATTTACACTCTGAATTTTTCGATCACTATAAGTATTATAAATTTTATACTACATAGCACAATTCAACATGATATAAATTGTCTTCTAGTTTAGTGGTTTATCGATATTTTTAAGGAAATACATTCAAAATGAAAAAAAGTCTCATAGGAATCAAACACAGATTGTGCACGGGACTTGGATTCTCTCCTTAACACTCTCTATACATTTCCCTCCATCCCCTCTATCTCTCTCTCATCATTGTACCAAAAATGAATGTTGTATGTTGAGATCGCATTGCACAATGAAGAGGGCATTAAATGCTTCTCAACATTTCAGAACAACTCTATCATTTCGACCAAAAAAAAAAAGAACAACTCTATCATGTTACTCTGGTATAAATACAAGTCTCAGAAGGGAAAGACATTAAGAACAAGCGCTTAATAACCTACTCGTCACTTTACCTGTTTGATATCTCAAATTGCACTTAACATTTTCAAATCCTTTCTGTTGAAAGTTATATTTATATTTCTGGTTATAGTGATTGTAACTCAAAACCTTGGTTGATTTGAATTTGAAATAGCTAAGATTAGGCTAAGTTTCTCAAAGGCTTGACAATACAAAGTTGTTTTGAGATGTCGATGTCTACCTATTTTTCTTTGAACTCTATCTTGCTTATACGTTGTCTGTTTTTGTTTAAACATAAACATATTAAACCAAGTTTTTCCAAAATTACTATAACACATCACAGTTTGTGAAAAAAAAAAATCGAGCATTCAAACATGGTGTACAATGCATCCAAAGACTATCAAAGTGGAACCAAACATTTCCTACGTATAAGATTTGTTAAGGTTCACTTTCTTTATTAACATAACATAAATTTCCAACCCCGCAACAAGATGAGCCCCCCCCCCCCCCCCAAAAAAATAAAATCATATTTTGATACCAAACACATAGAATTTCAGGGTCTAGATACTTGATAATGGCTCTACCATTCTAGAAGACACTTAAAAAACTGAATAATTGAAATGAGACAACAAATCTCACTCTATGGCTTGGCTCCCTATAATATATGACCAAGAAAGGCTTGCATATTAGTTTCTGAAGACCCATCACTTGCAATGGCACGTTGGCATACCTTTTGAAGCTCCCTAGCTCTTTTCCTCATATCTTTTACTTCATCACTATCCAAGTCCATAAATTTTCTAACAAGTTTAGCAATTTCACCTCTAGTTATCAAAATGCCCTCTTTAACCTCCGTTTTTACTCTCCACCCAATCTTCCAATCCTCTACTATATACTTACTATTCAAAGGTTGGTCCATCATTATTGGAAAGGTAAGAAAAGGCAAACCATAGAACATTCCTTCTCTTGTTGAATTCCACCCACAATGTGACCAAAAACCCCCTATAGAAGTGTTCTGTACCGTGCTTCCGATCTTGAGGATCGATATTATGCAGTTGGTAGATATTTTGTCCTTGATTCTATCTTTGTCTTCAGGCTTTGAGAGGAAGGTTTTGTTCGACCTGGAGATGTTCGACCTTGAGAGGCGATGTTGAGGTGTTCGATCTTGAGATGTTCGATCTTGGAGGGCGAGGTTGTACCTGCAATGATACTCCGACGCTTAAGTCAGTATTTGAGAGAATAAGTGTTTGGTTAGAAAAGTGCTTACCATTAATGAGCATTGAATGGGGTATTTATAGAGTTTGGATGTGTTTGTGTTGGCGTTTTTGGGCCGTCCGATCTTGCGGGCTGATCTTGGCCATTGAAGATTGGACTCTCTTGATTACAATTGGGCTTCTCATCAATTGGGCTTTTGGAGAAGGGGTGCAAATAGAAATTACTGTAATTACCATAACAGTGGTCCCCCAAGTCTGGTCGCTATGAGGAGCGATCTTGACTTTGAGTGGAGGTTCTATCCGTTTATCGAGCTTATGTTGGGGCCGGGGTTTCTCGAGCGATGCTAGCTGTCCGTCGAGCTTTCGAGCGACGTGGGCAGTTTTTCCGAACTCAGTGCTGCTTTGGAATCAGTGCTGCTTTGGAATCAGTGCCACTTTTACTGTTTCTGACAAGGCGTCTCTTCGTAGTGGCGGCGCATGATGGTGACGTTTTATTTTTCAGCGTGCGGATTTTAATGGACCATGGGTTGGATGTGACGCTTCGACTTCCAGGCCCAGGCCCATTGGATTTGCTATAAATAAAGGGTCTCACCAATTCATTTGTTGTTTGTTGTTCATTTGTTCTGATTTGCCGATCTTTCGAGAGCTTCCGAGTTTCTTTAGAGTGAACGTGTTTGAAGTACCTTTAAGGTCGGTTTCTGAGGATCGACAACCGTTTATTTCCAGACATCATCAGCTTGCGACATAGTTTCGAGGTTAGTCTACTTTTTGGTTTTTTCTTTACTTTTCATTTGTGCCTGGACCTTCCCCCGTCCCCTTTGATCTCAGAATGGGGGTCGTCAGGTCGGGTTCCGACTTGCTCGCGAACCCATTTTTCGATCTTTATTCCTGACATTTCGTCCCCCATTCCTGTAGATTCGATCTGGCGAGGACGAAACAAACTCGGAGAGACGTCACTCAGTACCGGAAAGAGTTTTCGAGTGCGATGGCTTCTGGTGGTGAAATCCCTGAGGTCCGTGCCGAGCCTTCCGAAGTCGCCGCCCCGGACGTGCAAGAGCACTCTGCTTCCGCCTCTGTGAGTGATAAGGCGGAAGATAATTTTGAGAGCGAAAGTTCTTCTCCTGCGACCGATGCTAATGAGCCGAATGACGATACTCCCGAAGATGTGGAGGAGGATTGCTCGGTGGATGTGATGGCTGTTACTTCCGAGTCCGATGAGGAAATCCCAGTGGAGGAATCAGAGGGTTCCGAGGTCGATCTTGGGTCGAGTTCCGACTCTGCTGATGAGTCCGATAGAGAGGGTGCTGAAAAGCAAGTTGAATCTCGCCCTAAGAGCCAAACGGAGTCCAGCCGAGCTTCTGCCGTTTCTCTGGATGAGTACTCTAGTACTGGTTGTGGGGACCTTGACGTACCGGTGCGAGAGGTCTCCCAATATGATTGGGTTTCCAGAAATATTTTGGAGATCGAATCGTTGTACCAGCATGGGTTTAATTTGGAGAGGGTCGGGAGGAAAGCTTCGGGTCGCTCGAAGCGAATTTGGAGAGTTGAGGGAATGAAAAAGGGAGAGCACGTGGCTTTGTGGCCAGGAGAGCTCAAGTTTACTTTGTATCATATGCTGATAAACGAGATGAATATCAGGCCTCCTTTCACTTGGTTCGAGCAGACGGTCTTGGCGACTTTGGATGTTGCGCCTTCTCAGTTGCATCCAAACGCGTGGGCTTTTGTTCGAGCTTTCGAGCTAATGTGTCTTCATCTGGAGAGGCCGGTCTCGCCGTTGCTCTTTTTTCATTTGTTTGAGATAAATCGGAATAGTAGTGAGAACAAGTCCGGCCGCGAACACGTCAGTCTTCGTTCGAGGCGAGGTGCCAAGATTTTTAAAGCCTATGCGGACTCGTTGAAGGGAAATTGGAAGGAGTTATTTTATTGGGTCGAACCGGTGACCGACGAAGCGATTGAGAGAGTGGGAAAGTTTTCAGAGGATGGTCGGACTTTGGTGTCCACCAAGTTTCCCATTGGTTGGAGTCAGGCCCATTTTGAACGATCTACCAATTCCTTTTCTGTTAGTCAGAATCGTTTGAACGCTGCCGATCTTCTTACCAAGAGGATCCTGATGTTTATTTCTGAGAACATTCCGTTTTCAAAACATAAGTATCGGGGTATCCCTGCGGCTAAGATAGTTCAGGCCGGGAAGCGAAGACGAGTGCAAATTGTCTTAGGTAGCCTTGTTTTTCTTGCTTTTGATATTTGCATATTTTTGACCGTAGTTTGTATGACCGATTTATGTTTCTTTTCCAGATACCATGGCCCCAAAGAAGCTCGCCGTAATGAAGGCGCTGGCGATGAGGAGTGTCGAGATATCTGGAGATGCTGAGGGGGTTGGTGTTCCGCTTCCGACGTCTCCCCAGGCCGAGACTGTTGTTGGGACGGTTACTGCTGTTTCTCCGATAAATATTGTTACCCAGGAGGACCTTGCCTATGAGGCTATGGTCGATCTTGTTTCCAGTTCTCCTCCCCCGACTGCTCCCGATGTTGGTGCGGGTACCTCGGCGAAAAGGGTGCGCACCGAGGCAAGTGGCGAGCAGAGGCCAGAAAAAAGGAGTAAGACTTCGAGGAGACCGAAGCATAAGAGTAAGGCCGTACCCTTGGAGGAGGGTTTTTTGGAGCAGAATTACGCCCAATGGCGGGAGGATCCTGTCGGGGCGTCTGTTAAATTGTTGGCGAATTTGGCCGATGTTCATAGGATCGAAAAAGAGAAATACGAGCAGCGGGCTAAGGGTAAATGACATCATTTCTTTTTACATTCATAAAAACATCTTTTTTCTTCATAAACTGATTTCTTCATAAACTGATTTCTCTCATTTTTTCGAGTTTGCAGCTTCGTTGGAGCTCGAGAAGTCAAAAATAGTGAAGCTCGTGGAAGACGTGGCTTTAAAATCAAAAGAGCTTGCTCGAACAAAGCAAGAACTTCTGGTTCTGAAGGAAAGCCAAGGGGAGGTTGTACGTCGGGCGGAGTTTGCGGAGAATCGCGTCAAGGAGCTTGAAGAAAGGGAAAAAGTTTTGGAGGGGCAACTTGCCGAGGCCAACGAGAAGATCAAAGGTTTGGAGTTTCGTGTTGCTGGTTTGGAAGAGGATTTGAAGAAAGCATCTGAGGCACGGGTCGGTACGAGCGGCGATGCGGAGGCTCGAATTGCAGAGCTTGAGGCAGCCCTTCAGCAAAGCAGAAGGAATGCTAAAGAGGCTACGAAACTTGCAAATGAGGCTAGGAGGGAGGCTCGGGAAGCTGCTAACTCTGCAATTGAGCTGTACAAAGAGGGTTTTGAGTGCGCCCAGGAGCAAATTACTTTGGTCCATCCTTCTGTAATTTTGGATCGGTCGATTATTGACGCCGACCATGAGGTTGAAGGGGGTAAGATCGTTAAGATCGATGCTCAGACGCAGACGAAGAGTGTGATATTCCCGACCTCTACTGCCTGATGTTTTAACAGCGTTTCTTTTGCAGAAGTTCCTGGTGTATGCTTTTATGTATTTTTTGTATAGATCCGGAACTTCTGTTTGGTCTAGCTGGAGATATATGTAACCTCTTTTTGGAATATGCCTATAAGGCCTTTACGAGCTTTTAATGAATGCTTTTCGAATTTCGCATGTCATGTATGTCGTTTTTGCGAGTTTTTAACGAGTGCTTTTTTAAATTCTGCACGTTGCGTGTGACGTAAAAACGTCGGTAAACGAGGAACTCGATTTACCGGTTTGAACCTATAGGACAGTTTACTAGGACTCGGCCTAGATTTAACTCGCCCTATAGGGGTATCGGCAGCTGTGGCCGATGGTCGTTCATAGGACGTTTCGATCCTTGAAGACCCGGTCTCTTTGAGATAGTTTGCCAAGACTCGGCTCGGATTTAACTGTTTTCTCAAAGAGTTTTTGACCTTGGGTGGTTGCTTTTGGGGAGATCATTTAAGATCGGTCCCAGTTGATTCCTGTTGGGGGGATTTAGGTCCCTTCATTCTGTTTGATGAAAATCAAGAATGTGTGGAGACTTGAAAAAACTCTTGAGAAGTATTGAAAGCGTTTGAAAGAAATGTCAAGCTTCTTATTAATAGCTTGTTTCGAGTTTACATAAGATCGGTATGAGTGACTTCTTTCTAAGGATAATAACTTTTCAGTTTTGTTGCGTTCCAAGTTCTCTCAATCTTTCTTCCTTGGAGGGTCTCCAATTTAAAGGCTCCCGTGCCGGTTTTAGATAAAATTCGGTAGGGGCCTTCCCAGTTTGGGGCGAGCTTTCCTTGGGAGGCGTTTTTCTGACCGACGTCAGCCCTTCTGAGTACCAGATCGCCAGGATTGAAATCTCTGTGAACGACCTTGGTGTTGTATCTGGTTGCCACCTTTTGTTTGATGATCGCTTCTCGGAGCGAGGCTCGACCTCGGATTTCATCGATGAGGTCGAGCTCTTCTCTTAGGGCTTGATCGTTATTGCTTTGTGTTTTGGGATTTGCCGTTCTCCAACTAAGTTCGCCGATCTCGACGGGGATGACCGCCTCGCTGCCGTAGGAGAGTCTAAAAGGTGTTTCCCCAGTGGAGCTTTGGGGGGTCGTCCGGTATCCCCAGAGGACGTAAGGCAATTCTTCTACCCAATTTCCTTTAGCATCGTCCAAACGTCGTTTCAGCCCGTTCAGTATTACTTTGTTTGCAGCCTCTGCTTGACCGTTGGTTTGAGGGTGCTCTACCGAAGTGAAATGGTGTTTAATTTTAAGCTCGAACATTAGTTTGCGGAATCCCGTGTCTGTGAATTGCGTCCCGTTGTCTGTTACTACTACCTCGGGGATCCCGAACCTGCTCATAATGCTTTTTTTGAAGAATTTTATGCAGTTTTTTGCAGTGATGGTCGCCAGGGGTTCCGCTTCTATCCATTTACTGAAGTAGTCTACGGCGACGATCAAGAATTTGGCTTGTCCTGGTGCTTTTGCGAAAGGTTCGAGCAAGTCCATTCCCCACCATGCGAAGGGCCATGTGGAGGATAAACTCGTGAGGTCTGTGGGGGGAGCCACGTGCATGTTGGCGTGGATTTGACATTTCTTGCATTTCTTCACGTGATCACTAGCATCGCCGATCATGCTCGGCCAGTAGTAACCGGCTCGAAGGGTTTTTCGTGCTAAAGATCGAGCTCCCATGTGCTGGCCGCAGATTCCCTCATGAATTTCTGTTAACACATAGGCCGCTTCCTCTCCTTCGATGCATTTAATTAACGGGGAAGAGAGGCTTCGTTTATAGAGCGTCCCGTTGATGGCTGAAAAAGCCGAGGCTCTTCTCCTGATATATTTGGCGTCGTTTCTGTCTGGGGGTTCCGTTCCTGAGACGATGTACTCTAAAATTGGGGTTATCCAGCTGTCTGCCTCTTCAAGCACGTAGATGGTCGGGTTAAACAGCGGCTCGAGAGATACACTGGGATTGCGTAGTGTTTCTTGGATGGTCGTCCTTTGGTTACCTGGGGTTTTTGTGCTTGCGAGTTTGGCGAGGATATCAGCTCGTTGGTTTTCCGTTCTTGGGACATGAACTATCTCGCTTGCTTCAAATTTAGCTATTAGCGACCGTACCTGAAGTAGGTATTTTTGCAGGATCGGTTCTTTGGTCTCGTATTTGCTTTCGATCTGGGAGACCACCAAGAGAGAGTCGGTATGGAGTTTAATTTTTTGGACTTGGAGGTCAATTGTCAGGCGAAGTCCGGCAATGCAAGCTTCGTACTCTGCTTGGTTGTTCGAGGTGGGAAAACCGAATGCAAGGGAAACTTCGATGATGACCCCAGTCGGGCTTTCTAGCATAATCCCAGCGCCACTCCCTTTTGGATTTGAGGAACCATCGACGTAGAGGATCCATATGTCAGAGTCGGTGTTAGCAGGTGTCATCTCGGCGATGAAGTCCACCAAAACTTGTGCTTTAAGTGTAGTTCGAGCTTCATATTTGATACCGAACTCTGAGAGTTCTACGGCCCATTTGATCATCCTTCCAGCTAGATCGGGTCTGTGGAGTATCTGTCTGATTGGGTAGTTAGTGCGGACGACTACCTGGTGGGCGACGAAATAAGCTCGAAAACGTCGAGCTGCAACAATGAGGGCCAAGGCGATTTTCTCGATTTTCTGATAACGACTTTCAGCCCCGTGCAGAGCCTTGCTTGCGAAGTAGATGGGACTTTGCCCGGTTTCGAGTTCGCGTACTAGAACGGCAGCTAACGCCTCTTCCGAGACTGCTAGATATAAGTATAATGTTTCTCCTTCATTTGGGCGAGTTAAAATTGGAGGCTCGGAGAGAGATTTTTTAAGTTGCTTCAAAGCTTCGTCTTGCTCGGGTGTCCATTTGAAATCTCTTTCTTCTTTTTTGAGGATTTTGAAAAGTGGAAGAGATTTGAATGCTGCATTCGATATGAAACGAGATAGAGCAGCTATCATTCCATTGAGTTTTTGTACTTCTCTTTTGGACGTCGGAGTTCGCATTTCTGTGACGGATCGACATTTGTCTGGGTTTGCCTCGATACCTCGTTCTGTTAAGAAGAAACCTAAGAATTTCCCAGTTCGAACCCCGAAAGTGCATTTCTCTGGGTTTAATCTCATTCTGTTTTTCCGTACCTCAGAGAAAATTGCTTTCAGATCGCCTACATGGTCGGCATCGCTTTTGCTTTTGGCGATCATATCGTCGAGGTAAACCTCTACGCTTTTACCGATCTGGTTTTGGAAAACTTTGTTCATCATTCTTTGATAAGTTGCTCCAGCGTTTTTTAAACCAAAGGGCATAACACGGTACGCGAAGTTTCCTCGGTCAGTGATGAAGGCGGTTTTTGCTTGATCTGGTGGAAACATGGCGATTTGGTTGTACCCGGAGTATGCGTCCATGAAAGATAACAACTGGAAACCGGAAGCGCTGTCGACCAAACGATCGATGCTGGGGACCGGAAAAGCGTCTTTTGGGCAAGCTTTATTAAGATCGGTGTAGTCGACACACATACGCCATTTTCCGTTAGACTTCTTCACCAGGACAGGGTTTGATAACCAAGTTGTGTATTTAACCTCAGAGATAAAGTTGGCTCGGATGAGGTCGTCTACTGCTAAGGCGGCAGCAATGGCTTTTTCTTTGCTTTGGGCCCGCTTTTTTTGGGCGATCCATTTTGCTTCTGGGTTTATTGCGAGTCGATGGCAGGCAATCTCTGGCGGGATCCCAGGCATGTCTTCGGCCGACCAAGCAAAGATGTCTTTGAAATCCTTAAGACATTGGGTTAAATCGGTCTTGATCTTTTCTGGAAGGTCGATCCCTATTTTGGTTTTTTGGGAGGGGTCTGAGCCGAGCTGTGTTTCGACGAACTTTCCATCAGGCTCTGGTCTTCTGATTTTTCGTTTGAGCTCTTTTGTTAGCTCGTCGATATCTATCTGTTTTTCGACCTCCGGACCGTAGTTGGTTCCTACGTTAGTGGCGGTGTTATCTTCAGTTGATCTTCCTTTTGGCATTTTGGGAGTTGCCAGTTCTTCCGAAGGGGGAACCCCTTCATGCTCCGAAGCTTTTCGTTCGTTCTTAGTCCATAGGAAAAAACACCTGGAGGCCGACTCTAAGTCAGAGTTTAAAGTGATAACTCTGTCGCAAAGAGAGTGGAACTTCATCTTTAAGTGCGTGGTGGATGTAACCGCCCCGAGCCTGCCGAGGGTCGGTCTTCCTATAATGCCGTTGTATATGGATTCACAAGGCAAGACGAGGAATTTGGTTCTGACGGTTCGGACCATTGGTTCGGTTCCGTAGGTAACCATTAGCTCCAGATGTCCAAGGGGTTTCGTTCGAGATCCGTTAAAGCCGGACAAAGCCGTCCCTCTATAAGGGGTGAGTTCCTCTTTACTGATCCCCATTTTGCTCAGAAGATCGATAAAGATGATGTCTGATGAGCTCCCCTGATCGACTAGGATTCTACGTACCTCCTTGTTGGCTATGATTGCCGATATCAAGAGAGGTACGTGTTTGTTAGCTTTTACGTCAATAAGGTCGTTGTCACTAAAAGATAATGGAGGTCGATTGGTCACGACCGGGGTTGTCGACGTTGAAGCCACGCACAACAATTCCTTCCATTTTCTCTTCATGGATTTTCCCGATCCTTCATGATCGAATCCCCCAGTTATCATCATGATAACAGAGCGTTTTATATCCAGCTCTTCGCGGTCTGCGTCGATCACTTCTTTTCCTTTTGTCCTGAGGTTTTCATTCCTTTCTTTTCCGAGGTTGTCAGACCGTTCCCCCTCCCTTTTGACGTAAGAAGATAGTTTTCCCCGTTTTATTAAATCTTCTATGTCATCCTTTAGGGCGTTGCAATGGTTTGTGTCATGGCCATTGCTTCTGTGGTATCGGCAGTATTTGTTGGCCTTCTACCCAGGTCGGCTAGGCAAGGACCTGGGAGGCTTGACGTCCCTGAATTCGACGTTCCAACATTCCCCTAGTAGCTGGGCGTTGGAGACGTTGAGTTCAGTGTATACCTGGTGACGATTTTTCTTACCGATGTTCCACGAGTTTTTACGAGGGTCGATCTCGATGTGGCGTTTTGATGGTTCTGCATGTGACGACGTTTTATCGACCTTTGAATTTTCTTCTTCGTTAATGAAGCACTGGGATAGTTCGAGGAATTCCTGGAGGGTGTTAGGTTCCCAGGTATTGATGTGTTTTCGGAACGAGCTTCCAGGTAACAGACCTTGGGCCATGAAGAAAATTCGAAAAGCGTCGTCTAACTGCCGAACCTGAAGAGCTTCAACGTTGAATCGCTCTATATATTCCCTCAGGGGTTCATTTACTTTCTGGACAATCGACGCTAGGACATTTTTGTTTTTGGGTTTGCTCTTGGAATGGGCAAAGTGCACCGAGAAGTGTTTTGCTAACTGGTCCCATGAGGAAATGGTATTCGACCTTAACGTCCGGAACCATTCGGAAGCCATTTTGTCTTGGGTTAAAGGGAATATTCGGCATTTCATTTCCATGGGTACATTTCGATATTGCATGGTCGTGTCAAATTGGTCTAGATGCCTGTCGGGGTCGCCCGTTCCGTCGTAAGTTTTCAAACCTCCGGGTAGTTTCTCGAGATACCGGGGAACCCGGAAGTTGTCAATCGATCTTGTGAAAGGACCTTTTCTCCCAGGTCGATTAGCCCGTGACGGTGGTTGGCGTCCGTATCGTCGTGTTTGATTGTTTTGAACGCTGTCACGGCTTCTTGATCGTCTCCTTGACGAGGTCGAGTCTTCAATTCGGCGAGCCGGAGGAGAACGGGAGCCATTCCCTCGGTGGCGGCGTGGAGGAGAATGAGGATCATCAAGATCGTCGTATTGTCGAGCTGATGGAGAACGGGAATCACTCCCCTGGTGGCGGCGTGGCGGAGAATGAGGATTATCAAGATCGTCGTATTGGCGGGCCGGAGGAGAACGGGAACCATTCCCTCGGTGGCGGCGTGGCGGGGAGCGATGGCTGAGCTTTCTCCGAGGGGGTGATCGATGAAAAAGTCTCCTTCGAGTTGGGCGTCGTTCTTCCAGTGAGCTCTGCCCGGATGATTGTTGATCCAGGACGTTTCGATTTTGCAGTCTCGCTACTTCGGATTCGAGGTTGGCGAAACGATTGTGTCTTTCTTCACTTACCGCTTCCTGCCGAGCCAATAGCTGAACGAGCTGTTGAACCGCGTCAGTCAAAGCCGGGAGTAATTGGGGGGGAGGTGGCAAGCTCGTCTCATCTGCGCCCGATTGAGCTCGGGAAGGTCCCGTGTTGGGATGCCGGCTTCGTGTTTGTGACGAATTCGTGAGTTCCTGGACGTGGCCTTCGGGGGTTCGCTGAGGGCCGAGGTCAGGCTCGGCCATGAGACGAGTCGGTATTGAGCGGCGTGTTGGTGCCATTTAATAGGTTCAAGGAGATGGTGAGAAAAATCGGGTATTGGTTTCTCCCACTGTGGTCGCCAATGTTCTGTACCGTGCTTCCGATCTTGAGGATCGATATTATGCAGTTGGTAGATATTTTGTCCTTGATTCTATCTTTGTCTTCAGGCTTTGAGAGGAAGGTTTTGTTCGACCTGGAGATGTTCGACCTTGAGAGGCGATGTTGAGGTGTTCGATCTTGAGATGTTCGATCTTGGAGGGCGAGGTTGTACCTGCAATGATACTCCGACGCTTAAGTCAGTATTTGAGAGAATAAGTGTTTGGTTAGAAAAGTGCTTACCATTAATGAGCATTGAATGGGGTATTTATAGAGTTTGGATGTGTTTGTGTTGGCGTTTTTGGGCCGTCCGATCTTGCGGGCTGATCTTGGCCATTGAAGATTGGACTCTCTTGATTACAATTGGGCTTCTCATCAATTGGGCTTTTGGAGAAGGGGTGCAAATAGAAATTACTGTAATTACCATAACAAGAAGGATGCATCAACACTCTCAATTGGTCACACCATGGTAAAATTACCCCTTTATCCCTACAAATCTCTTTCAATTTAGAACTCTCCCCACGATGTACCCACAAGAACCTAACACCACTCTCACACAAACCAGCTCCAATTTCATCAATTTGTTCCTTTGAAACCGAAAGAAAGCTCCCTTGTGAGACATATAGCACTGAGCTAGAAGGTTCAGAATCTAGCCAAGTTATATAGTCATGGTTAGTGCTTAGAGAGGTATCAAAAGAAGGTATGATAGGGCCAATAGTGTAAATCGGTATTGAAAATTCTTGTCTCAATGTATCAATTGCTTGAGGTTCGAGCCCGTCTATTGAAGGGAATAATAGATATTGTGCTTTCCCTACCCATGGTATTTCATCCAAGGCTAATTGCAACAATCTACGGCTGCGCGAACTTGCATCGTTAAGTGGAAAATCTACTAGACGAATTGATGAGTTACCCGGAATGTAATCTACACGTTTGTCACCATCTTCGGTTGCAACCATTGAAAGAACACCAAGAAATATTAAACTTTAAAATGACAAAATTGATCTTCTAATGTAAGGTATTTTTTAAGTTGAAAATAAGAGATTATAAAAAAAAAATTATTTATGAAAGTTTATGTGAAACATATTTTAATTGACCGCCTATTTAATCAATCATGTTTTTCGTACTATTGTAATAAAAAAAATATGAAGCTTAAAAAAATTATTTTTTTCTTCTGCGGATAGAGTGACACCGATTTTGTGGTGAATATTAAAGCAACTGACCTGACGCATTTACTGGGTAGTGATCATTTTCCTCCAGAAGATGATAATGTTTGAGCACAGGCAAAAAATGACGCTGACATTGGCCAAAACGATGCAATAGGAATGTTTCTCCGATTCGCAACGCGCACAACCCAGAAGAGGAAAGTGTCAGAAACAATGATCTTCGGGGGCGGCTCGAGCCGATTGAGTAGCTGGTCAAAAGGGTCTTCCATTTTAGTCATAACAGCTTCGAGGAAGTTAAGGAAGTCATTAGCTCGACCCTCTTCGGAGGGAATAACGTTTGGAATAGTAGCGAATCTTATGTTGTGGGGCTTAGGTTCAGAGCCGATTAAGCCGAGCCATTCTTCGGTAACCACGAAAGTTACGAGGATGTTAGAGTTCTTGGATACCAGTAACTTGCTTAGGTTCATCATGGGGTTCACGTGTCCTCGACCTGGGTATGGGATAGCTACCACGTGGCTGGTGATGGTTGGTGAAGATAGAATTGGAGCATCCATGGAGATAAGGCAAGACAGATATCTTTAGAACACTGCGAACAAAGATAAATTAAAGGGAAAATTTACATTACGCTATCCTGTCCATAGAAATTTTCATCACCCTTACTTTGAGAATTTATATCAAAATTCTACGGTCTAAGACTATCAATAAGAGATCAACCATACTTCGGGTGGTCCGCATTCTCCAATTGGTCTACTGATCATGTACATAAATATCATTCCAAAATTCAGAAACAAAATATATATATATATATATATATATATATATATATATATATATATATTAAAATAAATAGCAGCCACCACGACTGCCAATGAGTCACTGGCCGCCGCCGGAGCGCCGCTGCCGACCACTGCCGGTCGCCGGAGCTACGCCACGAGAACCACCTCCGGCCGCCGGCCACCGCCACATATATAAATATATATTTATATATTAACAATGTTATATATTAATATATTATATATATATATTTATAAATATAAAAAATTAAATTGCTGCATTATTAAAAAAAATATAATATTTTTTTCATAAAAATGTTTTTTTATTAAAAGATTTTTTTATGTTTTAAAGATATTAGTGGATGGATTGGATATTAATGGATAGATTGGATCGATTTTTTTTGTCAATGGATGGATTGAATTGGATTTGTTTGGTACAATCCTAATGGATATAAATTTTTAAATGGATTTCTTCAATTTATCCATTATAATCCAAATCCATATCCATCCGATTCATCTATTTTGACACCCCTAAACTGACTTTGGCAAATCCAGAATATTAAATAAAAAACTTTTGAATATTTGCAATTGCAAATTGGGGTTTACTACTAGATACTTGCAAGTTGCAATATCAACAACAAAAAACACAGAAGAAGAAAGACTAACCAGCGAGAATTCTGCGAACAGGAGCGGAAGCAAAAGTTAGGGGATCTCCACCGACAACAATAGGTTTCAAGCCAATGTCTGTACTATGATTATTGTTGTTGTTATCGACAATCAAAGAAAAAGAGCAAGAAGTAACGGAGAGTGAGGTTTGAGTGAAACGAGAAAATTAGAGACAGACAGATAAACAGAGTTTTGTTTTATTATTAGTGAAAACAAACAAAAGTCACAGGATGTTCCTCAACCAAGCATTTGGTATTGTTAGTGTATCATGGGTGGACTGAGGTCCGGCCACGATATTGTTAGTGTATCATGCGGTGGATAACTTTTTCAATTACTTTCACTGTGATATTGTAAAATTATTTTAAAATTATATTTTTTTTTACTTTTATTTTTACTCCTCTTTCACATTGTTATTACGTTTATATTAATATATGTTATCTTATTTTTGAAGAAATTAATGCATTTGATATATTAATACTAATTTAAATTTGAGTTTAATTACTACACACTATCGGCCGACAGAGCTGTCTTAATAGGCAAAAATTCAAACTTTATTTAAATTATGAATAACATTTCAATTCAATTTTAAACTAATATCAACCTTCTAGCTACTTCAAAAGAGTCATCATTCTAATATTTTTTAAAGCAAATTCATTAATCTAAGTGTTCATATTGTATTGTCTCCAAAACATCATTCTCTAATATCAATGCTAATCATTAAGCCTTTCTTGTAACATGGTAGACCGCATGTAAGACTTCAATAACTTCAATTTTGAAAAACTCATTTTTGCAGAAATAACTGTCACATGAATAGTCAATAAAATTTTATTGCTAAAGCTTCTAGTTTTGAGGTTTTGAATGCTGACACTAATACTGGAACTAACTCTAATGTCAAGCAAGATACCATTGAAGATGATAAGACTAAGAAGAATGTGAATAAGCCTCCTTTTCCCAGAGTCTGTAACCCTCTTGCAGGGAAGAGAAAATAGATCAGTAACAAGCCATCACATAAGAACCTTGCTTCAAAGGCCAGTGTGAAATTCAGGAAAAGTGGTTGGTTGTAAGTGGATTTTCAAGAAGAAGAGATTTCTATGAAAGATGGTATCAAATACAAGCCCGGCTGGTGGCTAAGGATATAACCAAAGGGAGTGGGGGTGAGCACTCCCACTCATGTAGTTAAACAGACTTCTATTTGGGTGAGCAAATTTAGACCTGGAACTTGAGCAGCTTCATGTGAAAATTGCCTTTCTCCATGGTCAGGCCTTGATGCAACACTACTAGAAAAAATGTTTTTAGAGAGAGAAATTTGTTACAGACATGTATCATTCACTAATAGTGACGAATTTAACTACGGAAATGAGGGGTTAGGCCGAACTTAAACTTTTAAATATTTGTGACGACTTTAGTGACGAAAAGTAGCCCTCACTAATATTTCCATCACAAAATCCGTCGCTAAAAATCTCTCTCTAACTATCCGTTCGAAAGTACCTTGTAAAAGTCTCTAAATTTTCGTTTAGAGATGGATTTTCATTTACCTCTCTAAACAATTCCTCACTAAATCCCTCACAAACTCAAAAAAAATTTCCATTACCTGATATATCCTTTCCCTCCCATACGGCTATGTTTCACAAATATAATTTATTATTATGAATGAAATAATAAAACCACATACTTTATTATTATGAATGAACTAGTTCTAACACCCGTGCTCCGCACGGGCTTGCCCTTTTTAAATTTTCTGATCTCTTAAAAAACAGGAATATTATTATTATTATATTATTATTATTTTACCAAATTTATTATATTATTATTACTAATTATTATTGTTATATTATATATGATGTCTACAACGGTCATTTACAAAATTCAGTGTAATTTTGTATTGCGTTATACAGGTAGTCCAAAAAAAATTCACTGCATCATTTGGAAGATCATTAAAAAATCCGCTTATTTTTTTCTTGGATTTGACAAAATAAAGTGGGTAGTGCATTGGTAGTCAATCAATGGATCCATTTAATTTGGTTTACTAATGGATGGAAAGCGTTTATGGAGAATTATGGATTGAAGAAAAAAGGATTTCCTAATTTTTAAGTTCAATGGAACTACTAACATGAAAGTGGACATGATGATACGTAATTACAGTGGATTTATTGAAAAAATGAGTAAAATTGGTTGTGTTGATACCTTGGACTTGGAGATTAATGATCGAGTAGAAAAACCATAGACAACAGCTCTAACCAAAGCAGATACCCCACGCTTATAAAAAAAAGCAGATACCCCACCAGTCAGTTCACAATTTTATTAGTATAATATTAATAGAAATGCGATATAGTATTTTCTTACTTTATTTCTTTCTCGGTTATACCATACAACCCGTGCGATGCAAGGGGAGCCACTACAAGAATAAGCCTATATTGCTACCAACGGTTCCCACGGAGAACTGTCTGTCGCTAATTTGCGACGGCTTTGCGACGACGAGTGAGATTGTGCATTGGCGGTAAAAATCCCGCTCATAATTTGCGACGGGAAGGCAAGTTGGTCGCTAATTTGCGACGAAAGAGGATGTTCGTCGCAAATTTGCGACGGATGGTTCTTCGCAAGCCCGCCGCAAATTTTAATTGTAATTTTTAACCACGCGAACCCTATTATCTCTTCTCTCTCAGACAACAAACACAGAACACTCTCCACCACTCCTCTCGCGTTCTCCGCCCCGCCTCACTCCTCTGGCGTTCTCACGCCGTTCTCCGCCGTGCACTCCGTTCGCGAACTCGTCGCCACCACCCCACCCTCCGGTGTGCGTCTCTTCTTCGGTCGTGGCTCACAGTTTCGTCGCACCACTCCACCCTCCGGCGTGCATCTCTTCTTCAGTCGGCGCACAGTTTCGTCGCACCACTCCACTCCACCAGGTAAATCACCTTCCCTTTTCTTCGGTTGGTTCATGTGATGCATTTTAGGGTTTTGATAGTTTTTGATTTCTGTTTTATGATGCGTTTTAGGGTTTTTGATTTATGCATTTTAGGGATTCAAATCATTTTTGATTTTTGTCCAAATCATTTCTCATGAGTGTGTGGAACCCATTATTATTGTTGTGAAGCCAACCTTGAGAGGGTGTAATCTGGGGGTGGAATCCTGCTGTTGCTGTCCAAATCGTTTTAGGTGCTATATAGATATCTTAAGTACTGCTGTTGCTGTCCAATTACTCTAATCCATAACTTACTTTTTATTTGGTTTTCGAATGTGCGAATGATACATATAATAGTTAGCAGGTTATGGGGATTTCAAGCAGGGATTGAACTCCTTTGTGTTATAACACGATTAACGCCAAAATGGAAGCAATTTTGGGCTCCTACTAGATACAGTTCTGCATGAAATTTTCTGCTGAGTTTTAATGCCTAATTTTTATTACCATGTGATTTATATATGTTGATATGTTAGTGTTGAATGAGAATTCAGAATTTGGTTAAATTTGGAGTTGATTCGAGGCATATTTTGGTGTTTGTAGATGAAATTTCATTAAGAAGTGTAATGGTGTTTGTAAATGTGTTAAAATTTGAGTGGTATGTGACTGAATGATGCTCTGAGGTTATCTTTTCATGTTTACAAGTATAAATCTGTCAGCATGTTTTTTGCTAAACCATCGAATTAAATCACTTCTAATGCATTCACACAGAGTCCCCCATAGTAGAAGGATTTAGATAATAGTATAACACCTCGTCTTCCATGCATTCACACATGTTGGTATTTAGCCAAAGGCACTTCAGTTGTTTTAGAGTGTCTCTTTTGGATAAGTTTGCAGGACATATAATTAAATTACTAATAAGTTTCTTGCAGAGTTTTTTTATGTGTGAAGCTGCAAAAAGTGGTTTGGATTCTACAAAGGGCATTTGATTTTTTGGATTATTTTGGTTTGAGTGTTGTTTAGTTTCCCTTTAGTTGCTTTGGTATTTTTTGAGAGGCCAAAGTCATTCATGAAGTTATATATATGGGGTGCCATGAAACATGCCAAACTTGAAGCATATTCAACAATCTTGTAGGCAAACCAAGAAATTGAATTAAGAAATTAGAAATATCAGGAAACAGTTTATATTTTAATTATTTTTTTAAATCTATTTGACTATCTCATCATTGGAAAAAGGTTTTAATTTTGTTTATGGAAGACGAGGTGCTATTAAACTTAATTTAATATTGACCAAATTCATGCTTCAATCTCATTTAAGGTTTTCATTGGATTCAAATAGATAAGCTCAAAAAGTGTGGTTTATATATCATGGTCTACGAATTGTTAAATCAGAAATTCCCAACTCACTGGGTTAACTGAATAGTCCGAATTAATATTAGAGTAAATGACAGTAGTATGTTGTCATGCATGTGTATAATTCATTTTCTTGCTCTTAATAACGGAGAATCAGTTTAATTTGTGCTGGTGTTGATGCTTGAAATTTGATTTTGTGTAATATATCCTTGAAATGGTGAATCCTTTCATGTCTTAAATTGTGAATCATTAAAACAAAGTTAGTCCTTATTGAATAAGTCAATGTTATGCCTGATATTGCATGTTATTGTTTGAAAATTGAAATTTGCTTTTGTTTGACAGTTCCTATAATGTATTTTTATTTTCCTTCTGATTTATTGGATGCATTGTAGCGACAATTATGTACCAACTTATTGCATTGTAGCGACAAGCTGTTGATATACACGTGCATTATTCACTTGTAGTTTTCTTTTTTTATCACATTCTAGTTGGATCTTCAACTTCTGAACAATACATTGTTTTCCCAAGCTTTAACTTGCTTTCCTTTAATCTTTGCTTTCCTTTAATCTTTGCTTTCCTCCCGTAGCAACAAGCTTAGCAACAAGATCAGTAGCTCCATTGCCTTGTCGATTAACCCAGAGAAAACCCACTAAGGTAATGTTGGTTTTCATCATCAGAATGTCTTGAACAATTATTGTAATTTCTCTTCAAATAATATTGCCTCTACATGTCTCAATTAAATACATGCAATCCAGTTCAAAGAGCATCGAAGCAAGTTTCAAGTTCACTGCAAAGGATACGACCTTTCGCAAAGCTAGAGCTTCAGCAACCAAGGCGGAGTGAGCAAAGATCTTTGAGGTAATACCAGCAATCAACTCTCCTTTAGCATTTCTGTCTACAATTCTGTGTGCAATTTAGAATATGTTACATTTCTGTTTTTGTGTACAATTTAGAATTGTACAATCACGACCTCTTGCAATTTGTGTACAATTCTGTTTCTGTGTATAATTTAGAATTTAATTCTGTGTACAATTTAGAAGAACTTGATGCTGTGCTCCTTATACAGTTATTTTAATATGTAGATATAAAAAGATGCCATGGCTTCACTTACCTAGAGAAAGTAGCTTTTGTTTCTGAGTTGTCCTTTAGGCTTAGTTTCTCAAATTGCAATGCAGATTCATCTAGTAGTTCAACCTCAAGCCAAGCACCTTCAATAGCCTGAGCCAATTTCTTGTCATCAGTAGCATTATGGAAACAGTTTCTTTTGTTAGCATCAACAACCAACTTTCTCCACACTGATTTGCTGTTCATCAAAGTTGTTGCATTTCTCATTATCCATAGGCAATATCTGCACAACAATAAATCTCCCTTTTCAATCAACTTGTGCATTTCATATTCTTCTAAATTAATTTATCGTTTGCCAATTTCCGATATCGTTTGATAGGTTAAATAAATTGTTGAAGTTTACGTTAATGTGCTGAAATTTAATGTGGACAGGATTGATATATTTCTATGTTTCGTGTGAGGCCACTATTATAGCACGTAGGATATACTATTTTTGGTGCCCAATTGATGCCTAAAATCATGTTGAATTCACTGTTGATGAATACTATGTATGTGTTTCGGTTTCTGGGTAACTGGGAATGATATAGGTATCCAAAAATTTTATAGTTTACCTTTCTAAAAACTAGACTTGATTCTTGACATTTTGGCTTTGGTTTGGTTGCATTTGGACTTCTGTAGCTCAAGATACGAGCCTCACAAGTTAGGGTAAAAATTCTGGAAACAAACTGGACACAGGTTCGGTGTTTTGAGCATATCGTTTGAAAATGAATTCCTTTTTGCATAATTCTTGTTTCTTTGTAAACTAGACATAATTCTCTTCAGTTTTAGCTCAGGTCCCGAGCCATTTGGTTAAGTTTTGGTCAATTTAAGGCTGCTTGAAGTTGAAAGACAGAAACTGTCCAACTTGAGAACCAATCTGTTTGTTTTTGATACTTCAAATACAAATCAGATTTCTAAATTATTTATCCTTTTTGATGAACAAATTGTGAATTGGATTGCATGTCAATAAAACATGCAATTTCTCTCTCTCGATGGGCATCCATCGTTTTCATTCTTGTCTTGCTCTCTCTCTCTCTCTCTTTTTTATATATTGACAATTTTAAATGTGCAGAATGGAATTTCCTCCTTCGCGCCGCCTTTGGATGTATGATAGGTTGTTTCCCAAAAGAGCGGGTTTGAAACAATCTTTTGTAGATGGCGTGTGGGAGTTTATTCTTTTTGCAATGACACAAAAACAATTTGGAGTTGAAGGGGGGATTCGATGTCCGTGTGTCAAATGCAAATGTGGAAAGATTAGGAATTCATCGGAGGTCATTGATCACTTGAAGAGAGTTGGGTTTAGGCCTAATTATTGGATTTGGACGAGTAATGGTGAGAAAGGGTTTGATGTCGTCCCATTGGTAGGGGAAAATTGCAGGGGTGCTACTAGTAATCCCGGGAATATAGGATGTGGTGAACAAATCAACTTGATGCAGAATATGGTTTGTGACGGTCTTGGGGTGAATGTGTCATTCGAGGAGGAGCAATATGATAACATGGAAGAGCTTCCGAATGAGCAAGTACAGCGATTCTATAATATGTTGTTAGATGCAAACAAACCATTGTTTGAAGGGTCATCAAACTCAAAGTTATCGATTTGTGCAAAGCTTTTAGCTCTCAAATCGTTGACTAATACATCTGAGGTGGGAATGGACTTGATATGTGATATGATGTCAGGCGTGACACCTAAGAATGAAAATTTGCCAAAGAATTTTTACGAGGCTAAGAGGTTAGTTTCTAAGTTGGGATTGGAAGCTAGAAGGATCGATTGCTGTCCGGAAGGTCACATGTTGTATTATGACAATGAGTTTGGGAAAAAGGATGCTGCACTACTTGAATGCAATATTTGTAATGCACCGAGGTATCATGCTCGCAAAAGGGGGACTAGTAGTAAGAATAAACCAGTTCCGGTGAAGTCAATGTTCTATTTGCCAATAATTCCAAGGTTGTAGAGAATGTTTGCATCCGAGCACATTGCAGGGAATATGACGTGGCATTTTGAGAATAAATGTCCCGGTGTGTTACGTCATCCGTCTGATGGGGAAACATGGAAACACTTTGATCAGGTACAACCTGAGTTTGCAGCGGATCCACGCAATGTACGACTTGGGTTATGCTCTGATGGTTTTACGTCATATACCCAAGCATCGGCTTCGCCATATTCTTGCTGGCCCGTTATTGTTACCCCGTACAACCTTCCCCTGAGATGTGCATGACTAAACCTTACATGTTTTTGACTTGTCTGATACCTGGCCCAGGAAATCCAAAAGCAGGCATTGACATCTATATAGAACCACTAATTGATGATTTGAAGAGGTTGTGGGATGGTGTCTCGACCTACAATTACGCGCGGAAGGAGAATTTTATGATGAGAGCCGCTTTGATGTGGACCATTAATGACTTCCCTGCTTATGGCATGTTGTCTGGTTGGCAAACTCATGGTAAATTAGCATGTCCACTATGTATGGAGCATACAAAGGCATTTACCTTGAAACATGGGGGTAAGAGTTCTTGGTTTGACTCGCATCGTAGGTTTTTACCACATGATAATGCATTTAGAAGGAACAAGAATGCATTTAAGAACAAGGAAGTTGAAAATGATGAGCCGCCTCCTCGGTTGACTCCAAACCAGGTTTGGGATAGAGTTAGAGATTTGCCCAAAATCACAGATGATCCCCTTGTTGCTCGATTTCATGGATATGGACAAGCGCATAATTGGACAAAGAGGAGTATCTTTTGGGATCTCCCATATTGGAAAGATAATTTATTGAGGCACAATCTTGATGTGATGCACATAGAGAAGAATTTTTTTGACAATATATTTAACACAGTGATGAACATAAAGGGCAAAACAAAGGACAATGATAAGGCGAGATTGGACGTTGCTCTTTACTGCAACCAAAAGGACTTAAATTTGAAACCACAGGCTAATGGGAAGATGCTCAAACCCAAAGCATGTTATCATTAACTATCGAGCAAACAAATTCAGTTTATCAGTGGATAAAAGAACTGAAATTCCCAGATGGATATTCTTCTAATTTGGCAAGATGTGTTGATGTGAATAAGAGAAGAATGATTGGGATGAAAAGCCATGATTGTCATGTATTTATGGAATGTTTACTTCCTATTGCATTTAGTTCTTTACCGGCACATGTTCTAAATCCGCTAACTGAAGTGAGTCAATTTTTTAAGGATTTGTGTTCTACGTCTTTAAGAGATGTTGACCTTGTTAGGATGGAACAGAACATTTCATTCATTCTATGTAAGATGGAGAGATTATTTCCATCTCGTTTCTTTGATTCTATGGAACATCTCCCCGTTCATCTAGCATATGAGGCAAGACTTGGTGGGCCAGTTCAGTACAGGTGGATGTATCCATTTGAAAGGTATCATTTTGAGAACATATTCATTTTTTTCCATTTGAGGTAAGTATAATTTTCCATCTAATCAAGTTGTTTTATAGATTCATGGGTGATTCTAAACGATCGGTGAAAAACAAGGCGAGAGTTGAAGGACCGATTTGTGCATCATACCTACACCGCGAAATAACCCACTTTTGCTCACATTATTTCTCCAACTTCACGTTGAGAAATAAAAGGAATGAAATGCAAGATGATTGTGTTAGACACTCATTAATGTTATCGGTCTTCAACCAATCTGGTCGCCATTCTGGGAAGGAGTCGATTCATTGGTTAACAGATGTGGAGTATAAGTCAGCTCATGTTCATGTGTTGAACAATTGCATTGAAGTTAAACCATACATTGAGTACGTATATCAATTTTTTCATTCAATTAATTATTCATATCTGTCAGCTCATTTAGTAAGTATCATCTAATTTGATCAGGTCATTCTTGTTGTCTGAAGACGTAAGAGATGATCAGGCATCTGCTCATATATATGAAAATTTTCAAAAATGGTTTCAAGAAAAAGTAAGTGTTGAGTTACTTGTTCCTCAACCTTAATCATGTGTTCGTCAAGAAATAACTTGTTTGTATGTCACGTACATAGGTTTACTCCGAGGAACCAACTCCAATCAATCAACACTTGAGAAACTTATCTGATGGTCCTTATTCAAAAGTGAAAGAGTATCACACATTTTTCGTGAATGGCTACAAGTTTCATACCCACTCATGGACGAAAAACAAAGCAACAATTAACAGCGGAGTTTATGTAAAAGGGGTTAATGAAGGAGGTGAAGATGATTATTACGGTGTAATCCGGCACATTTATGAACTAGAGTTCAGTGAGTTAGACTACGCTAAAACTGTAGTGTTGTTTTATTGTGACTGCTTTGATCCGTCAGCTATAGGCACCAAAATGGATCCAAAGTATAATAGAGTGGACAATGGACAAAAGATATCAGGCGTTTGATCCGTTTATAATGGCAGAGAATGTGAGACAAGTGTACTATGTTCCTTATCCATCAACTCGAAGAGACAAACAAGGTTGGTGTGTCGCAATCAAGACAAAGCCAAGGAGTCTCATTGAAACAGATGAGCCAGTGGAAGATGTTCCCTATCAGACAGATGATATGTCACCTGTAAATGAAGTTAATGAAGTTGAACTAATTTCTAACTTACGTGATTTGGAAAGCAATGGTGAAGAAGTGGATCCAAATAACTTGGAAGGAGAGGACTCACATGAGGTTCTTCCAGTTGATGTAGAAGATGAAGACGATGAAGAAGATGAAGATGATGAATGGCCAGAAGATTAGATATATATATATATATATAATGTGTTTGTGTTTGAATTGTGAATTGATGTATCCAAACAACTTGAAATGCCTTTAATTCATGTTTGTGTTTGAATTGTGTGTGAATGGATGTATCCAAACAACTTGAACCGCTTTGTAATTGATGTTTGTGTTTGAATTGTGTGTGAATTGTTTCATGAGTTTTTTTAGAAGTAACGTTTATGTTTTTAAATTGTTTGTGTTTGTGTTTATGTTTAGTTTCCTCTGCAGCATGGCATCAGGTGGAGGTGATTCGTCGCCACCTAGACCGCCCCATGATCGTAAGGGGAAGTCTAAAGTTGTCCCTCGTCGTAAGAAAAGGGTGATATGCGTTGAGGACATAGGCGACTATTCAGAGATGCCTACGACATCTACCCCTACACAGACACGCCCAGCAGATGCAGGTAGAGTGAGATCATTGCAGAGTCCTCCGACACAGACGCAGCAGACCTCTGGAGATAGGTCCTTACAGCAGACCTCTAGAGTTAGGTCCTTACAGCAGACCTCTGGAGTTAGGTCCTTACATATTGGATCTAGTTTGTCGCCGCGAGTTACTCCTTCACCTACTCAATCTCCCCGAGATTTACATGGTCATACTTCATCTGGAGTTAGTTCCTCTACTCTCCACACATAAGCTGAAATTTTGTGGTTGATTCTCAGAATGGTTGTCATATGGTTGTCTTATGGTTGATTCTCAGAATAGAATAGATAAGCTGAAATTTTGTTTTGTTGTTAAGAGAATGGTTGTCTTATGGTTGTCTTTGAAACTGATCCTTCTGTTCAAAACAAAACAAGAGAATGGTTGTCTTATGGATATTTAATTATTGACAATTGATTGTCATTTGTCACTGATCAGTAGTACTTGGAATTTAATTGCTTGTATCAACTATCAACCGTTTAGCATATTATATTATGTGTGGATGATATTTTGTTTGAAGTTGGATACCACTGAATCTGTGATACTTCTGGTATTAATTCTTATATTTTTATATCCCAATTTATCTGTGCTTGAGCTGAATCTGTGATACTTCTGAATTTGAGTATGATTAAAACATGTGCATTTGATAGGAGGAGTTTCAGCGGCTGTTCTCTCAGTCAGATATACAAGTAGACCCCGTTGAGTTGGCTAAGTTGAAGCGTTTGGTGTGGGAGGAAGCTACTGGAGGGCCCTATAAGAGTCGTGGTGTGTATGGGACAGGAGGCATAGTTGACAATATGGTAGACTCTGGAGCTTCGACGAGTGCGGGCCTGTCTCATGAGGCCCGTAAGATCATCCAACAAATGTCACAACAATTTGAAGAGCGGTTTGCACGACAGCAACAACTAATTGAGTACGTATTTAACCATTCTGGAATTCCAACACCTCCACCTGATTGGCAGCCTCCCGAGCAAGACCTGCCCTCCCAGCAAGGTCAGCCCGCCCAGCAGGGTCAGCCCGCCCAGCAGGATGAGAGCGAAGATGTAGATGATGGAGACTGTGGAGATCACGGAGACCAAGTTTATGAGAAGGGTTATTGACGAGATCTAGGTAATCTATGTTTTAATAAATGTGCAAAATATATTAGTTTTATGAATTAATTAGTAATCATTATCGTTTTTGATTTGTTAGGTATATATATATTGTTCAGAACTGGACTTGAAGATGCTTCGTCAGAATTTTTTGAGTTGACTGGACATTATCGTTTTTGATTTGTTAGGTATATTGGTATATTTTGATAAACTAGTGGCATGTTTTGATATATTTGAGTAAACTAGTGGTATGTTTGTCACTTTTAACTAATTTGGTGGATTGGGTTGACACTTTTAACAATAGTGTAGTTTATGTATAACTAAATTGATGGTTTGGATTGACACTTTTGATAATAGTGATGTTTTTTTATGCTTGAATTGGTGGATTGGAGTCTGAATTAAATTGGCAGGGAATATTGCTAACAGGAATGACAATGTAAATGTCAAATTTTGGTAGAATTATTTATATTTTGCTTTGCGACGGAATTTTTTTTGGTAGTTACTGAATTTGCCACGGAATTATTACAATTTGCGACGGAATTTTCAAACAATTTACCACGGATTTGCCACAAATTTGCGACAAAAAGACGTTAGAGTTGCGACGACTTTGCCACGGAAATGTGCGACGGATTTGCGACGAGTTTGCCACGGACGATTTGCGACGGCGTTGCGTCGAGTTTGCCACGGAACATTTGCGACGGATTTGCGACGAGTTTGCCATGGAATATTTGCGACGAGGGAGTTTCGTCGCAAAGGATTTGCGACGAGCTGTTTTGCGACGACTCTTCATCCGTCGCAAAGTCTGTCGCAAAGGCACATTTTCCACGGAAAAAGGCCCATTTGCGACGGAAATTGCCGTCGCAAATGAACGATTTTCTTGTAGTGAGCACCATTATTAACGAGTGTAAACACTAAACTGACATTTGTTAGCATTAAATCTACTCTGTATGCGGTGATTGACAACTTCAAGTCTCCACACCGGAGACCTCTATTTATAAAAGTGTTGTTCAACAAACCCTAGGTGTAGTGATGCAAACTCTAATTGTGGCGGTCTCCACTAATTTAGGCGTAATTACATGGTGTCGCAGTAACTGTGATCGTGGCGAGATCTTTGCTAATAATGATGCCATTGCGGTTTAGACACATTATGAAATAGAGGTCAGAAAAAAACTAATATGCACCTGAATGCTGAAGACACTCTTAAAATGTTAGATATAGTATTTACTTACTTTTTTTCTTTTTCGATTATACCATACGACCCTGTGCGATGCAAGGGGAGCACCAGTATTAACGAATGTAAAAACACTAAACTGATATTTGTTAGTATTAAATCTACTCTGTAGGTGGTGGTTGACAACTTTAAGTCTCCACGCTGGAGACCCCTATTTATAAGAGTGTCAATGACACTGCGTCATTCAACAAACCCTAAGTGTAGTGATGCAAACTCTAACTCTGGTGGTCTCCGCTAATTTAGGCGTAATTACCTGGTCTCGCATTAAATGTGATCGTGGCGAGATCTTAGCTATTAATGATTCATTGCGTTTTAGACACGTTATGAAATAGAGGTCCGGAAAAAAGCTAATATACACCTGAATGCTGAAGACACTCTCAAAATGTTAAATATAGTTGCTTACTTTGTTTCTTTCTCGGTTATACCATACAACCCGTGTGATGCAAGGGGAGCACCAGTATTAACGAATGTAAAAACACTAAACTGATATAAAGGAATAACTAACTACTACATAGAATTGAACTATTGCTAATATTATCAGTTTGCTTTTACTTTCACAAAAAAAAATCACGGCGATCCGCGTGAAACCTATAAGATGCACATCCACCGTTAGATTAAGTAGTCAAAGGACATTTCTAACCGTTGGATAAGCTATTTCAGTCCTATGTACAATGTTTCTGTTGTGGTCATGACTTAGATGCAAGATCTATGTTTTTTATCTTCAATTTTGATGTATATCTATGGATGATGGATTAGAAATGGCTTTGATGTATATATTTTTTTTCTAAAAAAATTTGGCAGCAAAGTAATCATTTTATGAGTTTTGGTGTTCTTCTTTAAGTTGTGTAGATTAATGTTTAAATGCGACTTAAAATTTAGTCATCAATTTCTTATTGATTTATACAAAAAAATTATAGTTAGAAAAAAGATATATGTTTCTAAATTATAGTTATGGTGATGGGAATGAAAATCATAATTAGAGAGGGATTTTTAATCTTCTTGTAAGAAACTGATAAAAAAACCCTCAATATTTAGTGAGGGAATAATTCCCTTGATAAATATTGTTGACAACTTTTCCTCACAAATTTCATCGTTAATTAGCGACAGAATGATTCTTTCCTCAATGTAGCCTAAGGCTTAGTGACGGAAAAATGTCCTCACTATTAGTGACGGATTTCATTTTCCCTCGCTCACTATTTTGTGACGCCAAATTTAGTTATGAATCTATACTCGTCACAAATTCCGTAGCTAATGTTGTTTGTGACGGATTTTTATATGATTAGTGGCGAATTTTGTCTCTCTCTAATTTCAATTTTTCTAGTAGTGCAAGAAGGTCTCTATCCGAGTATGCCTTCACAATTGGTGGTTGTTTGGTCAGTTGGAAAGGCACAATTCAACCTACAATAGCTTTGTCAAGAACTGGGGCTGAGTACACCGCCTTAACTGAGGCAGCAAATGAGGGAATCTAGCTTAAAGGTCTCATTACAGACCCTAGTTTTCCTCAAGATAAAGCTGTTATTTATTATGAAAGCTTTAGTGCTATATATTTAGCGAAAGATCAACTCCATCATGAGAGGACTAAACATATAGATGTAAGATATCTCTTTATCATAACTTTGAATCGAGTCAAGGTGGAGAAAATAGACACAAAAGACAATCCCGCTGATAGTTTTACCAAGCTTGTTCCAAAAAGCAAGTTTATGCATTGCCTTGACTTGCTTAATGTGTCTACATAAATATAACCTTGAAAAAATGGCAGTAGAAGGGAAGAACTGAATCACCATTTTTGAAGGCTTAGTCCAAGGTGGACATTTGTTGCATTTGGCCTAAGTCTTAGCTGTTTGGAGGTGCTGCTGCTCTGGCTCGTGGTGCTATAACACTTGTTACAACATGTGTTTTTTTTTTACAATACAACATCTGTTTTCTATTCAATGATGTTTGTTAGTTACTTACAATTCTATTATGATGTTTGTTAGTAATAACAACAACTTGTTTTACTCTCTTACATCCTTTGTACAAGTCACACTTATATAAGTGGAATTTGGTTTAGGCATTGTAATAACTGAAAAAAAAATTAGAATCAGATTTCATTCTTTCAGAAAATCAGAGTGCAGATTCTGTATTTGTGAGAGAGAGAGAGAGAGGGAGAGAGAGAGAGAGACTACAAGAAATTCGCTCAATACCGACGGAAAAATTTGTCGCTAATGAAGGAAAATCCGTCGCAAATCGTCATTTCTGACGGACGAAATTTCGTCGCAAAAAGCCTCATCACAAACTGTTTCCGACGAAAAATTCCGCTGCAAATAAACCCGTCGCAAATCCGTCACAAAATGTCGTCGAAAATCCGTCGATAATATTAATTCACAGTAAAAAAAAATAATTTATTCTATGCAGTTAGTGCTTCACCCACCGTTATTAATTGGCCATTCCTCACACAATTTAGGCAACAAAATTATAAGATAAAAGAAGTTGGTGTGAAAGACTTAATAACTCACTTGCATTACAATATTGATCAAAACACCAACATACAAGTGCCTTTATATGGGCAGGGATTAGTACTAAAATAATATTATGTTACTTGTCCTACTAAAACATTCTAGATAAATCCTAATTTACTACTTCCAGCAACTATAACTATGACAACACCAATAGTAACTTCTTATAGTTTCTTGAACTTGTGGTCAACAATTGAGGCTTCAAACGTTGCTTCCAATTTTATCTTGCGGCACCCACTACAAATGTTGCATTGCCCAATATTGAAAGGAAATTAGTTGATTTTGTCATATAAACCACTTTTCTTTGCTTCTTTTGTTTATGGGAAGAATGTTAACAGAATCAACACAATTACCTGCAATTACCTTAGTAGCAAAGCTTGCCGCCATATTTGGAAGTTGCAATCTACAAACATTTTTGATAAAAATCATGAATACAATAAGCAAATGAAGCAATATGAGACACAAAATCAAGCAAATCAGACTCTTTCGTTGTTTCTACTAAATGGAATAGCAACAACAAACTACAAGCATTTTTCATAATCTCTAAGCGATGATTCCTTAGACTGCAGTTAAAATGTTTCATTGAAGTAAACAAAAGCTTTAGTCTCAAACTTAATTTTCGAAGAGACAACCTTGTAATACTGCCCAACATGCTTGACATTTTGAACTTCTTGCAAGATCTCCTTTGAATTTTTAAAGTCAACCAACCTTCTAGCTTGAGTGAACACTACAATGAAGAAAGAGTAAGCCTTATTCATATACTGAGGTATCATGAAATAACAAAAATCTTTACCGACAAGGTTTAGGTGAGTAAATTAATGGTTGATGACATAGTCAAAGATGAATCATTACATACATAAATATCAATGTGACATACTTCTTCTAATCCAAATTGAATAGACAATTAAAGTGAACTAAAATACTTCATTGATTTGAAGGACACAATCTCCCTTTTCAAATGAGTATGTATGTAATTAGTATTTCTTGTAGTAGTGGTTCAAAAGTTGTGTAGGGCGCAGAACAAATTAGTAAGAATAACGCAATTGGTGTCCTAAGCTTATGCACCCTTTTCCACAGGTAGCAAAACAAAAGCTTATGCACCCTTTCCCTTTCATGCCTCTTTAAAAGGAGGTGTTGAGAGTAACCAAGCACCGCATCTTGATGATTTCCAACTCTATCTTTACTCAATTTACTCACACCTGGCATGATTGTTGAAGTTGACAATGATTGTTGGTCCTGGCTAGTGCTAACACTGTTATTAACCAAAAGACATTAGTTCATGAAGCACTTAAACTGCATCAGGTACTAAATCTAGCAATGTGTTCCTCTCACCAAGTCTTTTCACCTTTAAATCCATCACTTTCAACATCTGACTATAACTTTCATCATCATGGTCTGATAATCAGATTATCAAGATCGGTTAGAAAGCCACTGGCAAACACATAAGCTGGAAATTTATTTTTCTTGTAAGGAGGAAAGCCACTGCATCAATTCAAAATGGTCTTTTAATTAAGTTACCTGCTAGTCCATTATTAGGCAGCTTGTAAGAACATGATACATCCTAGTTTTCGCCATCTGCAATCTGAAGAGAGGGAAGAAAATATATGGCACTAACCCAATTCAAAAACTACTAATTTATGAAGAGAGGGAAGAAAAACAATCAATTTAGCTCAATGAACTCTGAAAGGTTAGAAGATAGATAGCAAACCCCTCCATTCCATAGACACATGTGCCGATGCGTTCACAATCCATCTCTTTGTCAATCAATCTTTGAATGCATCCACTGGATCAATGGGTAGATGATATTTGAGAAAAAATAACATTCAAAAGTCAGTTTATCATATAATCATCTACTTGGCGAAAAATTTCAAACAGGGAAGTACATTATCACCAATACCTTTTCAAAATTCTGCGTAAATAATAAGCATCCCTGTGTTCTAACATGCAAGAAATTATGTTGGATCTCCACCAATAATTAGAGAGCAGCTTCAAAACAACGAGAAACAAACAATAAACAATAAAAAACCATACCCGCATAGTCCACAAGAAAACCTTGTTTCTGAAATTCAATAAAAATGAGAAAATTAAAATAAGAATGATTGAAATCAGTATCAAACGAAACTAGCTCAAAAATCAGAAACACAAGGAAAAAGCATTTAATCCACAATCAACCCTAATTTAGAAAATTCTGAACTCAAAAGGAATGAATCTGAGGGAAGGAAAACACCCTAGAAAAAGATAACAAAGTGCTTAATCCACTTAACAGTGATTATTAGGTCATAATAACATTCAGTCAAACACAGATCACTTGCTTTCTCTATTGCTTGTATAAATCTTTGTAAAATGCAAATAAAGTGAAAACAAGGTGGTATTTTTGCAATCAAAAAACGAAATCGAGAAAGGAACAATGGAATGTGCTTTAACACAAAATATGCAAGGAAACGCTAACCATGAATCGCTAATAGTAGAATAGCTAGTAGAAGTATTGCTAACAGAAGAATCGCTAACCTGTTGCAGCAGAAGAATCAAAGGGAACCCTAAAATGTAGAATCCAACAAAAAACCCTAAAATCTTGAATCCAACAACAGAAACCAGAAGAACAACAATCCTTAAAACTACTAAAATTTCACATTTAACTTTAAGTAACAGAAAAAATGAGAGGGAAAACCTTAGGGTTTCAGTAAATCATAAAAGTTAGGAATAAATAACATACAATATTAGAAAAATTGAGAAGAAGGAATGTCTTACCAGGGAAGACGAACAAAAGCGGTGGAGAGTGGCAGAGAAGCTGCTGTTAGGGCGCAAGGAAGGCGGAAACGAAATGGAGAGGCCAATTTATTCGTGCGAGGGTGGAGGAGTGCAGAGGAAGACATGAGTTCTAGGAAGGAGAGAGAAAATAGTTAGGGAGAATTGAGGGTCGAGGGAGAAGAATCAAACTTTAGGTGAGGGAAAAATGTTTCCAACGGATTTGTTACATTACCGACCAATTTATTCATCGGAACGTACGGACCGCATTAATGTCCATCGGAACTGTGCGTGAGAATTAGTGTGCCATTGATGATATTGCTTTACCGACCAATATATCCGTCGGAAAACGTACAATTTATCGATGGATTTAATTTCGTAGGTAAAAGAAGTTTTTCTTGTAGAGAGAGAGAGAACTTCATACATCTAACCATAACTAATTGCCTGAAACCAAGTATAATATGTATTAAATATAGTAGTTTTAGTCAAATAATAACATTATAAGTTTTATAGAATATTGCACAATGATTTAAGCATTTTGTATATATATTGGTATGTTTGATATGTTTGCTCAGTGCAGCTGCAGTTCATGCTTCTGCACCAAGAAAACAGCATTGTTTCCACACTAATGGCACATCCAAGATAAAGTTTCTGCACTTAGTGCTTCTGCACTAGATGCTTCTGCATCTTAGTGCTTCTGCACCGTCCAGCTGTGAGCTTATAACTCCCCACCTTGGAAGCACCTCAATTCATACCATGGCACCAAAAGTTTTGTGACATCATGCTTAGTCATTGGGCACATGGAGACACATGCCCACATGCATATGGAGGCGTCCACCATGAAACATCATCATAAGGGGCTATACACCTAAAGACACATGGATCTCCACCATTGGACCTCATTTGAAGAAGAGTGCTGGACTTTATCTTCTCAAATTGAGAGCAGGAAAGTAACCATGGTTAGGCTACACATTGCTGACTTAGTTACTACGCAAACCCTCATGCAAATGAAACCTCAAAGGCTATAAATATGCTCCACTTCGCACTTGAAGAACAATCCCTTTCTTCATCCAAATTTATATAGCTTTCATACAGTTTTAAGTAGTTTATTTCTTGCATTTTATTCAGTAGTTAGTTGTAAGAAGGTGAGGAAGGAATTGACACCCTCTTCCTCCACTTCTTCATAGATAGACGAAGGAATCAGTGTTTCTGCACCAATCAGAATTCCATGCAAAGGAACATCAATCCGTGTAACTTCTACCCTATTAATATCTTTTGTATTATCCATATTATTATGCTCTTTGCAGATTCTCTCTATTATATAATGAGTAACATGAGCTATATTCCTTTAGTTGAGATGTTCTAAACTTATAATGATCTTTTGAGTAAGTTATTATGCTTTTAAGTGTTGTAGCATTTTGGGTCTTGTGTTATACTATATCCATTTTATTTTAAGGTTGATCGCTTAAAAGAAGTAGAGTTATATACACAGGCATGGTTTATAACTAGAAATCAAGACTAATAAGGGTGAGTGTTTTAATAAAGGCTTTGTTGACTTGTTAATAAAGAAAACTTTGTTAAAACCATGTTAAGTCCTAGACATAGGATAACATAGTCCTTAGGGGGAAACAGTGGGTACCTCAAAGGCAGGAGTGAACTTATTTAGCAAGCCCAGACATGGGAAGCTTGTAACGAAACTCTGAAGAAAGTAGCTGACAAGCACACACTTATGCAACTGCACTCAATGCTTCTGCATTTGATGCTTCTGCACTTGATGCTTCTGCATCATAGTGCTTCTGCATCTCTAAAAGCATAGAAACTCTCAAAAGAAGCATTTTCTAGTAAAGACATCTCAACTATCTTTCTCAACTAATTTCCTTCATCTTATTTTACATACCTGCATTCTGTTTTTACTTAAACTAAAAACCCCAAATTTTGTGAGTAGTGTAGTAGCACATATTTATATCTCTCTAAGCATACAAGAGTTTAACCAATCCCTGTGGGTTCGACCTTTGTTATCATTGTATTACAATTGTGTGACTGTGTATACTTGCACATATTTTGCCACACCATGTACATGTGCTGGGAGTCTGTTGCTCCAGCACCATCTGTAACACTCAAGGTTCATCGTCGATTAGAAGTTTCTTCCTCTGCCTACAGATGTAGGTCTTCACAATGAAGGTTGAACTATGTTAACTTTTCTTTGGTGTTAATCTCCTATCCCTTTCTCTCTTTTGTTTCGTATTTTGCTTTTACTTTCCTTGTTGGTTTTATTCTTTCTCCTTCATAGGTGTTTCAAAGTAATGAAAGCACCAGAATGATATGAGTTGCTAAATTACTACTACGAAGGCTACTGATATAGGAAATACTAGCCTCATTACCCGTACGATGCACGGGGTGGGCCATTATCGACGGATATAAATATATTAAATCAATATTTTTGTTGTTTATAAATAAAGTATAATTATTTCATTTTCATCTCTTCCAATTACATTGTAAAATAAACCTTCCCAATTACTTTATAAAAGGGTGCTGAAATACCAGTTGGCCATAGCCATTTATAATTTGAAAATCATTAATAAATCATGAAATGATGAACGGTCTATTACCAATTTTGATCTACCATTTGGCGATAGTCATTCATGTGTTGCACGCCTTGATATTGACATACCGAATTTTCGAAAAAAATAAAGAATTGACTAAGTGTCTAAACTGGTTGAGATACTACGATTTAGCATCTAAACTTAGTTGTTTATCGAAAATGTAAGGAAGTCTTAGGTCCAGTCAGTTCTAATGAACAAAGTACAAATCAGAAACACCAATTGTAAATGTGACTGAAATTTTTGAAAGAGTAAATGTTGCAACACGGTACTCGAATATAAAAGAAAAATAAATAAATAAATAAATAAAGGAAACACCAATTTAAGTATGCTTTTAAAACATGTTGATGCAAAATGACCAAAATAAATAACACAACACAAATAGAAAGTGAAAGACGTGGGTATTTTTTTGTTACCATGTCATTGGTGCGTAGTTTCCACCGACTTTGCCTGGTTCTCCCCTCCCAACAGAGTTTTACCACACCCAATATTCGAACCTGAGACCTTGGGGTGGGATCCAAGTCCAGTTACCACTTGGACCAACCCTTGTTGGTGAACCACGTGGGTATAATGCAGGGTTTGATGAAGTTTTGTCACGAAAAATTTTAATTTTCATCAAACCGATTTTCGAGGAACAAATTCACGTATCCGAACATCTAAGAAAAAATTGGATCATAAAGTACCCCAAAATACACTGCTTGGATCATAAATTTTGGATCATTTTTTGAACCAAACCGGTTATTGAAGAAGGAACTTATGGTATTTGAACGGCTAAGTTTTTTTCTGGACCCTAAAGTACCCCAAAATATACTGCTTAGTATTACACTTTTCGTATTTTGTCACGAAATTATTATTATTTTGACCAAACCAAAGTTGTTGAGGAAGGAACTTCACGTATTTGAACATTTAATTTTTTTTTGAATCTTAAAGTACCTCAAAACACATTGCTCACCAAACTGATTATTGAGAAACGAACTTAACATATTTGAACATTTACTTTTTTTCTAAACTTTATAGTAATATTATTTTAGAAGTGAAGAACATTAAAATATGAAAAAAAAAAAAGCTGAAGTTTATAATAGAAATGAAAGAATGGCATTTGTGTAAATATAATTGGAGTTTGAGGGTAAAAATGCTGCATTTTTGGCGCTCATATGCCAAGCAGCTTAAAAGATAGAGATGAAATATTAGTGAGTTTTATAATAGAAATGAAAAAATGGCATTTGTGTAAATATAATTGGAGTTTGAGGGTAAAAATGCTGCATTTTTGGTGCTCATATGCCAAGCGGCTTATAAGATAGAGATGAAATATTAGTGAGTTTTATACGAGACTGACGGTATACTCGTGCATACGCACGGGTACTGTCGTGTTCTATCTATTAATGTACTCAGACAGAATTTAATTTGTCCAAACATTAACTCGTCAAAATAAAGACAAATTTAAAGTAGACGAATTTAACTAGTTCGAACTTTACCTCGTGATCATTGCTGACAAATTTAATTAGTTTGAATCTTATCTCGTGATAACATTGCAACCCCTTCAAATGATGACAATGTGTCATTAGAAGTTAATAATAATGTTTAACCAATCAATTAGCTTCAAAACATAGCCAGCAGTTAGAACCAATACTATTGTAAGTATTTGCCTAACCAATCAATTAAAATCACAACGTAAGAGACAAATTTAAAACTTATAAAACTGAAAATGATATTCGAGACGTACCTTTGTAGCATAATAACAGATGCAGCAGCAGTGTCATTAAATGTCGCATTGGCATTAAATGTCGCATGTGACTTGGAAAGAGAGGTCACTACATCGACCCTTTACAATGTGATGGAAATAGACATCAAAACATCATATGGAAAAGAAACTTACTTGAAAACAAATTTAATGCTTGTCTCCCGAATTTACTTCTCTTTGAGGTGGTTGCTTTTTTTATATATGGACTTTAGCTAAAGGTTTGAATTTGAAAATTAATGAGGGCATGTTTAGAAAACTAATTAATTGAATATTGTCTATTGACCTTTCTTATTTGATGCCCGTACATTTGTATTTGAAGTGACAACCACAATATTTTAAGAGCAAAAATAAACTAATCAGCATGTAGACACACTTTCTATAGCCCACCAAACTAAGATTACAAACAAATATACTGCTTACAATTTACATCCAAGATGGCAAAGACAAAACTGAACATATTAAACAGTTAATTTTGAATGAATAAACTAAAGAGAGTACTTATTGTGGATAAGTGTCCAGTTCCAGTATTACAGCCAAGCAGATTACTCATGATTTTATTAGAAAACTTATAGTAAGTACATAGTAAAGCACTAATATTATTTCCAAATAATTCATAGATACATAGGAGCCCGTTAAAACATAAAACAAAAGAGTTACACAATCTCCAACTAACATGTAGGAGCCATCCTTGTCTTCATACCCAAGTGCAAATTAAGTCAGATCCCTTGTGATTTTTTTTCAAAGAACTCACCTGAAAAAGAAAAATCAAAGTCATTTTTACAAAAGGAAGAAGTTTTACATAGCAATGGATCACAATCAAAGAAGATATCCGTATGCTATTCATTTAAATAATAAAACCTATACTAATAATAAATACTTAAAAATTGATCTACAATTGGAACCAATGGTTTAAAGCAATACTTCATGCATATGCAAGGGGTATGTCCATATCAACAAAAAATGATACACAAAGATGCCATATCCAAACTATGTAACTTTTAATCATGCTTATGCAAGGGGTATGTCAAGTACAGTTTTGGTAACTTTGTTGGAGGGTTTCTAGCATCAATGAATAGTAGATAACAATAATATAGTAATATTGTCTATCAAGTAGCTTTTATTTTGGACAACTGTAGCTTAAAAGTACGAAGACATAAAAATCAGTTATGAAGCCCCAAAGTCAGTAGAAAATGAAAAAAGAAAAATATGAAGACATAAAATTATGGTACGATTCATTGTTGTAGAAGGACAAAAAACAAAAATGAAAACAAAAAATACCAAAGACTTTGTCATAACAAAATCTACCTTGTGGAAGAAGCCCTAAACCATTGAAGAACAACATCCAATCTCTTATATGCTTTTGTTCTTTCCATTCCGTGCAGATGAACTTCGGCAAATGCCCAGAAAGAAAAAGGTAATTTGAAAAGGAAAAAGGGTAAAATATGTTTTTAGTCCCTACAAAATCGGCTCATTCTAAGTTTAGTTCCTACATTAACGAAATAGGCGTTTTGGTCCTCATCTTAGTTTTTCGTTTTCAATTTTAGTCCCTCATGACTTTTAATAGCGCTTCAAAATTTTTAATAGCGCTTATAAAAGGTCAAAAAAGCGCTATTAAAAGTTTTGAAGCGCTATTAAAAGTCATGAGGGACTAAAATCAGTGGCGAAGCCAGGATTTTTCTAGAGCCTGGGCAAGAAAATTTCCCGCCAATTTACATATGACATAATATATACATAATCATAAAGTGTGCTAAATAGGAGAGATGAAATCTAACCTGTCAATAGAGTGCTAAATAAAATTAGGAGGTAAATGCCCTTTCCGAGACTTCTTTCGGGTGAATGTTCGCATAATATCAACATCTTGAAGTGACTTGAATATCTCCCGCTCGGTGTAACATATCATCAAGTCATTGAACCACTCATCGTTGATCTTGTTGCGTAATTTAGACTTGATAATCTTCATTGCTGAAAAAGCTCTCTCAACGGATGCTGTCGACACCGGCAACAGCAAAGCCAACTCAATGAGTTTGTAGACCAATGGAAATACCAAATGTTTGAGTTTGAACCATCTTCATAGCCAAACTTTCAATATCTTCACAAGAAGTAAAGGAAGCATGCATTTTCATGTGATGTACATAATTGTCAAGTTGCTCTCTTATTGTTCCACGATTATCATCAGAAAAGTCAGCATGATAAATATCAGCAAGACATGGATAGAATTGCAACTACTAGCAACAGACACAACCACCAATTGCAAACGGTGAGCATAGCAATGGACATAGAAAGCATAAGGGTTTTCATCTAGAATCTTTCTTTGCAAACCATTAAATTCACCTCTCATATTTGAAGCCCCATCGTACCCTTGCCCTCGTATCCTTGAAATAGATAATGTGTGACGATCAAGAATACCATAAAGAGCATCCTTTAGTGCCTTAGATGTAGTATCTTTGACATGATGTAGAGCAATAAATCGTTCCACAACTTTCCCTTTGTCGTTCACGAACCTAGAAAACAAATTCAACAAGGTTATATAGAGGCATAGAGAATTGTCTATCACGTGACTCATCAATACAACTACTAACCTCAACATCACCGCCATTTGCTCTTTGACGGATATATCACGTGACTCATCAATAAGCACAGAGAATTGTCTATCACCAAGCTCTTCCATAATCACCTTCATAACTTCAACGGCACAACACGTTGCAAGCTCCTTTTGAATGTCAGAGGAAAGCATTGTGCAATTTTTTGGACCACGGACAAAAGCATCTCTCACTTTTTCATTACTAGATTTTACCCAATCTACCATCTCTCTAAAATTGCCCTTGTTTAGAGAAGTAGAGCTTTCATCATGGCCACGGAAAGCAATGCCTTGTGCTATGAGGTATCTAGTACAATCTATAGAACAAGTCAAACGGATCTTATATAGTTCTTCTGATTCCCTACTTGCTCTAGCAAAGATACTTGTCACACTTTGTCTTTGATTATTATAATCGTCATAGTGCTTCATACATGAGTTGTGCTTACTATCATGCTTACCAATATGATCTTTAAAGCCTTTAGATGCATGCTTCCAATCTTTAAATCCGTCTTTGTTGAAGACTTCATACCCAAAGTGCCCGGCCCTCCCGGGCGACTTAAAGAGAAAGCAATAGAAACAATAAGCTGCATCCTTGGACTCACTGTATTCAATCCATGTATAACTCTTATACCATGAACTACAAAATGCTCTTGAATACTTCCCAAATTGAGTACGAGGGAAATTTGTCAAATTTGGTTGCGTTGGACCCTTCAATATATACGCCCTCCTCACTTTGTCTTGAATCTCCGGAGCATACTCATCAATTTGTTTCCTACATCCTGGATCACGCACAATGTCATTTGGATTAAACTCATTGGCCGCATTAGGGGGCGTTTCTTCTACTTCGGCTTCCGGTTGCACAACATTCGCATTCTCAATAGAACTTCTAGGTACCAAAAACCTCCTCATCTAACAAATTTTATGATCCAAAAAAAGAAACTATGTAAAAAACAAATAATGATCAACATATAAGGAAACTAAAAAAGAATCAACAATTCTACACAAACTAATGTCTCAATAACTTCAAAGAGTCCAACGCAATAATTTACACAAACTAAAAAAGAATCAACAATTCTACACAAACTAATGTCTCAATAATTTATTTGGAATAAAGAGTAGGGATTAGGAATATACCTCAAATAACTTCAAAGAGTAACATTGAATGTGTGGGTACTTTTCCCTCTTTTTAGAGCAAAAACCCTAACTCCAAAATACTACCCAAAGAGAGGAATGAGTTGGTTTTCCTTAAAATAGAGCTCAAATGTAAATGATTTAAGCTTGGATTGGACTACTTGAAGTGAAAAGAAGAAGAAAAGGAGAGGGAGAGTGTCGTGAGAAAAGAGAGGAAATTGGGGGGGGGGGGGTTCTGTTTGTCGTGAGAAAAGAGAGGAATGTGTTGTGTTTGCTTAATTGCTTTGTTTATTTTATTTAGTTTTTTATATATATTAGGCTTTTGGGTTTCATTTAGTTTTTGGGTTTTACTTTTTTTTACATTGGGCTGGACCATTCTTTTTTTATTTCACACCCACTGTTTTACTATTTTTGCCCCTGGTTATGACTAAAAATCAGCTATTGGGTTGGGGGCTTTACAAACAAAGTAGAAGTTGAGCCCGGGCGCGTGCTCGGGCTAGCTGGGCCCTAAAATCGCCCCTGACTAAAATTGAAAACGGCAAAATAAGATGAGGACCAAAACGCCTATTTCGTTAATGTAGGGACTAAACTTAGAATGAGCCGATTTTCTAGGGACTAAAAACATATTTAACCCAAGGAAAAATGAAGACGGAAAATCAAGAAAAACCTGGAGAAAACACTAACAGATGGTTAGGGTTCTCCATCGCTAGTTGCTTGAAAAAAACAGAGGTAGATGATGTAAAGAGTAGGAGAAATGGGGAGAAGAAAGAAAGAGTTAAGGTGGTGAAAGTGAAAGGAAGATGATATGAGGAGAAAATGAGTAATAGATTCAAGATAGAGGTAAAAGATGATGGAATGGGAGGAGAAGAAGTAAAGAAAGAGGAAGAGGATAAAAGTTTGAAATTTGATGGGAAGGAGAGAAAAGTGATTCGAGTCTGCTTTCATCAGAATATAGGAGCTAATGTACGGTCATTGAATGTTGAAAGCCAGATACCTATACCGATTGAATATTGTTTGGCGCCCAAGTTTAAATTTTCTCACCAAAAAGCCTATGTTTCCAATGGATAAAAGTGGGAACCTCTTTGACCATCAGATAAGTGGGAATCTCTTCCGACCAACGGGCAGTTTGAATTTTATTCGTGAAATGACAAAAATGACAATAGTGGGAGTGAAAAATCTTGAGGACAGAAAGGTAAATGTGCATGTATTTTTCTTCTGTACCTTGCAGTACTGGGTAGACTGCAGTTGATAGGTCACTTGTTGCCTGGCCGGAGGTTAGTGCGAGCCCGGGAGGGGTACCTGCGAAACCACTCCGACGCTCAAGTCAGTAATGAGAATAGATGAGTGATTTAGCTAGGAGTGAGAATCTACCTCTTTATGGCAATTTGTGCCAGTATTTATAGGGAATTGTGTCTGTGGTGAGCCGTTGGATCGGTAGAGTGAATCTAAGCCATCCAAGTATGAGAGTCATGAATGGGCTTGTGTATTGCGAATATCGATCAAAGTGGTTGGGTCAATTCATGTCTAAGTGCTGAATGGGCCTCTTGGTCCAGTCCAGAACAGTTGCCCCCAAGCCGAGATTATTTCGAAGGATGGTCTTGGCTTGAAGAATTGTTATCGATTTGCCCGAAGCGTTACTTCATCTGTCTTGTCGAGTCGTATAAGATTTCTTCACCGCGACCGTGACCCACACATCCCATGGTGTAATCCTTGTGCCAGGCACCAAGCTAAGGTGTCGTATCCTGATGTTGGCGCCCTCTTGGGCGCCTTGTGCCGAGGTGCCGTGTCCAGATGTTGGCGCCCTCCTAGGTGCCTTGTGCCAAGGTGCTGTGTCCTGATGTTGGCGCCCTCCTAGGTGGCTTGCCATGTGGCCTGATGTTGGCGCCCTCCTGGGCGCCTTATGCCAAGGTGCTGCGTCCTGATGTTGGCGCCCTCCTAGGCGCCTTGTGCCAAGGTGCTGTGTCCTGATGTTGGCGCCCTCTAGGCGCCTTGTGCCATGCGTCCTGGTGTTGGCGCCCTCCTGGGCGCCTTGTGCCAAGGTGTTGCGTCCTGATGTTGGCTCCCTCCTAGGCGCCTTGTGCCAAGGTGCTGTGTACTGATGTTGGCGCCCTCCTAGGCGCTTTGTGCCATGAGACCCTGATGTTGGCGCCCACCCAGGCGCTTTGTGCCATGAGACCCGATGCTTGGCGCCCTCCTGGGCGCCTTGTGCCAAGGTGCTGCCTCCTGATGTTGGAGCCTTCTGTTGACTCTCTGTCATATGATATAAGTTGCTTAATTTTAGAACCAAAACTACAGGGATTTGATTGTAAATTCTGTTGATTGCCAGGGAATTAGCTTAGTTTAGATCAATGTATTAGGATTCATTTTGTAAGCTTGGTGCTAATTGCAATGGAAGACCTTCAAGTTGTCATAGCATCAACTAGCGAACTAGACATTTGCCTAGTGGTGCAATAGGAAGCTGAAGGAGAACTTTCTGTCAGATTTCGCGTCGCGACCAGGAGGCGTCGCGTCGCGATGCAACAGAAGTATTTCGCAGGATTTGTTTCAAGAAGATTTCGCGTCCCGACAGGTGTGGGTCGCGTCGCGATGGTGCGTAAAAATTAGGGTTTTTAAGGATTTTTCAGCGAAATTTCGAAAGGACGGATCCATTAGAGCGCATACAAGGTTTAGAGCAGCTGAGAGAGGCGAATTTGGAGGCTTCCAGGCACTTGGGAACAAGGGTTTGAAGGTTCTCATGACTGCCTTCACTTGTATTGTCTCTTTTATCTTAGTTTGTACTTCTCTTAGTTTGTTTGATTTATCATATGTCTAGACCTCTATGTTTAATGCTTTATTACTACATATGATAGTTTTAATGATTTAGGGTTTATGATCACCATAGGAATATGGGTTTGTAGGCTTGAAATTGGGGATCTAGATCACATACTTGTTGTCATAGGAATATGGAACCATAGGTGTGTGAATTCTCTAGTTCTAGGGCTTATTGCGTTACCTATTGGCATGAATCACCTAAGGAATTAGGGTATCTCAATTAGGTAAAAGGGGTTTTGAGGCAAAGAATTGTCCTTAACCTATAGTAATGAACTGAATCTGGTATATTGAATAAACAACTTGAAATTAACCGAAGGTTCATGTGATAGGATAGGGGAGAGGATTCGATCCCTAATCGCTTGTCTTTATTCTATTTTACAACCGTTTTATTTCGTGTCACTGAAGTTCCAACTTAATCCTGTTTTCACATCTAAGAGTTAATAACTTAGCCATTGTTAACAACACGCAATCCCTGTGGATACGACCGGTCTTACAGTTTTTACTATTACTTGCAACGTTTCAGTACACTTGCTGAAATCTTAACACCTTCCTAGGCGCCTTCTGCCAGGCGTCCTGATGTTGGCGCCCTCCTGCGCGCCTGTTTGTGTCTTTGTGTTGGCGCCCACATAGGCGCGCTCCTGGGTGCCGGTTTGTGGCTTTTTGTTTGGCTCTCGGCTAGGCGCCCTCCCGGGTGCCGGTTTGTGTCTTTGTGTTGGCGCCCACCTAGGCGCCCTCTTGGGTGCCGGTTTGTGGCTTTGTGTTGGCGCCCACCTAGGCGCCCTCCTGGGTGCCGGTTTGTGTCTTTGTGTTGGCGCCCACCTAGGCGTCCTCCTGGGTGCCGGTTTGTGGCTTTGTGTTGGTGCCCACCTTGGCACCCTCCTGGGTGCCGGTTTATGTCTTTGTGTTGGCGCCCTCCTGGGTGCCGGTTTGCAGGTCCTTGTGTTGCTTTGCTTGGCTTTTAGATTTCAAGCAGATAATTGCTAAGTTTGGCCTGATTTAGGCAAATGTGTCGACGCCCGTCGGGACAATATGTAATGAAGTATACCCTTAGTACAGTTTACCAAGACTCGGCCAAGATAGAACTCGCTCAAAGGGGTTGTCTTGAAGTATACCCTTGGCACAGTTAACCAAGGCTTGGCCCAGATAGAACTCGCCCAAGGGGTTGTGACCACCAAGGTCAGCTTGAAGTATGCCCTTGGGACAGTTTACCAGGACTCAGCCCAGATAGAACTCGCCCAAAGGGTTGTGACAACCAAGGTCACTTTTTTGTTTTGGCGTGCTATGGCACTCTTGACTCCTTGTAGGGATGGTCTTGGCTTTGAGCAAACGTTGAAGTTGCCCCTGCGATCTTGGCAGTCCCTCCCTGGAGGGTATTTTGGGTCCCAAACTTGCCTCGCTCCACCCCTAACTAAAGAGTTGGACCCTTTTTCTTTCTTGATCTTAAGGAATTTTCTTTGGAACAAGTGTTAATCCTAGTGAGCTAGACACTAGTGGAAAAAATGGATTCTACATCAGCAATTAATATCAGTTCAAAAACTAACTGATGTTGAAAGCAAGGCGGTTGCATTTTTGAAATTATCATTAAAGTTTTGGCATCGGTTGATGCTCTGACCGATGTAGAATGGCACACTTAAGGCCAGATTACACATTTAATATCAGGTCCAATTGCAACTGATGCGAAAAACCCAATATTAACACCAGCTCTCTAATTACAACCGATGCGGAAAGTCCCCAATTTTTTGGCTTTTCCTTTAGTGCTTCATTCTCACATTCTGCGTCGTTCTCACCCTAAACCCTCTCACACTCTGCGTCGTTCTCACTCAGTCACATGCCTGCCGTCTCCAATCGTATTTCTCAGCCTCTCACAAACCAAAAACCCAAACATATGAAACAAAGGATCACTATTACTTGCGAGCACGATTCCTAAAATGGCGGTGAAAAACAAAAACGGCGGTGAAACAGAAGAAAACCGGTAACAGTGCTTGCTCCGAGTGCGAAGATCTTAAGGAACTGTTTTTTGGTTTGTGATAGCGTCATTCTCCACGCCGTTCTCTCTCTCTCTCTCTCTCTCTCTCTCTCTCTCTCTCTCTCTCTCTCTCTCTCTCTCTCTCTCTCTCTCTCTCACGCCGTTGCTGCGTCGTCCAAGCCGTTCTCTCTGTGTTGTCCACGCCGTTGCTGCGTCCAGGTTGTTGCTGCGCCGACGCTATCTTTGGAAACCCACGTCGTCGCTGTCTCGTTCTCTCGCATCGTCGCCTCTTCATGTAAGTTCTACCTCGTCGATCATCATCATCGATGTCTGTGTGTGTTATAATTGTGTTATAATTAAAGTGGTGCTGATAATTGGGACGGATTTCGTTTTGTATTGTTGAGATTTGTTTTGATTGGGACTGATTTCATTTTGTATTGTTGAGATTGGTTTTGATTGGGACTGATTTCATTTTGTATTGTTGAGATTGTTTAGCTTGTGTTCCTCGCTGGCTATGTGTATGTTACTAACAGAGAGTGATTGGCATTAAAGCCAAACCAAGTTGTTATGGTGAGGAACAATAAAAGGAAGTTATAAAAACCCAAGATGTAATTGGTTGAACAATTTTGTTGCACTTCAATATGGAGTAGTGTTAGTCATTTCTAACAGCTGGCATAAATAATTGTGTATGATTTTTCAATTTTGCCTTTTAATCAGATGTTTCTGTTGAGATTTGACTATTTATGGATTACATATGACTTATGATTAGTAGATTTTACTTATGTTGTGTATATAGTACTTATATGACTTCTAATTAGTATTAGATGAGATCTAATTTCATTTTCATTCATATGAAGTGGTAAAGATAAATAAAGGTCTCTCCAAAGAACGCAGGTTGTCTTCAATTGAAATTAAATCAGCACTTATAATTGTGTTATAGGAGTAAAAGATATTATATATTTGTATAGAATGATTGCTGCCATGTCTGTTTGCAGAAGGATGATCTAACAAAAGAATCTGTGTTGCTGCAATGTCTGTTTGCAGAAGGATGATCTAACAAAAGAATTTGTGTTACAGACTATGATTTTATGGTGATTTGTTATATAGCTATTTTTTTTTAAATAATCAGTAGATGGATCCAATAAAGCAATTTGTGTGACCATCGACCATTTTATCCAACATGATATTCATGCAAAATGCAAATTACCGGTGATCATAATTTTATTTATGCAAAAACAAGTCTTGAGATTGAACATTTAGAGGATGAAAAGAAGGCAAGGCTTGGTTCCTTAAAGAAGGTAGCAATTAGTGCATCTTCTAATTTCAAACATTCATTGAATAAGAAGGGGAGATGGCACAGCAGGGTTATGTCTATTTCTCTGGTAGATGAAGTTGATGCAGACGAGTTGCAGGCAGTTGATGCTTTTCGCCAAACAGTTATTTTGGAAGAGCTATTACCCTCTAAACATGATGATCATCATATGATGCTAGCTAAGGTAGCTCTTGAAACATATATACATTCTTGTTCATTCATTTATGTACTAATAATCTCTTTAGCACAGACACTTTTAGTAATGGATGTGTCCGGTGTCTGACACCGACACTTCAATTACTTGTATTTTCCAGAATAAAAACGGTGTCTGTGTGTCCTTGTTGTGTTCGTGCTTCATAGCTAATAATAGCTGTAGCATGAGCAGCATAATTTAATATCTTGATTACATAGTTCTAAATGCGCTTTCGATTTACTATATGATGATCCAGATTCTTGAGAGCAAGGAAGTATGACATTGAGAAATCAAAACAAATGTGGGCAGATATGCTCCAGTGGAGAAGGGAATTTGGTGCTGACACCATCATGGAGGTATTTCAGTGGAAAAAAAAAGAAAAAAATTATGTTGTTCTATGTAACATTTTATATATGGCCAGCTGAATTTACTTTTGCTTTTGTGAAGGATTTTGAGTTTAAGGAGATAGATGAAGTTCTAAAATACTACCCTCAAGGACATCATGGAGTTGACAAAGATGGAAGGCCCGTTTACATAGAAAGGTTGGGTCAAGTTGACTCAAACAAACTGATGCAAGTAACAACTATGGACCGTTATGTTAGCATATAAATCAACTAGCACCTTATGTTTGAATGTATTTTTCTTTTGTTATTGACTGTATTGCAATAACTAGTGAGTGAAAAGAATTGTAATTGTTGTTTCCCTTATCATAATTTAGGCTATGAATCATGTTGCAATAGCACAATTGCACTATTCATTTTGTTCTTGTTTTTCTGATAGGGTATTCATTTTGTCCTTGAATATTAAGGTTACTATTTGTTAGCTGTTGAGAAAAACAAAATTTAAAAAAAATTAGTTTTAACATCGGTTCCCAAGAACCTGGTGTTAATAAAGGGACCTTTAACATCGGTCTTTCAGACAACTGATATAAAAAATACTTTTCGCATCAGGTGGTTCTAAAAATATGATGCCAAAAGGTGCTAAAATCTAATTAAAAAAGACTTTTCGCATCGGGTGGAAATACAACGGATAGGTCCGTAACTGATGTAAAAGGTGCGTATTTTTAACATCACCTGAATCTGTAATGGACACGGAACTGATGCAAAAAGTCATTTTTAACCGATGCGAAAAGCCTAAATTGTAGTAGTGAGAGCAAAAACTGTAATTGCAAAATGCAATTTTGTTAATCATTCATATCAGTGTTTTAAAACTCGGACCGGTGGCCGACTCGGTGAAGGTACCGGGTTACTGGGTCAAGGGTCGAACCGAAGGGTCGATAGTTGAACCGCATGCCCAAAACCGGGACCGCGTGACTCGGACCTGGCCTCTATTTCGCGAATTTTCAATACCTATATAGTATATAATATAAATTTCATACCTGTAAAATTAATAACTATGATTATTTAATATCTACTAAAATATAAAAATTAATATCTTAATTTATTAATATTTTTAAATTTATTCATACATAATATTAATCTATTTTAGATCACACAAATTAATATGTACTCAACAAATATGGTGCCTGTATTTGCTAATAATGCAATAATGGAAAAGAAAATGATGAAAAAGAGCAAAAGAAACAGATTAAACGACGTCGTTTTGATAAAAAAAAAAACACAACCCGGTCCGGTTCACCGGTTTTCTCAAAAATCGGTCGAGTCACACCGGTTTTCACCGGTTGGCTGCATTTCCGATCCACCAAACTGACCGGCTCGGTTACCCCCCGGTTCCCGATTCGACCGGTCCGACCGGCCGAGCCGAGCCGGTTTTTAAAACTATGATTCATATCGAGCCTTAATTTACATTCTGCCTTCGTGCTTAAACAACAAAATTCTTAACTAGGCCTAGCCCTAGGTTCAGGTCCTGATGGCCTGCTCCCTATTCAGAGTCACGGGTCTCATCCTCTTCTTCATTCACGTACTGGGTCATCTTCCCTTTGCGGATCAGCTCTTCAATGTCATCCCTGAGAGTGTTGCATTTGCTGGTACTGTGCTCATAACCTTTGTGATAATGACAGTACTTCTTAGATGTTCGGCCTTTCCGTTGCACGAGAGATTCGGGCTATTTGACGTCCCGAAACTCCGCGTCCACGCATTCGGCAAGGATCTCAGCCTGGGATGTGTTCAGCAGGGTGTATTCTGAGAAGCGACCTTGTCGGGGTCGTGACTCCCAAGGAGTTCTCTCATCTTGAGCTCCCTTCTGCCATGGTTCTTCATTGGCCTTGTAAGCCTGCTCGTCCTCCTTGCTACCGACATTGGCTTCCTCTTGGTACGCCATGTTGTCTTCTTCATAGTCCATGTACTTTTGTGCCTTCCGAAGGAACTCATCCAAGCTTCGGGGTTTGTTAACCCCCACGTCCCTTTGAAACAGGCTTCCTTTCTTGAGACCATCCTTCATCCAAAAGAGCCTCCTCTTGTCTTCAAGGTTCCTGACGTTGGCAGCCTCTTTGTTGAATCTTTCCAGATATTCTCTAAGTGTTTCTTTCTCTCCCTGCCTGATCGCCCTAAGAACCTCTTCAGACTTTGGCTTCAAGCGAGAGGCGGCAAAACGGGTTGTGAACATGGTAGCTAATTGCCCCCAGGATGAGACTGAGTTTGGTTTCAAATCCTGGAACCAAGCTAGTGCTGAATCTGTGAGGGTGAGGGGAAAGATCTTGTAGTGGATGGGTTCTTTTGCCCCCCGGTAACGTATCATGATTGAGAAGTAGGCCAGATGCCTGTCAGGGTCCCCAGTCTCGTCATACGTTTTGAGGGCTGGGAGCTTCTCTAAGGTCCTCGGAGTTGGGCAGTCGTCAACCTTCCTAGTGAAGGGACCCTTCATTGGAGATCGATCGTGAGTTGTGAGGAGACCAGTCCCCGAGATCTATGTCACGACGGTCATGTCGGGCTAGGGATCTCCTCGAGGTAGATCTATGGCGATGCCTCTTATGGGTCTTGGTTCAGCTCCGCGACCTCTCGCGAGAATTGGAGGTTGCGAGCAATGAGGACCTGGGGAGAGACTCCTCAGGCTAGTATGTACCGTCAGGCGAGGTTGGAGGGGTGCTTGGAGGTGAATCTGATCCTTGGTGCCTGCCGCGTCGAGGAGGTGAGTGGCGAGCTCGCTTCCGTCTAGGTGGAGAGCGATTATTGTGATGACGCCTGGGTGGAGATCTGCGGCACCTGGAGTTCTTTGTCCTTGGGGAAGGGGTGTTCCAGCGAGGATGGGGTTGCTCCGGCATGGCTGTCATTCGCCTCTCTATCTGCCTGAGGCGCGCTTCTTGCTGCAACATAGTCTGGGTGCGGTTGCTCAACAGGTCCAAGAGCTGGCGGATGGTCGCCACATCCCCAGGTTGGACGGGGATCTGGATAGAGGCTGGATCAGTATTTATAGGGAATTGTGCCCGTGGTGAGCCGTTTGATCGGTAGAGTGAATCTGAGCCATCCACGTATGAGAGTCATGAATGAGCTTGTGTATTGTGGATATGGATCAAAGTGATTGGGCCAATCCATGTCTAAGTGCTGAATGAGTCTCTTGGTCCAGTCGAGAACAAGTTTGATGGCATAAATTTATAAATTTATTTATGATTCTTACAAATCATGACAAATCATTGGCTCATAGTGGAACCAAATCTAGGGAAAACCTAGCAACAACATAATTGAAATAAAACTGACAGCAAGGCATAACAACGGTGTTCTTTTCTTTGACAAAAATATCAATTGTGTTCTAGAAGCTAAATAAAAATAAGATAAGCGTATTATGACGTAATCCTTCAAATAAATGGGCTTTCTCCCCAATTCTCTTGGGCATGTGCGTATATCATGCAGCTAGATTTGCACCGTTGTCATCAGCGGATACACCTCCCTCACCAGTAATTGTATTGTTATCAAAGATCCACCTAATAGCCGACAAGTATCCAAAGTCACCAAGAACAAAGAATTAAAAATAAGATTCATGAATTACAGAGATAAGAATAACCCGATAAATATAGAAATTCTTACCACGTCTCAATTCTCAGAGACCAAATTGAAACACCAGGAAAAAATCCACCTTAGCTTGCCACGTCACGTAGAGTTGGGGACCAAATTGAAATTCGGAGGATCAAATTGATACTCGTTTTTTTTTAAAAAAATGGGTTGTTTTTGTTGGGACGAAATTGATACTACGTTATCCCGTAAGGCCTAGCTCAACTGGCAAATGCCGAAATTGTTAGGCGGGATGTCATGTCCCGGGTTCGAACCCGAGACCTCACAGTTGTGTGCGTGAGTTTCTAGTGGCAATTGCCACTTCGTCTACAAATCAAAAAAAAAAGAAATTGATACTAAGTTATATAAGTCATGGACGAAACCAACACTAGTGCAAATCTGACAATAAAAAACACCATTTAGCATCGGTTGTTTGAACACCCGATGCTAAAGGTAGGCGCGGTGGCAATTTTGCAATTAAACGGAAGTTTTTAGTTTTCGCGCCTACATTTAGCGTCGGGTGTTTAAACAACCGATGCTAAATGTGTTAGCGTAAGACCTTTTGCATCGGTTGTTTAAACAACCGATGTTAAATGTGTATGTCAAACACTTTTAGTATCGGTTGTTAAAAAACCCGATGCTAAAAGTCCACTTTTATTTTCTTTCTATCGCGTTCTCATCCACTCTCTCAGCCTCTTAAACTCCCACGTTCTCTCCTTCTCAGAATTCTCTCGTTCTCAACTTCATCGTCCTCAACTCTCTCACTCTTTGAACTCGTTCTCACTCTCACTCTCTGAATCTTCCTTGCAAACTCGTTCTCGTTTTCACTCTCATTCTCAGAAAACCAAAACACTAATTTAAATCCAAATCTCTGAAGAGAAAGAAAGGAGAAGAACTCTAAAAATCAACACCGTCGCTGTCACCGTTCTTCGCTCGCCGCCGTCGTTGGTCGCTCGCCGTCGTCGTCGCCTTGCTCCCCATCGCTGTCTCCTTGATCGCCTTGCTCGCTCGAAACCCTAAGTTTTCATCTTCAAAACCCAAAGAAATCTTAGGTAAGGTCGCCATCACCAGAAAAATAGATAAGGTCTTCTTCTTCCTCAAGGGTAAGTTTTCTTCTTTTATTCTACTTCTACTCTACTTCTATTTAACACAAAAACCCTAATTTTTTATTAGCTCGAAACCCTAATTGTTGTTGATAATGATTATCACTGTTGCAAATCTGAATACAGTATCGGTGCATCTTTGAGGATTCTGATGTTTATGCATCTATGTTTTTGTAGATGGCTCCGGACAGTACATTTGGTCAGAATATAAGAGTTACTCTTGATGTTGGATGCGGAGTGGCTAGTTTTTGTGCATACTTATTGTCAAGAAATGTCATAACCATGTCTGTTGCTCCAAAGGATGTTCATGAGAATCAGATCCAGTTTGCTCTTGAGCGTGGTGTACCAGCAATGGTGGCTGCATTTGCAACTAGACGTTTGTTGTACCCGAGTCAAGCTTTTGACTTGATACATTGTTCATGCTGTAGAATTAATTGGACTAGAGTTATTTCAGAGAAAATCAAATGAGAGTTATTTCACTGTGCCCCTCTCACCTTTGTTTCAGTTGCTCACATTGAATTTCATCTAACACCTCTTTAATTTGTACTTATGATGAAGATGGTGTTTTGCTGCTTGAAGTTAATAGGATGCTAGGGGCAGGAGGGTACTTTGTCTGGGCTACCCAACCAGTTTATAAACAGGAGCAAATTTTAGAAGAACAATGGGAAGGTATGATTCAAATTGATTCCCATTTAGATTTTGTTATTGAAGCTTTTCATCTATAGAGTTAATAGTATTTGCAAATTGCTTAATTTTGTACCTTAATACTAATATTTTCTAATATGACTTGATCACCAAATTGTTCACTAATTGTTACCATGTTTCCTTCATTTGTCAAGATGGCAGACAGTATTAACATGTTTCCTTCATTTGTCAAGATGACAGGCAGAATTAACATGTAAAGTTCTTTGTTTTTTGCAGTTTCCTATCTAATGTTTCTGTTATTCACTTATTATTCTCTAATTTATTATATTCCATGAGACTTATAACTTACAAGAAGTTTAAGGAGAAGCTTGTGAATCTGTGGTGGTAATGTGGTATCAAGTTCCTGCTCATCTGCTCCAAATTTCTTATCTAATGTTTCATCTAATTTTGTTGTTTTCTGTTTGTAATGCAGTAGCACGGGAACATGCCGAATCATTTGATGTCATGTAATAATGAGTGTAGTATTAGCATATAAGTTGAAACTCGGGTTCTTCAGTCAAAGCTTGTTTTGAAGTTCTGGAATATGATGTTAACAGAAGTAGATGGCTTAGTGTCTGACTACTGATGATGGCATGTGCTGGATAAGTCACTACTTACTACTATATCTCCAAATTACTTTTCTTTTGTTCAACTACAAAGAGTCAAAGACACTAAGTTATTGTGAATTGTTCTTGTTCCCCCGTTGTTTTGTTTGTCATCAAATTCCTTATTCATTTAGCTTGCTTATTTACCATTTCAGGCTGAGGCATAGCATAAGTTATCCTTGATGCGTAGGTTTGTTATTTCTACTAGTGGAGGTGCTGTTATGATATGAGGCCCATCAATTGGTATAAGAATTGACATACTAACGAGGAAATTATATGCTTCACTTTTTATGATTAACTCCTTCCTAATCTTTACCTGTATGTGGATGAATTGTAGGAAATATATGCACAAGGGGGTCAGTGTTTGGTTGGACTGGAAGCGTTGGCACAAACAATTGCAACTGTACGAACTAATTCCCGCCCGCTTCTACATTATGAAGCAGGGGATCCATACAAAGCAGTAAATTGCTTCTCATCCTTGGAATTTTCCCGGGAGTTTAAATTGAATCTAAATATGTATATTTGATGCATATCTAAACTTTGTATGTATTTTTACAATCTTATGGTGTGAGCTGTGATTTATGAATCATATAGTGTTGATATTTGCTTCTTGCTTGTATTCTCTTCTTGTGCAAATACAAGTGTATGGATAAGTCAATTGTTTTGAATCAATATTGTTGCATGTAGTTCCTTTCTTCTGATTAACTTGTTTGCCATGAATATATTGAAGGCTACTGTTAGATTAAGTCATTCACAATGTATTGATATCGTGTGCTTCTTTTCTGGTGCAGAGAATGCTCCTCCTCCTCCTCCTCCTCCTCTTCTTCCTCCTCCTATTGTTTTGAATCAATATTGTTGCATGTAGTTCCTTTCTTCTGAATAACTTGTTTGCCATTAATATATTGAAGGCTACTGTTAGATTAAGTCATTCACAATGTATTGATATCGTATGCTTCTTTTCTGGCGTAGAGAATCCTCCTCCTCCTCCTCCTCGTCTTCCTCTTCTCCCTCTTCTTATATTGAAGGATACTGTTAGATTAAGTCATTCACAATGTATTGATATTGTGTGCTTCTTTTCTGGTGTGGAGAATCCTCCTCATCCTCCCCTTCTTCTTCTTCTTCTTCTTCTTCTTCTTCTTCTTCTTCTTCTTCTTCTTCTTCTTCTTCTTCTTCTTCTTCTTCTTCTTCTTCTTCTTCTTCTTCTTCTTCTTCTTCTTCTTCTTCTTCTTCTTCTTCTTCATATTGTGTGCTTCTTTTCTGGTGTGGAGAATCCTCCTCATCCTCCCCTTCTTCTTCTTCTTCTTCTTCTTCTTCTTCTTCTTCTTCTTCTTCTTCTTCTTCTTCTTCTTCTTCTTCTTCTTCTTCTTCTTCTTCTTCTTCTTCTTCTTCTTCTTCTTCTTCTTCTTCTTCTCCTCCTCCTCCTCCTCCTCCTCCTCCTCCTCCTCCTCCTCCTCCTCCTCCTCCTCCTCCTCCTCCTCCTCCTCCTCCTCCTCCTCCTCCTCCTCCTCCTCCTCCTCCTCCTCCTCCTCCTCCTCCTCCTCCTCCTCCTCCTCCTCCTCCTCCTCCTCCTCCTCCTCCTCCTCCTCCTCCTCCTCCTCCTCCTCCTCCTCCTCCTCCTCCTCCTCCTCCTCCTCCTCCTCCTCCTCCTCCTCCTCCTCCTCCTCCTCCTCCTCCTCCTCCTCCTCCTCCTCCTCCTCCTCCTCCTTCTCCTTCTTCTTCTTCTTCTTCTTTACTAATTTATGGATACTTTTCAAAACAATGAAATTATTTCCAATTTAATAGCTTCGATTCCAGAAATATTTATGGCGAACCTTTGTAAATATTGAACCTACAGTTATATGCCTGCATAAAATTATCCTCTTCTGCTCTTGCGTCAGCCATAGAAATAGAATTCCCAATGCCATTATCAAAACTAGCATTGAAAACTCTTTCTAACAACAAAATGTCAAACTACCATTACCAATTTCTCTAATAAGTAAAAAGGAGGAGGATGAATTAGAGAAGCTCAAATTTACTTGGTTTGATAACTTTGACCTGTTAGCATGGTAAATTTACTATATGTTACATTCTTGTTTCTCCTACATAAGTTTTATGTGAGTGTGACACTAAAAGAATGGACTTTGGTCTAAATTAGAGAGCAAATTGAAGCATTTCAATATAGCATAAACCAAGTCAAGAGGCACCGTTAATGGGAACAGACAAAGTTGCAGGAAGACATACAAATATAAAACCACCTTTAAGGAAATTTTAACCGTATTAACACCATAGAAGCTAGAGATAAAAATTAGATACACCATCAGGACACATTGGCATATCTTTTGAAGCTCCCTAGCTCTTTTCCTCATACCTCTCACTTCATCACTATCCAAGTCCATAAATTTTCTAACAAGTTTAGCAATTTCATCTCTACTTATCAAAATGTCATCTTTGACCTCCTTCTTGACTCTCCACCCAATCTTCCAATCCTCTACTATATACTCACTATTCAAAGGCTGGTCCATCATTATTGGAAAGGTAAGAAAAGGAAAACCATAGAATATACCTTCTCTTGTTGAATTTCACCTACAATGTGGCCAAAAACCCCCTATAGAAGGATGCATCAACACTCTCAAATGGTCACACCATGGTAAAATTACCCCTTTATCCCCACAAATCTCTTTCAATTTAGAACTCTCTCCACGATGTATCCTCAAGAACCTAACACCACTTTCACATAAACCAGCTCCAATTTCATCAATTTGTTCTTTTGAAACTGAAAGAAAGCTCCCTTGTGAGATATATAACACTGAGCAAGAAGGTTGAGAATCTAGCCAATTTATATAGTCATGGTTGGTGCTTAGAGAGGTATGAAAATTAGGTATGAGAGGGCCAATAGTGTAAATGGGTATTGAAAATTCTTGTCTCAATGTATCAATTTCTTGAGGTTCGAGCTCGTATATTGAAGGGGGTAATAGAAATTGTGCTTTCTCTACCCATTGTATTTCATCCAAAGCTAATTGCAACAATCTACGGCCAGTGGCGGACCCAGGACCCTGGGGTCAGGGGTCAAATTTTTTAAAGCCGGTGTCAAATGGGTGCAAAACTTGGTCTGCTAGTACAATTTAAAATTTTCAAGGGGGTCAAAATTAAAATTTCAGGAGATTTAGGCTATTTATATAGGGTGTTTAGTGCAAAAAAAATTTTCAGGGGGTTCAACTAAACCCCCTGGTTGCATGCTAGGTCCGCCACTGTCTACGGCTGCGCGATCTTGCATCGTTATGCGCGATCTTGCATCGTTAAGTGGAAAATCTACTAGACAAATTGATGAGTTACCCGGAAATCTACACGAACGTTACCAGTTTCTGTTGCACCCATTTATATAATACCAAAAAAAAATTTAAACTTCAACAAGTCACCCTTGATCTTCTAATGTAAAAGTTGTTGATTACTAGAAGTTCACGATCAAGGTATTTTTTTAACCAAAAAAAGGATCATGGTATTTTTTTCCACCAAAAATAGAGTTTTTTAATTTTATACAAAACACTTATTATCAGAATAAAAAAAAATCTTAAATACAGCAATATATTTTAATACAATTTTTTTTTAAGAATTTGAAAGCACAATGCATTATGCATATCATACGTGCTATTAAAAAAGTTGTTTTCAAAAATAAATTGCTCGCCTCTTATATCCAATCATGTTTGTTTTACCAAAATCCAATCATGTTGTTACAATACATGTTTTGTACAATTTTTATAACAAAGATGCATCTTAGGGGGAAAAAAGAAACTTATTTTTTGTAACTTATTAATCACTCTAAAAAATATTAAAATTAAAAAAACGTAAGATACTCCTAGTTAGCTATATGATTTTACTGCGAATGGAAAAGTTACTAACCTGAAATGTTTACGGGTTAGTCACCATTTTGCTTCAGAAGATGGTAATGTTTGAGCACAGCAAAAAACGACGTCGACATTGGCCAAAACGACGCAACTGGAATGTTTCTCCGATTCGCAACGCGCACAACCCAGAAGAGGAAAGTGTCAGAAACAATGATCTTCGGGGGCGGCTCAAGCCGATCGAGTGGCTGGTCAAAAGGGTCTTCCATTTTGGTCACTAGTCTCATTGCCCGTGCGATGCACGGGGAGCGCTAGTAACGACTCAAACAATTATGATAAAACAACAACCTGTTTGGTTTAGAAGCAAAAGGAACAAAGTGGATAGAAGCTGCATTGATTATCATTCTCGCAAGACAACAACATTGATGCAACACTTAAAAAAAATCTGCAAGTAAATGAAGAAGATAGGTTATTGGTGAAGCTTTAGAAGCAATTATACCAATAGTTTAAATTAGATAGAGTCAATAATAACATTGGAGATACTATGAAGTAAAAAGGAATTCATGGAATAAAAGAGAGTATCATGCTCTGAGCATCAACCTCCTCTCTCTCTCTCTCTCTCTCTCTCTCTCTCTCTCTCTCTCTCTCTCTCTCTCTCTCTCTCTCTCTCTCTCTCTCTCTCTCTCTCTCTCTCTCTCTCTCTCTCGTATCATGCTCTGTGTCTCTCTCTGCATTTCTCACTCCTATATGTCGCCCTCCATCGCGGAGCACCGAGCATGGCAGCGGCGGCGACGAATGATATAAACCGAGAGTGAGATGTAAGTGTAGAGAAATGAGAGAGCGAGATGTGAGTGGGAAGAGAGAAGAGTGTGCAGAGAAGAGAGAAATGAGAGAGTGAGATGTGATTACGAAGAGAGGGAGAGAAGAGAAGAGAGAACCGCGATAGAGAAAGAGAGAGAGAGAGAAGAGCAGATTGAGAAGAGAAGAGAGAACCGCGTGGGAACATCAACCAAAGTCTCACTTAGGGCTAGGTCAAAAAACCCATAATTCATTGTATCAGTTTGATATAGTTTCTAATCAAATAATAAGTAACAAATAAGAATAAACAAAACAAAATACATATAGAAAATTTGAAATTTTTTTAAGTGAATAAGGCCATTGTAAATGGTCGTGTCTCATAAGCACTGGAGAGTGGTAGTTGTAACTATATTTTATTATAGTACTCTAACAGGGAGCAAGAAGACATGACAGAATTAGTGTAATAAAAGCTGAGTGAAAGAGAACTAAGAAAAAAATGATAAAATCAACCATGGCATACCATAGAAAATATATTGGTCAGTTCATGTCTCAATCTAACAACCGGTTAATTTAACTATCCATGGGGTATGCCATGCTTGATCTCAGTACTTTAACTATCCACTTGGGCCAAGATGCTGCTTTTCATGAATTGGTATTTCCATATGCCAATAATTCTAAGACTCCTACTTGGCAATACACTCTGAACATGCCCCTGCCACTCAATCTATACCTCCATCATCTGATATAACACTTGACCCAGACCCAACACCACCCTGCTTCTCCCAACTAATAGTCATAACTCTCCACCTCCTTTTCCCATTCAACCTACCTCCACAGACACCTCTACCCTGTCCTCATCACCTCCCACCTCACCCCTTAGATTCTCCACTCGTACCTCCAAACCACCCACCTACCTCAATGACTATGTTTGCAATGCTCACATTCCACACCCTCTTACCCTTGACTATTCCAACCTAGCTCCTTCTCACATGTCCTATGTTCACTCATTGCAAACACTCACTAAACCTAGCTCTTATTCTGAAGCCAGCAAACATCCTCAGTGGCTTGATGCTATGCAAGCTGAAATAACAGCTCTTGAAAGCAACCACACATGGTCTATTGTTGATCTCCTTGATGGTATTATTCCCATTGGCAACAAATGGGTTTATAAGATCAAGAGGCATGCCGATGGATCAATTGAAAGCTTTAAAGCTCGCTTGGTTGCCAATGGTTACACTCAAACCGAAGGACTTGACTACTTTGACACATTCTCTCCAGTTGCCAAAATCACTACTGTCCGTACTGTTCTTGCATTGGCAGCCATTAACAAATGGCATGTACACCAGCTGGACGTAAATAACGCATTCCTTCATGGCGTTCTTCATGAAGATGTTTACATGGTCATTCCTCCTGGCTTTCCCAATCCACAACCTAACAAGGTATGTAAACTCTTGAAGTCCCTTTATGGCCTTAAGCAGACTAGTAGAACATGGTTTGAACGTCTTTCTGCCCTTCTCAAAGATTCCCAATACACTCAAGCAGCTTCTGATCATTCCTTATTCATCAAGAAGACTCCAACTTCTTTCACAACTCTTATTGTTTATGTGGATGACATCGTGCTAGCTGGTGATTCTTTGGATGAGTTTATACATCTCAAATCTGTTCTTCATACCGCTTTTGGGATCAAGGACTTAGGTATTCTCAAATTCTTTCTTGGATTGGAGGCATCTCATTCCCCAAAAGGAATTTCTCTATGCCAACGTCAATATTGCTTGGATTTGTTGCGTGACACTGGTATGACAGGATGCAAACCTGTTTCCACTCCCTTGGAACCCTGGTTCTCACTTGCATCATGATGACAGTGGTGCCTTTCCTGATGTTCCCCAATATCGTCGTCTTATTGGCCGTTTGCTCTATCTTACCACCACACACCCGGACATATGTTTTGCCATCCAACAACGTTCAGCCAATTCCTCTCCAATCCCACTAATGCTCATTTCCAAGCTGCCCAGCGTGTGCTTAAATACTTGAAAGGTGCTCCCAACAAAGGCCTTTTCTTTCCTCGCAACTCTTCCATATCTCTCTCTGAGTATAGTGATGAAGATTGCGCCGGATTGCCCAGATACTCGTCGTTCAGTCAGTGGTTATTGCTTCTTCTTGGGGAATTCTCTCATTAGTTGGAAATCAAAGAAACATGTCACTGTGGCTCGCTCCTCTTCTGAAGCAGAGTACCGTGCTCTCGCTTGTGCCTCGTGCGAGCTTCAACGGCTCACCTTCCTTCTTCGTGACTTGACCACGCCATGTTCCAGTCCATCTGCTCTGTACTGTGATAACAAGAGCACTCTTCACATTGCTGCGAATCCAGTGTTTCATGAGCGCACTAAGCATCTGGATATTGATTGTCATGTTGTTCGGGAATGGCTTACCTCAGGACTGCTCACACTCCTTCCAGTTTCATCTTCTGAGCAACTTGCGGATATATTCATCAAGTGTCTTTCTCCCAGATTGTTTCATCGCTTTGTCTCCAAGCTGGGATTGTGTGACATTTACCAATCCTCAACTTGCGGGGGGTAACAACCGGTTAATTTCACTAGGCTTCTATTCTGTTTTGCTACAACACTTATCCATTGGTCTTTAGTCTAGTCTGGCGTAGTTTACACATTGTATATAACCAATTTGTAAACTCAGATACGGTAGTAGAAGTTAATTGACATTTCATTTGGTTCAATTACTTTTCCTTCGTCTTTATCTATTTTCCGACGAGTTAGTTGGAATTCTGTTACAATCTACCTACCCCTCTTATAGAAAATTAATGGTTAACGATTGATGCTCAAAGGGTTTGACAGAAGTGAAAGGGATGGTGATAGAATATCCCTATCACAACTTCACAACCTAGATCGGTGTAAATTCATGTTCATTAAATCTGATATCTTCATAGATTACAATCAAAAGAAAAATTTGAAATTGTTGACTATCTCCCCACAAAAATTTGATTTTTGCAAACCACACAGCCGCAAGCACCATAACTGCAATAAAAGATTTTGTAATGAGATCAGAAATATAACCAACTTCACTCACTTAAAATTGGAACAATATTCGGCTTAAAATTGAGGGTAAGGAGGTTGTGTGTGTTGGTGTTGAGTATGGTTCATATTGGGCTTTGCCCAAACTGTTTGGGGGTGTGCTGGGGCTGTGGGGGGCGTCAGCCCACCACGGTAGGGTTCAGGGGAGATTGTTGTAATCTTAACTAAGTTGTTATAAGTACCTATTGTAGTCGCAGACGTAGACAAAGATTGGCCGAACTGCGTGACCAATATCGTGTCTCCTATTTCCGTTTTTTCGTCTCTATTATTATTTCTTTGTTTACTGTTGCTGTTACAACAATTGGTATCAGAAGATGTCTAACTCTGGTGCGAAATTTGAAGTGGCAAGGTTCGACGGGACGGGCAATTTCGGATTATGGCAAAGGAGGGTTAAGGATCTGTTGGCTCAGCAAAGTTTACAGAAGGCGCTGTGTGAGACGAAACTAGCAGACATGGCGGACGACGATTGGGCAGAGATGAAGGAGAAGCTCGAGGGATTGATACGTCTATGTGTTTCAGACGAAGTGATGTATCATATCCTGGACCTAACGACTCCGAAGGCTGTTTGGGATAAATTGGAGAGTCAGTATATGTCGAAGACGCTGATGAACAAGTTGTTCGTGAAACAACGACTATACAGCTTGAAGATGCAGGAAGGATCTGAACTGCAACAATACATCAATACCTTCAATAACATAATCACTGATTTGGTGAGACTAGGGGTGAAGATCGATGACAAAGACAAGGCAATAATTCTGTTGTGCTCGTTGCCGGGTTCCTACGACCACTTGGTGACTACTCTTACCTACGGGAAAGACATCATCAGCCTCGATACAATTACTGCTACACTATTGACTCATTCTCAAAGGAGACAAAGTGTAGAGGAAGGAAGTCAATGTGCGGGTTTGTATGTGAAGGGGAGTCAAGATCGTGGCCGGAACAAGGGTAAAGCAGGTTCTGGAAAGAAAAGGTCGAAATCCAAGAACAGAAAAACATCAGAGTGCCATATTTGCAAATAGATTGGGCATTGGAAGAGGGATTGTCCAAACAGAAAGCAAGGCGCATCGAGCTCTGCAAACGTGGTTCAAACCGATGATTATGGCAGTGAAGGGGATGTTCTTTGTGTTTCATCTAGCAAGTGCACAGGTGCGTGGATTCTTGATTCTGGATGCTCTTATCACATGACGCCGCACCGGGAGTGGTTTACATCATTCAGGTCAGGTGATTTTGGGTTTGTTTATTTGGGTGATGATAAAGCTTGTGCTGTCACAGGAATGGCACAAATCAAAATTGCTATGGACGATGGTGGCGTGCGAATGTTGAACGATGTCAGATATATTCCAGAATTGAGATAGGGACATCATGAAGGTCAGCAAGGGTTTTTCCTACAGGTACTCTACAGGCAAATGTTTTTTCCTACAGGTCTGATGGAGATAGGGACATCATGAAGGTCAGGAAGGGTGCATTGACAATGATGAGAGCAAAGAGGACTGCGGGTAACATCTACAAACTGTTGGGTTGTACTGTTGTAGGTGATGTTGCGTCAGTTGAGTCTGATAATGATGCAACTAAGCTCTGGCACATGCGTTTGGGTCATCTTACTGAGCGTGGGATGATGAAACTTCATAAGAGAAAACTATTGAAGGGAGTTCGCAGTTGCAAGCTAGACTTGTGCAAGTATTGTGTACATGGGAAACAGTGTCGTGTTCGGTTCAAGACAGGGAAACATAAAACAAAGGGAATCCTGGACTATGTGCATTCTGATGTGTGGGGGCCTAACAAAGAGCCCTCCATGGGTAGTGCCAGGTATTTTGTGACTTTTACCGATGATTTTTCTCGCAAGGTTTGGGTGTATTTTCTAAAGAATAAATCTGAAGTATTTCACAAGTTCAAGTTGTGGAAGGTAGAAGTAGAGAATCAAACGGTCAGAAAAATCAAGTATTTGCGGTCAGATAATGGGCTGAGTAGACTGATTCAAGCTTCCAGAAATTTTGTGCAGAACATGGTATTCAGAGGCATTTTTTGGTTCGAAAGACACCACAGCAGAATGGTGTCTCAGAAAGAACGAACAAGACGCTAACTGAAAAGGCAAGATGTCTCTGGTTGAATGATGGATTATCAAAGGGTTTCTGGGAAGAGGCAATTAACATGGCATGTTATCTTATCAACAGGTCGTAGAGATGTTGTGTTTGATGAGCAGTCCATGCTGAAACAGTCAGTTGCAACAGATGTGTCAGCATCTGAAGGGGAAACTTCCAACAATAAGGTGATTCAGGTGCCTATTGAGCCGTCACCAGCGAGCAATATGCGGTCGGTACCTGAACCATAAACCGAACCAGACTCTGATACTAAAATTGAACATGGACCTGAAGATTCAGGTGGAGTTCATGATTACTCTCTAGTACGCGATAGAGAGCGCCGTCATATCAAGCCACCAGATAGATATGGGTATGAAGACTTGGTAGCTTATGCACTTCTTACTTGTTTTGGAGATCCGTCCACTTTTCGAGAAGCTATAGCTAGCAAGGAGAAAGATAAGTGGATGGGTGCTATGGTGGAGGAGATAGAGTCCTTGAAGAAAAATGAGACATGGGATCTTGTTCAGCTTCCTAAAGTAAAAAGGGCTATCGGTTGCAAGTGGGTGTACAAGAGAAAACCAGCAGTAATAGAAAAAGAAGGGGAAAATTTCAAGGCTCGTCTTTTAGCAAAGGGGTACTCACAATAGAAGGGGATTCACTATGATGAGATTTTCTCTCCAGTCGTCAGACATACCTCTATCAGGGTAGTGGTAGCCTTGGTAGCTAGCCGAGACATGCATTTAGAGCAGATGGATGTGAAGACAGCTTTCCTCCATGGTAATCTAGATGAGCAAATTTACATGGAGCAACCAGAGGGTTTTAGTGATACTGGACGAGGCAGACTAGTTTGTAAATTGAAGAGGTCTCTGCATGGTCTAAAGCAGTCTCCAAGACAATGGTACAAGCGCTTTGATTCATACATGCTTCAGATTGGCTACAAAAGGTGTGAGTATGATTGTTGTGTTTATGTTAGGAGTCTTGGTGATGGTTCTTTTATTTTACTGTTTTTGTATGTGGATGATATGTTGATTGCTGCTAATCATTTACATGACGTAAATGAACTGAAAATCATGTTGGGAAAGGAGTTTGTAATGAAAGACTTAGGTGCTGCTAAGAAGATTCTTGGGATGGAAATTCACAGGGATAGGAGTGCTAGAAAATTATGGCTCTCTCAGAAAAGCTATGTTGAAACGGTGCTAGATATATTTGACATGAGCAATTCGAAGGCTGTGAGTACTCCATTGGCGAATCACTTTAAGCTCTCATTGGATCAGAGTCCAAAGACATATGCAGAAGCTGAGTATATGTCAAAAGTTCCTTATGCCAATGTTGTTGGTTGTTTAATGTATGCTATGGTCTACACTAGACCAGATTTGGCACAAGCTGTAAGTCAAGTGTGCAAGTTTATGTCCAAACCGAGAAAGCATCATTGGGAAGCAGTCAAGTGGATTTTCAGGTACTTAAAAGGTACAACAGGTAATGGTATCATGTTTAGCAGTGAAAGAGATTATCCTTCAGTTGTGGGATATATTGATTCAGACTATGCTGGTGATATGGATGATAGGAGGTCTACAACGGGGTATGTCTTTACTCTTGCAGGTGGACCCGTCTGCTGGAAATCATCAGTTCAATCCATAGTTGCAATGTCAACAACTGAAGTAGAGTACATGGCAGTAGCTAAAGCTGCCAAAGAGGCTTTATGGCTGACAGGTTTAGTAAAGGAATTGGGTGTTGAGCAAGGTGGAGTTCAGTTGTATTGTGACAAGTCAGAGTGTCATTTATTTGGCAAAGAATTAAGTGTATCACGCTCGGACTAAGCATATTGATGTGAGGTTTCACAAGATTAGAGAGCTACTTGCTTCCGGACAGATATTACTTGAAAAGGTTAATACTTCAGAGAACGCAGCTGATATGTTGACCAAACTGTTTAGGGGTGTGCTGGGGGTGTGGGGGGCGTCAGCCCACCACGGTAGGGTTCAGGGGTATTTTTGTAATCTTAACTAAGTTATTATAAGTACCTATTGTAACACTGAAACCCTAACTGATTCAAGCAATAAGACGGAACTACAGGTGCTCTGTAGTCGTAGACGTAGGCAAAGATTGGCCGAACTTACGTGACCAATATCGTGTCTCCTATTTTCGTTTTTTTCGTCTCTATTATTATTTCTCTGTTTACTATTGCTGTTACAACAGCTGGGAATACAGGTAGTAACGGTATACAAAAAACCTGTTTCCTCATACCAGTGGTTGCATCCTTCCATAACCTTACCAAGATTCAATGCCTAATTTTATTTAATTAGTTCCTCGCTTAGAGATTTTACTTGTCACAAAACAACATTCAAATCTATAAAACTACACCGCTCTATTAAAATCACCACAAATACAAAAAACTGAATGACACTGTTATAAAGCCAAAAAAATACCTCTTCAACTTATCAGTTACAATTCTTGATTGACAAATCAGCTGGATTATTAAAGGTTCCAAAAGTGCCTTGTCTAAAGAACTCCAAAAGGGCATCTAATCAAATAGTTAATAAAATCAAATAGCACGGAGTATAGCTTAAGTGAGAGGCCACACATAATAAGAGAAAATCCAACAGGAAAGCCAACAGTGATCTCAATTCATTAAATTTTCTTCTCTTGTCAACTCAATAGATGTACATTAAATTCATTACAAAAGGTAGAAAACAAATAGTAAAACCGTGAAATAGAAAAAACCATGGACCTGATTGTTGGAATTGGAACAGATTTGAAACTACTGAAATTAAAGTGCAATGAGATATTGCAGTGCCCCTGATCATTGACTTCTCCAATTCACCTTTAACTTTGTCCCAATTTCAAACCAAACATTGCACACATGGAAATATCAACACAAACTCATCACTGTGAAATTGATAAACTAAAAAAACAAAGGAAAGTGGAGAAGTTGAATCAAGCCTCTCAATTCTTTGTGATGCATTCCTTTGCGCAAGGTGGAGCATCAAGCATTATAGCCTCAAACATTAATCCATCCATCTTCTGCCCTGTCATATAAAGACAAAACAGATCCGTAATAATAACATTTGCTAACTTATTCCACAACACGGAGGCTTAGTAATATACCCAAGGTTCTAAAAAACGGTCCGTTACACCGAAAACGGCCGCGACAAAACTGTCTCGGTAGTGACCGTTATCGCGACAAAACGGCCGCGACAAATAATTTTAATAAAATTTATGCATTATTGTGATTAATTCACACCGCGACGACCGCGACTTGTGACGCAACAGCCGCAACGGCCGAAAACGCGAAAGCCTTAACGCGACCGCGACCGTGACCGCGACCGCTATTTAGAACCTTGAATATACCTCTTCAATTTGTTGTCCAAATAATAAACAAAAAAAGAACCCAAAATTAAATTCATGAACCGATTATGTTTCCAAAAAACTTCAAGGATTGAATGCAAAAATGGAGAATAATTTAAGATTAACTTTACTTGCAAAGTTGATTATCAACATTTCATGCAGCAAGCATTGCCAAATCCTATTCCTTGATGTTGCCACAGCATGTAATCTTTATTTATTGAGAGAACCTCACTTGTTGCATTTAGGGCCTGTAGCAAATACAAAAGAGAAATATGTTGCTCAAAAGCCTGCAAGAAAAATGATATAAGAGAACTCATCTTGAAGTACACCCATGGATAAAGAAATCTTAACACATAATAAAGTTCAAGAGAATTAAATGTTGCTTCAAAATTGCATTGGAGGTAGCTGATAAAGATATTTACAGAAGTATATCCATAGATTAGTTTAATTTCAAAGCACGCAAGAAAAAATAAACAAAAGTTGAGGCCAGAATTAGAACTCACGGTTCACATATGCAAGTTGTTTTATTGAGTGTAGCAAAGGGGCAATAGGAACCAAGAGATTAAAACATCAGAGACAGTATTAAGAATACATATCGATAATCGTCAGTGTTATTACAAACAATGTTATTATGCTTCACTACTATAGATATCTCATCACAGAAATTGCAAATGATTAAAATAATTTTACAATGGGTTTGAGTGCTTCAAATCGATGTTGCTAGCCACCTAAGAAGTTGATGGCCTCCTTGTTGTGGAAATTGGCTATTCTTTTGATTTTCAATATAGATTCAGGTTGCAACTTATATTTTTGTGTTTTTGGATGTAAAAAAGATAAACAAAGGGGAAAAGGGTGTGAGGAATTTCATGGGTTTAGGGATGGGGAATTTAGGGACAGTTTTGGCACTAACGAGAAGAATGAATCGGTTGCTGAATTCGTGAAGAAGATGGTGTTTAGGTTAGGGGCGCCACCTTAGTCTAATCCAAGACAAGGAGGATAAGCCTATGAGTGTGAGGATCACCACAAGAAAAAAAGAATTCTTGATAAGATCGAATAAACTGCTCCAATCCAGAACCAAAGAGTATGAACTCAAAATCTTTGATAAAGTCTTTCTACCGTTTGATTGACACTTAAACTCCCTATTTATAATAAGGGAGGTTCTTGCTGAATACAAAGGAAAAGAAATAAAGGGTATCCAAAAATTACAAGAATACTAGTCTAAACAATTGCAAGAAAATATCCTAGTTTATTTGGCATTGAATGCGCCATTAATGATTAGAATCTTGCATTCCCTTTTTGCTCTTATTGTCTTGACGTGCTATAAATGACCTGGATCTTGTAATTTCTTTTTCCTCTGATTGCCTTTCTTGATTAGCAAGTTTGCCTTCCTTGATTAGCGAGTTTGTTGACTCCAACAATTCACACAAATATGCGCCACACACACACCACTTGAAGTGGATTAAACACACTAAAAAAATAACTTGAAATGAAATAACTTAGTGCCTTGGTCCCAAATAAATCAATTGGTCACATGCACTTTTTATTTAATAAAATGAAATAACTTTGGCGCCTTTGTCATTCAAATTGCGCCTCTACCAGAGCTTGTATGACAAGCATGGTTTTTGGTTCAATTACATTGTTGCCCTCTTTTGCAATGGCCTTAGTCATGAATTGGACGAAGCCTTCTTGGACTCTCTTTGACCTTGCCCTAGTCATTGGACCTCCTAAGCTTTGAATGGCACTTTGGTGCTCCATGTCCTCATCATTCCCTCCCGCTTGAGGAGAATTCGACCTCGAATTGAAATCTTCATCACCTACATCAAAAGGAGACAAGTCAGTAACATTGAAAGTGGCACTAACATCATACTCACAGGGAAGGTCAACTTTATAAGCATTATCGTTGACTTTGGCAATCACTTGAAAAGGGCCATCGCCCCTAGGCATTAACTTAGATTTCCTGTGTGATGGAAACCTTTCTTTCCTCATATGAATCCAAACCCAATCTCCGGGTTCAAAAGTAACCAGTTTGCGCCCTTTATTGGCACTTTTGGCATAGCTTTCATTTTTCTTTTCAATTTGCAGTTTGATTTTCTCATGCAAACCTTTGACAAATTCAGCTTTGGCTTTGCCATCTTTATGCTTCAATAGAGATGTGTCAGGTAAAGGTAAAAGATCAAGAGGAGTTAAAGGATTATAACCATACACAATCTCAAATGGGGAGTGATTTGTGGTACTATGGACAACCCTATTATAAGCAAACTCAACATGTGGAAGCCATGTTTCCCACATTTTCAAATTCTTTGACAGCACAACCCTTAAAAGGGTAGAGAGAGTTCGGTTTACTACCTCAGTTTGGGGATGACAAGTTGTAGAGAATAGTAACTTAGTTCCCACCTTACCCCACAAAGTTCTCCAAAAATGGCTCAGAAATTTACTGTCTCGGTCGGACACTATGCTTTTTGGAAGGCCATGTAGGCGCACCACTTCTTTGAAAAACAAATCAGTAATGTGGCAGGCATCATCAACCTTTTTGCATGAGATGAAATGTGCCATCTTTGAGAACCTGTCCACAACAACAAAAATAGAATCTTTCCCGTTCTTTGTTCTAGGTAACCCTAAGACAAAGTCCATGGAAAGGTCAATCCAGGGATATTCAGGAACAGGCAATGGGGTATGCAACCCATGGGGCATAACTTTGGATTTGTCCTTTTTGCAAACAATGCATCTTTCACAATATTTTTGCACATCAACTTTCATGTGAGGCCAATAAAAATGTTCTTTCAAAAATTCCAAAGTTTTAGAAAGACCAAAATGTCCCATTAAGCCCCCCTCATGCGCCTCTTTAACTAAGAGTTCTCTAATGGATCCTTTTGGCACACACAACCTTTTTTACTTTAAATAAATAATCATTGTGCCTAAAAAATCCATTATGCTTATACAATGTAGCATGCACACATTCAACATATTTAGCAGAAAAATCAAGATCATGCTTATACAAATCCTTAATGTGCTCAAGACCAAAAATTTTAGTTTCAAGGGAAGAGAGTAATGCCTACCTCCTTGATAGTGCATCAGCCACAACATTGGCTTTACCATTCTTATGCTTAATCACATAAGGAAACTGCTCCAAAAATTCAACCCATTTGGCATGCCTCTTGTTCAACTTACCTTGTCCTTTTAGATACTTCAACGACTCATGATGACTATGAATGACAAATTCTTTGGGCAGCAAGTAATGTTGCCATGTTTGCAACGCCCTTACTAAGGCATACAATTCCTTATCATAGTTGAGAAGTTTAGGGAAGCCCCTTTTAATTTCTCACTAAAATAAGCAATTGGGTGTCCTTCTTGCATCAAAACAGTCTCAATCCCAACATTCGAAGCATCACACTCAATTTCAAAAGATTTTGAAAAGTTAGGCAATGCTAGAATTGGTGCTTGGGTGAGATTTTCTTTAAGGTTAGAAAAAGCTTGTTCTTGTTTCTCACCCCATTTAAAACCAATTTCTTTTTTAACAATTTCATTAAGAGGAGCCGCAATAGTACTAAAGTCCTTTACAAACCTCCTATAGAAACTTGCTAACCCATGAAAACTTCTTACCTCAGTCGCACTTTTGGGAGTTGGTCACTCTTTGATTGCCTTCACCTTTGCTACATCTACATGTACTCCTTGAGAGCTTATGACAAAACCTAGAAAAATAACTTGATCTGTGCAAAATACACATTTTTCCAAGTTTGCATACAAACTTTCTTTTCGTAACACATTTAAAACAGCCTTTAGGTGAGTGAAATGGTCCTCCAAATTTTTGCTATATATCAGGATATAATCAAAATATACAACAAATTTTCCCAAAAATTCCCTCAAAACATGGTTCATTAATCTCATGAAAATGCTGGGTGCATTAGTTAAACCAAAAGGCATAACTAACCACTCATATAAACCATATTTAGTTTTGAAAGAAGTTTTCCATTCATCCCCTTCCCTAATCCTAATTTGATGGTATCCACTTTTCAAATCAATTTTGGAAAACAAGCATGCACCAAATAGTTCATCAAGCAAGTCATCTAACCTAGGTATTGGATGTCTATACTTAGCAGTGATATTATTAACAGCCCTACAATCAGTGCACATTCTCCAACTACCATCTTTCTTAGGAACTAAAATAACAGGGATGGCACGTGGACTTAAACTTTCTCTTACCCAACCTTTGCTTACCAATTCAACAACTTGCTTTTGTATCTCTTGTGTTTGTTGCGGATTGCTCCGATAGGCTGGCCTATTAGGCAACGCGGCCCCTCGGATGAGATCAATGTGGTGTTCAATCCCTCTCAAAGGTGGAAACCCACTTGGTACTTCCTTAGGAAACAACTCCTCAAATTCCTGCAAAAGAGAATTTATGCAATTTGGCAATTCTTGAGTGTTAGGTTAATTTTCCAGCAAGGCCACCTCTTTGCTAAAAAGCAAATATAGGGGCTGATTTGTAAAAATAGCATTTTTAACCTCCCCTTTTGTCGCCATCAAACTTTCTTTCTTTTTTTCATCAATCTTTTTTTTGTCACTCTTTTATCTCTCTTTTTCTTTGGCGATCTTTTCTTGTTTCTTTTTCTTTGTCTTTTTCTTTTTCTTTTTCACATTTTTCTCTCAATTCTTTTTGATCAGCTCTCACCTCACTTGGACTCAAAGGAGCCAATACAATTCGTTTTTCATGATGAGCAAAGGAATACTTGTTGGTACGCCCATCGTGGATGGCCTTTTTGTCAAATTGCCAAGGCCTTCCCAACTGTAGCGACCGAAAAATCCGGGTGAGGATTCCTCGAAGGTTCAAAAAATGAAGCCCCCACCAAAGTTTAGTTTAAGGGAAAACATTGGAAAATCCCTTTTGGAATGGATAAGGGTCCTTGAGACCAGATTAGGGTTCAGGAGTCGGTTATGCGTGGGGAAGGTATTAGCACCCCACGACATCCTTCCTAATGAAGGTTACCTGCTAACTAGTTGTAGGAAAGAATATTAATTTTGAAAATGTTTATTTTACCCTTTTATTGTGAATTAGAGGAAACTAAGAGAAAGAAAAGACTTGATATTTTTTGAATTGAAGAAAAGAATTATTTAGGAAAAGACTAAAAAGGTTTTTTATTAGTGCAATTGACAGAGGTCGACCGCTCTCTGCTCCTACGTATCCCTTGGTAGAGAATCAAATCACACGTAGTTCTTGGTAGAAAACTCTGTTCGTTGGTGTATTTTATTTAGGGATTTTAGGGCTCCAGAGTGATCAGTTCATTCGTCCTAAAATGATGACTAACCCGACTGTACAATCGGCTTAGTCCCCTATTTTGTGAAAACGGAGTTTTTTGAAATTTGGAAGATAGTTTGATCTGTGGTGGTTTGATTTTATTTTAATAGGGGTTTTAGGATTCCTGAGCCGTACGGCTCATTCATCCTTGAACGCTGACTAACCCGTCTGTACAGTCGGCTTAGTCCCCTACTTTGAGAATTTGATTCGTGGAAAGAAGTATGTTTGTGTTTATTTTCATTGTTTGTTTTAAATAGGTATTTTAGGACATGATCCGTAACGGTTCATTAGTGACCTAAAAAGTAGACTAACCCGACTGTACAGTCGACTTAGTGCCCTATTTATATATTTTTGAAAATGAAATATTTATCTATTTTTTTATAGGTTTTTTTTTGTAAAATTAATTAATAAAAAAAAGAAAAGAGAGGGTGCAATAGTAAAATGGGGTGCAGTTTGCAGGAGGGAGTGGTATTATTAAAACTGGGTGTGAAAAGCAGTAGCCCAGTTTGTAGACTGGTCCACGAGTTCATGGGCTTTTCAGGGGGAGGCATAATACGAAAATCGAGTGGTGTAAGTAGTATTGTGTTAAAATGAAAAGACGAAAATATCTCTAGGTTTCCACACTATATAAGGCATTCTAAAAAAACCTAAACCAAATTCCTCCTCAACCTCTCTCGCGGCGCCGTCCCCATCCCATTCCCTCTCAACCCTAATTCCTTAATTCCCTAATCTCTCATCAGACGCACCACCCAAAACATTGAGAGAGAGAAGAGACGGTGGAAACTGCGACCGTGACAGCCTCGTGGAGGAAGGAAAAAAACGAAGGAGAGGGAGATGAGTGACGGTGGGGGGAGAGAGATTTCTGGCGAGAGAGAGGGAGAGCGACGGTGATGAACTGAAGACCACTGTGACTGTGTTCGCAGCAAAGGGTTCGCGATGGTGATGGGTGTTGACGACGGTGATGCGACTCTGGAGAAGAACGCTCACGACGGTGCGATGGTACGATCGGTGGCAGCGACAGCTTGGTGGCAGTGACGACTTGGGCTGACTGTGGTGTTTCGACGACGGCGACCATCGCCGGTGAAGATTCACGGTGGGGGTTCACAAGACAGGTTCGATTTTGTCTCTTTTTTCATCTATTTCGGTGGTTCGGTTTTGCTTTCCTCTTCTCTCCCATAATTTCTCTAATTTCTGATTACCCAAACGATTTCTCACTAAACCCTAATTTCTAACTGAACCTATTTCAGACTAATTGCTAATTTCACTTTTCTGAAACAGATTAACTCTAAACCCTAATTTTTCTAACAAAAAACCGTTTGTGATATTTCTGAAATCCTATTGTTCTGTTTGCTCTCCTTTCTTAATTTCGATTTAGGGTTTCTAAAATCCAGTACCTATTTCATTTGTTTGTGGTATTCTTTTTAACTCTTTTGTTCACGGCACTAAGTCAAGCCCTAATTTGTTCTTGAAATTTTTTTTTTACAAAAAAAATCATATACCTTGTTTTGATACTGATTTCAGTAAAATAACAAACACATTTTTACAAAGAGACCTACTATGTACTAAATTAGACAAAAACCAACCTCAAATTCCAGCTTCTGTAAAACCTTTTGCTTGCTCTGTTATTGCTATTGTGCTCTACTGCCACTATTTTCCTAGCTGCTTCTGTTTCTGGATCTTTATTATTTTGCGATTAGGGTTTCAATGTGAAAACCCTAATCCTTTGGTTCTGAACTTGTGTATTTTTTGTCCGATTTTTTTTGGGTGCCTTTTCTCTCTGAAGCCAGCTTGTTTATATAGGCAAGAATTAGGGTTTTTCTGATCCTTCTCCATCTTTGTTTCCTATTTTGCAGGTCTTGGGCTTGGGTTGGAGAAGATGGGTGCTTGGTGGGCAAGAAAGGGTTAGGGTCCAGCTGCTGTTGCTGCAGCGCCTCTTTTATTTTTATGTATTTTCAGATTTTTGTTATTTTTTTGTATTTTTTAATTTATTTTGTATTTTTTTGATTTTTGGATATTGTAATATTATTTTTGTAAATCAGATTTTATGTTTTATTTTTTTATGGCTTATGACAAAAATGAATGAAGCGGGACGAAAAAGGCTAAACGGGCCCAATACTCAACAAACACTAAAATTAGGTCTGAATTCTAAGAAAGGCCCAATTACGCGAGCAAAGGTCCAATTAGACAAAAAGGCATCCCGACCCGATTGAAAAAGCTACTAAGCGTTGGCCCAAATTAAAATGAGACGACATCGAATGAGCCCGAAAGCTTTTCTCGTAGTAATGTCTTTGACAAGCGGACTAAATTAAAATGGTTGCGAAAAAAGCGATCGGACAAAATTGGGGTATAACAGCTGCCCCTCTTTATTTATATTTTACTAGAAAATGTGAATGATTTTCAGATTTTTGTAACAGAAATAAAAATAAAGATAGAATAGACACTAATATTGTCCCCTTATGGGGAAGAGGAGTTAGGGAAATGAGGGACGATTAACACTTGGCGTGTTATCCGAGAACAATAAAGAAATGATCACTAGGGATCTGGAGGAGCACTGGGGCTCTGAAAGAGCATTTGGGCTCTAAGGGAGCACTGGGGCTCCAAGGGGTCGCCTAAACCCTGAAGGACCATTTGGGGTCCGAATGTGCACTGGGGCTTTGAGGGTCGCCTAAACGGGCTACAATACATAGTCAGATGGCTAGCGGGACAAGTTATCCCTCTGTATTTGTTAAAGTCGGGCACTTTGAACTTGGGTGGGATAATCACATTAGGGACGAGACAGAAATCATATGCATCATTTGCCCCAACGTTGAATCCTTCCACAACTTTTAAACGTTCCTCTAGCACTTGCAGCTTATCTCTTGATTGAGGATCCCCTGTAAGATGGTCATGAGGAAACCCACTCATACTGTAGTACAGATGAATCATCGGAACCACAGCTGGGTTCGCATTTGGGATATGCGAATGAGAAGGGTCCCAAAAGTTGAGCATATGAGCTTGACGGCTCGTCATCGGTGGCACGATGTAGCCCTGTGGTGCAGTCGTAGGACTTGAGAAGAGAACTCGCGGTATTTCTGCATTTGTATTTTGAGTTGAAGGTCCAGCGACTCCCGAAGGTCCTTCCTCTGGATTGGCTTCCATGGTAGGAGGAGCGTAACCATCTAGGAGACCATAAGGGGGCCATTGGTAGCTCTGGATGTTTACTCCAGTGGTGTGTGGAGTGTCGGAGCTGGGAGGAGGAGGAAGACTTGTAGCATTGTTCTCAGTATTCCCTACTGAAACACCTTCATCTACATTTCTTCTCTCGAGGAGTTTCACGAAATCATACATTTGATCTTTCAGCGCCATCATCTCGGTCATTTGATCTTTCAATACCATCATCTCACTCATTTGATCCTTCAGCTTTGCAATGTCTTCTCTCAGAGCCTGATTATCCTCTTCAGCCATTTTTCTTGTTTGAGAATGAGTCCGGTAGCGATGTTGATGAACCAGCTTTCCTTTTTACTCCACTAGTGAAAAAACAGGAAAAGAATGGGAATTTTTAAGTCGGATGCCAAAATATCCGACTTAAAATACGGACGCGGTGGCAATTTTGTAATAAACCTGGGAAAAAATTTATGGCGCTTATCTTCGAAGTCGGATGAAAAATTACATCCGTCTTTATATGTGTAATTTTTTTTGATTAAAAAAATACTGAAACTCTAGGTTACCAAAAAAGAAAAAAAAGACCGAGTTTCCATCTTCCTTCGCGGTTCTCTCCTCGTTTCACACTCTCTCGTCTCCATTCACGCTTGAAACCCTGAAAAATTACATTCACGTTTGAAACCCTAAACCCCATTTCCATCTCTCTCGTCTCCATCTCTCTCGTCTCCATCTCTCTTCTCCTTGCTCTCTCGGCCAAGTTTCCATCTTCCTCCGCGGTTCTCTCCTCTTTGCCGTCGTCGCTTCCATCTTCCTCTGTTGTTCTCTTTCTTTTGGTTCTGAAAGGTAAACCACTCCTCTTTCTCTTTCTTGTTGCTATTAAAATGATTCCCTCTCTCTAATTTGAGGTTGTGTTGTTCTATTTTAGTTGACATATCAACATGATAGGTGGGTGAGAGGGAAAAGTGGTCGTTGCCCTAGAGGAAGAAGGGGAAAGGTAGAAACATATCTTTTTCAGGTTTTCTAATTTCTCTTCCTTTCTTCTTTATTTTGGCATCAATTTGTAGGATCAATTTGTTTTACTGATTAGAACTACAAGTGAATACAAATCAATTCATGAAATGTAAATGGAAGAGAATATTCAAAAAATGGAAATAAAAGGTTTTGGTAATTAATAATAACAAGAGAGGTGTGCAGTGAGAGTTTGGAATTGGGTGCTTATGTTCTGTTAAGTTTTTAAATAAGAGGTTGGTTGGGAAATTGTGGTTTTTTGTGATGATGATTGAGTCATCACTGAACTATCAATTGTCGCACTCAATGCTATGCAGAAGTCATTTTGGTTAGTTAAAATTTCATTAGTTAAATGGTGAACTGAACCATTTTTGTAGATTGTCACTGAACTACAATTTACAGAATAAGTGACTTGAGTTAACAGTTCAGAGTGCAAAATCAGTTCGGTAGTTTCTTTCGTTCACGGTTCAGTGAGTCTTCGTACTGCCTTGCCAGGTAACTTGGAGTATCTTTACTGCATATTTCGGTTTATAGCAAGAGCTTTTTGGTAATAAACCATTTTCAATATATCAGTTACTGTAATTGGGGCCTGCACATCTTTATGGGTGATTGAAGCTTTGTTTTGAATGTCTCAATTTCTGTATTGTTACATTTTTGGTACAATGCCTTGGAGTTCTATCGTGACTATCACAGATTACTAAGAGGAGACTACTCCATCACATTTCGTGTTCCCCTCCATCATGGTGGCTCATTCTATTTGGGGAGTGCTGCAGCAACTCTTATTTTTCCAGATTGAGGGGAATGATTGCTATTCAGTAAGAGGAAAAAATAAAATATTTGTGGAATTGCTAATCAGTAAGAGAAACCTGATAGTTGGAAAGCAATTAGGGTAGAATTGTTTTTAGGTGGTTGGATGATTGAATTTGTAAACATGCTTTAGCCTGTTTGTCAACTCTGCACCATCTTGGTTAGAATTGTTTGAGTGGCTCAATGTAGTACTAGTTTCAGTTTCTATGTTGAAATGGTAATTTATTTGTGTATTGAAAGATGTAGTGGTTTTGACTCCAAGGGGCCACCATTAACTAATTACTTACAATTATAACTGTATTTATTAGTAAGATTTGTGTATTATCTGTTTTATTAATTGATGATGGTTTGGTCTGAAGGGTGAGTTCTTACATGAATTCAAATGGTAGTTATTTTGGTTCCTAATTCTGTTTGTTAGCTCAGGATTGAAAATGTGTAAAAATGGTGTTTGAAAACTGTTAGCTCATTGTAAAAAGCCTCATAATGTTGACTTTTATTTTGTGGTAAATTTGGATATGCTAGTTATTTTTCTTCCCACTAAAACTAGTAAGAGATTCTATTTTCTCTCAACCACTTGATTATATTATATATAAGATCCATCACAGATTCACAGGAGAGCCAAGGGGTGATCATAAATTGGCCTAACTAAAAAGATGTCTATTCCAAACACAACCTTTTATCAGTAAATTAGTTAGAAATAAACATTTGGAAACACTTTTGAACTTTATAGGGACAATGTGATACCTATTCTTGTGGCTATTCTCGATTCAATATGATGATAAATATGATGACTATTGTCTCTGCAACTATCACTAACAATTGGCAAAAGGTAATTGAATTTTTCAACTTTTAAGATTATTACTAGATAATTATTATTGAGTAGATATTAGATTAACTCATGGTTATTATTTATCTTTTATTGTTTTAGGTATTCAATTCAACGGATCCATTCACATCTGAAGAATTGAAGGACATTAGACAAGTTTGGGCTGAATTCTTTCTAAGGTTGTATGCGGAGGAGCGTAAGGCAGTTGGAAAGGAAGAAAGAAGAAATCAACTTTAGTGAAAGTGTAGTGCATTATCATACATTTTGAAATATTATTAGAATATAAAGAATTCGTGTACTTGTTTTTTTTTGAATTGATGGAAGTGTAGTATTTACGTATATTTTGGTATAAAATTTAAGAGTTTAACTCTATATATTTAAGTAAAGTAGTTTAATTATCTGTGTGTATGTGTCCCTCTTGCCTAGCTGAAATTGTAGTACTTTAGTTGCCACTAAAGTATGTTCAGGTGCAGGAAATGGTTATATGAAGGGTGAAGCAAAAAAATAATTAAAACCAAAAAAAAGTACTTTTAAAGTCGGATATATACGCGTTATATCCGACTTAAAAACAGGATTTTAAAGTCGGATATGTTTCTTAATCCGACTTTAAAGGGGTTCCAGAGAGGCCATTAACACATTATAATAAATCTTATAAAGTCGGATAAAAGCAACTATCCGATTTAAAAACTGGCTTTTAAAGTCAGATTCCCATTCGACTTTAAAATTTCAGACTTTCAAAGTCGACTCGATCGAAGTCGGATTAGGATCCGACTTTAAAAGCCAAAAATATCCGACTTTAAAGCCCTTTTTTCCACTAGTGCTCTCTGTTTATTTTTTCAATTTTTTTCTTTTTTCGTAAGTACATGAATAAACGGATGAATGTGCATGAAATGTAAATGTATGCTTTCGTGTCACGCCCGGGAAATTGTAAGTTTCTGTTTGACGCAGAATTGAAAGAAACTTATTTTATTAATGCAAATGTTTGATCCATCTTGTCAGAAAGAAAGCCTTACAATTCCCTGGCGGTTATAGAAATGTATGAAGAATGAAATGTTAATGTGCAATAATTAATTAAATTTTTTTTTTATGCTAAGCAAAAGGGACAGGTAAAAATGAATGAGGTATGCTAAAAATAATTTGCCAAAATAACATATGATTTTTTGTATTTTTTTTTAGAAGACCGGAAAAATGTATCAGTGTTTGTTTGAATGCAGGGGTATGAGGCTCCTTTGTGTCCTACGAGGGTTCCTTAGAGAATAGGTCTAGGGCTTGTCTGTTTTGTGAACCTTTCAAAGGGTAGCTCTAAAGAGTCCTACATAAGGTTCCTAGAGTCAACGACCCCAGTTAAGAACACTGATCAACAACAATAGGCAAGCTATTAGGAGTGCCAGCATTCTCAAGAGGGACCAAACTCTAGGTGAGACTTTCGTGACCACCCAACAGGACGCACATCCAGTAGGCCATCACTACGCAGTCTCGTTCTAACTTAGGTTATTCTTCAGTCCGGGTACAAGACTATTCTCACGTGTGTACAAAAGTGTGAGAGTGGAGTGTGTGAAGGAGGAAAATATCAAGAATACCCCCCAAGCTGCAAAACAAACAAATATACATACAGAAAAGTGGTCTTCTATCTTAGGGTTTTCATATCACAAAAGAATAATATGCAATAAAAATAAAAGAAAAAAAGGGAAGGGTAAAAATAAACAATAAATTAACGACTAATCCTACAACTAATTAGACTAGGCTTGACTCTCTAAATTGTCCCCAGTGAAGTCGCCAGCTGTAGCGACCGAAAAATCCGGGTGAGGATTCCTCGAAGGTTCAAAAAATGAAGCCGCCACCCAAGTTTAGTTTAAGGGCAAACATTGGAAAATCCCTTTTGGAATTGATAAGGGTCCTTGAGACCAGATTAGAGTTCGGGAGTCGGTTATGCGTGAGGAAGGTATTAGCACCCCACGACATCCTTCCTAATGAAGGTTACCTGCTAACTAGTTGTAGGTAGAATATTAATTTTGCAAAATGTTTATTTTACCCTTTTATTGTGAATTAGAGGAAACTAAGAGAAAGAAAAGACTTGATATTTTTTGAATTGAAGAAAAGGATTATTTAGGGAAAGACTAAAAAGGTTTTTTATTAGTGCAATTGACAGAGGTCGGGCGCCCTCTGCTCCTACGTATCTCTTGGTAGATAATCAAATCACACGTAGTTCTTGGTAGAAATCTTTGTTTGTTGGTGTATTTTATTTAGGGATTTTAGGGCTCCTGAGTGATCAGTTCATTCGTCCTAAAATGATGACTAACCCAACTATACAGTCGGCTTAGTCCCCTATTTTGTGAAAACGGAGTTTTTTGAAGTTTGGAAGATAGTTTGATGTGTGGTGGTTTGATTTTATTTGAATAGGGGTTTTAGGATTCCTGAGCCGTACGGCTCATTCATCCTTGAACGCTCAGTAACCCGTCTGTACAGTCGGCTTAGTCCCCTACTTTGAGAATTTTATTCGTGGAAAGAAGTATGTTTGTGTTTATTTTGATTGTTTGTTTTAAATAGGTATTTTAGGACATGATCCGTAACGGTTCATTAGTGACCTAAAAAGCAGACTAACCCGACTGTACAGTCGACTTAGTCGCCTATTTATATTTTTTTGAAAATGAAATATTTATATTTTTTTTATAGGTTTTTTTTGGTAAAAGAAATTAATAAAAAAAAGAAAAGAGAGGGTGCAATAGTAAAATGGGGTGCAGTTTGCAGGAGGGAGTTGTATTATTAAAACAGGGTGTGAAAAGCAGCAGCCCAGTTTGTAGACTGGTCCACGAGTTCATGGGCTTTTCAGGGGGAGGCGTAATACGAAAAACGAGTGGTGTAAGTAGTATTGAGTTAAAATGAAAAGACGAAAATATCCCTAGGTTTCCACACTATATAAGGCATTCTAAAAAAACGTAAACCTAATTCCTCCTCAACCTCTCTCGCGGCCCCGTCCCCATCCTATTCCCTCTCAACCCTAATTCCTTAATTCCCTAATCTCTCATCAGCCGCACCACCTAAAACATTGAGAGAGAGAGAGAGAGAGAGAGAAGATGCGACCTGCGTGATTCCCGGTGAGGGAGAGAAGAGACGGTGGCGACTGCGACCGTGACAGCCTTGTGGAGGTAGGAAAAAAACGAAGAAGGAGAGGGAGATGAGTGACGGTGGAGGGAGAGAGATTTCCGGCGAGAGAGGGAGAGCGACGGTGATGAACTGAAGACCACCGTGACTGTGTTCGCAGCAAAGGGTTCGCGATGGTGATGGGTGTTGACGACGGTGATGCGACGCCGAAGAAGAACGCTCACGACGGTGCGATGGTACGATCGGTGGCAGCGACGACTTGGTGGCAGTGACGGCTTGGGCTGACTGTGGTGTTTCGACGACGGTGACCGTCGCCGGTGAAGATTCACAATGGGGGCTCACAAGACAGGTTCGGTTTTGCCTCTTTTTTCATCTATTTCGGTGGTTCGGTTTTGTTTTCCTCTTCTCTCCCATTATTTCTCTAGTTTCTGATTAGCCGAATGATTTCTCACTAAACCCTAATTTCTAACTGAACCTATTTCAGGCTAATTGCTAATTTCACTTTTCTGGAATTAGGGTTTTTCTGATCCTTCGGTTTTGTTGTGCTCTACTGCTACTATTATCCTAGCTGCTTCTGTTTCTGGATCTTTAGTATTTTGAGATTAGGGTTTCAATGTGAAAACCCTAATCCTTTGGTTATGAACTTGTGTATTTTCTGTCCGATTTTTTTTGGTTGCCTTTTCTCTCTCAAGCCAGCTTGTTTATATAGGCAAGAATTAGGGTTTTTCTTATCCTTCTCCATCTTTGTTTCCTATTTTGCAGGTCTTGGGCTTGGGTTGGAGAAGATGGGTGCTTGGTGAGCAAGAAAGGGTTAGGGTCCAGCTGCTGTTGCTGAGGCGCCTCTTTTATTTTTATGTATTTTCAGTTTTTTGTTATTTTTTTGTATTTTTTAATTTATTTTGTATTTTTTTGATTTATGGATATTGTAATATTATTTGTGTAAATCAGATTTTATGTTTTATTTTTTTATGGCTTCTGACAAAAATGAATAAAGCGGGACCAAAAAGGCTAAACGGCCCCAATACTCAACAAACACTAAAATGAGGTCCGAATGCTAAGAAAGGCCCAATTACGCGAGCATAGGTCCAATTAGACAAAAAGGCATCTCGGCCCGATTGAAAAAGCTACTAAGCGTTGGCCCAAATTTAAAACAACACGACATCGAATGAGCCCGAAAACTTTTCTCGTATTAATGTCTATGACACGCGGATTAAATTAAAATGGTTGCGAAAAAAGCGATCGGACAAAATTGGGGTATAACACCAACAAGACATGACTAGCCTCCATAGGAACTACATCACAAACAGCCACATCCTCATATTTACCAATTGAAAAAGAAATTTCTACTAGCTTATCAACAATCATTTCAATATCATTGACAAGCCACTGAAGCTTATATGGTTTGGGATGTGGTTTAGTTTCTAGTTGGAGTTTAGAGACTAACCTTGTGCTAGCAACATTGGTACAACTTCCACCATCAATAATAAGGGAACATACCTTGCCTTGTATGAGGCACCTTGAGTGAAATATGTTCTCCCTTTGAGCAGTATCTTCCTCCTTTACCCCGGCTTCCAATAACCTTTTCATCATAAGTAAGTCTCCACTAGGCATTTGGGTCTCCTCCTCATCAAAATCCCCTTCATACACTTTAGCCCCTTCATCCTCCTCCTCAACCTCCTCTACAAGCATCATTCTTTTGATAGGACATTGAGATGCAATGTGTCCTAAACCTTGGCACTTGAAACACTTAACAACCCGGTTAGTTGAAACAACTTGAGAAGGACTAGTTGTAGTGTTTTTACCTTATGGGTCTTCCGCGGTTTCTTTGGATGATGAAGCACCTTCATTCTTAACATTGCTCTTCCAATTTTGGGGATTAGAAGTGGTAGTGCTTCTTCTTATTTGACCATTCCTCTTGATTTGTTGTTCTATCTTTGTTGCTTGATGAACCAAATCGTCTAGTTAAACATAGTGTTGTAGTTCCACTATGTCACTTATATCACGATTTAGACCATGCAAGAATCTGGCCATGGTTGCTTCTTCATCTTCCACCACATCGGCTCTAATTTTTGCCACCTCCATCTCCTTGAAGTACTCATCAACACTTTTGTTGCCTTAGGTGAGCCGCTGCAATTTGTTGTGCAACTCTCTGTTGTAGTACGATGGAATGAATCTCTTTCTCATGAGTCTCTTCATCTCCTCCCATGTGGCAATGGCTGGCTCATTGTGCCTTCTCCTCTCCTTTGTCAATTGATCCCACCACACCAAAGCGTAATCTGTAAATTCAATGGAAGCAACCTGCACTTTTTAAGGATTAGTGTAATTGTTACAGGAAAAAATTTGTTCAATCTTAGTTTCCCATTCCAAATAGACATCCGCATCATTTTTCCCAACAAACAGTGGGACTTTTATTTTTATACCACCCAACCTATCTCCTCTAGGCTCTTCACGCCTAACTCTCCTCTGAGCCTCCTCGTCATTGTTATTTTGTCTGTTTTCTAACTGAGCAATTCTTTCATGTATACCTTCCACTTCCTCTTTCAAAAGTTCCTTCATTTTTGTCGTGAGGGATTCTAGTAGTAATCGATTTTGAGGATCCATAACTCTTATCAGTTCTTTAAAGAAACCAGAAAATGATCAAAACAAAGAAAAACAATTTTAAATAATAATCCACACACACACACAAAAAGCTTGGAATTGCAAGGAAAAGTCTTCAAAACAAGGTTTGTGGGTTAGAATAAAAAGGAGTAAAATTTTAGGGTATAGTATTGTTTTTTTTAGGCAAATTTCAGGGTATAGTAATATGGAAGAAAAACAACCAATTTTTTTTTTAATTTTTCTTTTTAAACTCAAAAGGAAAAGAGATGTAAACAAAACCGGCCGCCGCTGGGAGGGGGGCTCCCTCCCTGGTTTCTTCCCCTCTCCTCTCAGTGCTCCTTCGCCCTGCTGTCGCTATTGGCTTCGGTCTGGTTGAGTCTGTTCCTCTGATCTGCGCGTTTCTCTTTTGGATCTGTTGGATATGTTGTTAAGCGATTTGGATCTCTTCGCGATCTGGATCTGGATAAGTTCTTGCGCCGCCGCCGTTTCGTGGTTGGATCTTCGACTTCGGTTGTTGTTGTAAATTAATAAAAATGGGTTGGGCGTTGCTTGGGTTGGAACCGCCGTTGGGGGCTTCCTTTCCTCGGATCTGATCTCCTCTGTGACGTCCACGACCTCTCCCCCGAGGCGTTGATGGTCGGATCTCCCTGTTGGTGGATCTGCGCGCTTTTGGAGGAACTATGGAGTGCTTCTGTTCGCGGTGGTTTGTGGCTCTGTTCGCGCAGGGGTTGGTTCTGATGCGGTGTTTTGCGGTGTTTCGCGGTGGTTCACGGTGGTTTGTCTGATGTTCGCAATGGTGGCTGTCGTTTCGGACTTTGGACCCGCAGTCACACCTCCTCTCCTTTTGTCGTGGGCACTTCTCCCTGTCGCTCGCGGTTTTGCTTGATTGTGCCACGGTGTTGGCCGGGGGAGCAAGGCCGCGGTGGTGGTTGGTGGCTCAGCTACCTCGATCAAGCTAGGTGTTGTCGCGGTGTTGGCCGGTAGCACGACTTCGCGATGGTGGCTGGAGTCACGGCGCCAGATGTCTGGGGGTGTGCTGTCGGTGGGTGCTGATTCGATAGTTTGTACATTGTCGGACGCCAGATTGAAGTTTGCAGATCGTCGGGCTCCTCCCCCTTTGCCTTCTGCTTCTTTGCCCCCTCCCAATCGTCTCCGGGCCTCCACCTCTAACCTCGATGCTTTGTGATGTGCTTAATGTGAGGATAGCGAGGTGATGCAGGCTGTTGTGGTTTGGAGTGTGAGTTCAGGAGGTGGTGGGTGGAGGTTGTGTGGGGACTCTCAGGTGTTGCCCTGCCTCCTTTCGGGTTTTCTGTTCGCCTTAGAATTTCTTCCATTAGAGTTCTATGGTTGTTTATTTTAGAGGTCTTGTTGGGCATTCTATTATTGTCCTTATTACCAAGGGTTTTGGTCTAGTCCCCCCTTGTTCTTTTTATATCTCTCTTTATTTTATTAATAAATTCGGGCTGACTGCCTGTTTGATTAAAAAAAAAGATGTAAACAAAACCTGAAATTGGTTGAACAAACTAGAACCTTGCTCTGCTTACCACATGATGGCCTCCTTGTTGTGGAAATTGGCCATTCTTTTGATTTTCAATATAGATTCTGGTTGCAACTTATATTTTTGAGTTTTTGGATGTAAAAAGGATAAACAAAGGGGAAAAGGGTGTGAGGAATTTCGTGGGTTTAGGGATGGGGAATTTAGGGACAGTTTTGGCACTAACGAGAAAAATGAATCGGTTGCTGAATTCGTGAAGAATATGGTGTTTAGGTTAGGGGCGCCACCTTAGTCTAATCCAAGACAAGGAGGATAAGCCTATAAGTGTGAGGATCTCCACAAGAAAAAAAGAATTCTTGATAAGATCGAATAAACTGGTCCAATCCAGAACCAAAGAGTATGAACTCAAAATCTTTGATAAAGTCTTTCTACCGTTTGATTGACACTTAAACTCCCTATTTATAATAAGAGAGGTTCTTGCTGAATACAAAGGAAAAGAAATAAAGGGTATCCAAAAATTACAAGAATACTAGTCTAAACAATTGCAAGAAAATATCCTAGCTTATTTGGCATTGAATGCGCCATTAATGATTAGGATCTTGCATTCCCTTTTTTCTCTTATTCTATTGACGTGCCATAAATGACCTGGATCTTGTAATTTCTTTTTCCTCTGATTACCTTTCTTGATTAGCAAGTTTTCTTGGTTAGCAAGTTTGCCTTCCTTGATTAGCAAGTTTGTTGACTCCATCAACTCACACAAATATGCGCCACACACACCCCTTGAAGTGGATTAAACACACTAAAAAAATAACTTGAAATGAAATAAGTTAGTGCCTTGGTCCCAAATAAATCAATTGGTTACATGCACTTTTTATTTAATAAAATGAAATAACTTTGGCGCCTTTGTCATGCAAATTGCGCCTCTACCATAGCTTGTATGACAAGCATGGTTTTTGGTACAATTACATTGTTGCCCTCTTTTGCAATGGCCTTAGTCATGAATTGGACTAAGCTTTCTTGGACTCTCTTTGACCTTGCCCTAGTCATTGGACCTCCTAAGCTTTGAATGGTACTTTGGTGCTCCATGTCCTCATCATAAGTCATGTCTTAGCTAGGTAGGTCCAGGGCTCACTTTCCTGTGATATTGAAAAGCTGGATATCTTTAGAACTTTAACATGAAATAGAAGACCTAAACATCTCCTTGAAAGCTATGTAGAGAATTGAAAAGCTGGGACTTCCCATTTTTCTTTTCATGTGACCATCATTTCTATCAATTTAATCACCTGCACATAAACAATGTAGCTTTATTCAATTTCAACTGGAATATTAAGTGTTTGACACTCCCATTTGCTTGATCTATACAAAGAAGATAAAATAGAGTTAAGAGAGGGAAGTTCCCTGCCATCGTACCAACAACGCCTTTGCCAATGCGTAATCTCACCAAATTTACCAAATTGCTTCATAAATTGGGCTGCAAAATGGAACAATGCAACATAGTCTCTTTTATCCCGTGCAACTGGTCAATGCGCTAGTTTGTATGAGTTTTAGTGCAGTGGTTTGCCCGGTTCAGCATAGTCTCTTTTATTTTGAAAAACAGGTAAAACATCTTGTATGGTTTGGGCCAGTTTTTAAAACGCAACTTTATCCATTAAACAATAAAAAAAGCACCACGGCCACATATAAAAATAATTAATATTTATTACATTATTCTAACATTTCAAGTGCTAGAAAAATAATATTTTAGTTTTAGTGGAGGTGAGGGAATGTTAGTTTCCGGGGTTTGAATCCGGGACTTCTTTCTTGCACTTTTTCAATATCTCTTAGCTCGTCAACTGAACTACCTACTTGGGATAATATTTTAGTTAGTAGTTTCGCTCCCATTACTATTTTAGGTGAGCTTCGCCACTACTTTCCCTCCCCTTTGTCTTTCCTTTGTCTTCGTGAATAACTTGAACACAACATTTCTGCTTTTCATAATAACACAAATCAAAGGTTAGATGACGACAGTGAATTGATTTGTTAGCTTAATAAAACTTGAAATATTATTCAAATCAAAGGAAAAGGAATTACCAATTCGTTCAAATATGCAATCATGTACTTATGGCAAAATAGAGTAATATATATTTCCTTATTGGTGGTCAATTTTTCTTGAATATTTTGAAAAAGAGTATTCATTGACATATTCTTCAAGTTAAGCTTATGTGGACACAAATCCATATAATTCATTGATACCCCTTTCAACACATTGACGATGCTGATATCTAGTGGCCTGTAAGAAAAACTATCAAATTTATTAATATATGTACAAATGCGAGAAATTTACATAATGAAATAAACTTTACTACTTACGTGCACCATATGCTCAAATGGCTTAACTCAAGCCACTCTTCACCGGAAACCATGTCCATGATCTCTTTGAAGGAGACAAAGCACTCATGTTGTTCATGCTCCAACCTTATCCTAGCATGTCTCTTATCAGCATACCCCGTCATAAGGATCTCTTTCAACCAATCGATTTTGACCTCCTCCACATAAGATGGTGAGCAGCTAGCCTTAGATCCAACAGTGGTCATGAGAGAGGGAACCTGAACAACCGCATTTTGACCTCCTCCACATGAGTTGGTGTGCTGAATAATTAAAACATACATATAAATTAAGCTAGTATTTATGAATTGATTCAAATAATATAACAGATCTAGTAATATAAACATATATCTCTGCCAACGCCTTGCGAACTCGGTCTTGCACCATCACTTCCACGCCCTTCCTAATTTTTTTTATAAACTCTGCTATGTCAACTTGTGAGCTGCTCGAGGCAGAACGTGCTACACCTCCAAAGTATCTCTTTAGCCCGACACCTTTTCCAGCTCCCCGAGCACGACCGGGATGCTCAGGTGTTCCAATGGTAGCAGTCAAAATATCATTATTTCCTACAACAACAACATGTTCACGTGTTACAATTGAATTAATTAAACAAAGCATACTTTTATTCAACTTAGATCCACACAAAATGCCTTAGTACTACAAGAATTTCGAGGATTTCCGGCGGCCAAAATCCGCCGGTAATGGCCAAAATCCGCCGGTAATTGGACATTACCGACGGATTTTTTCCGCCGCAAAGCCGCCGGTAATTTGCCCGCAGGTAACGGTTACTGGGGGATTTTCCGCCGGAAAACAATTGTAATTTAAATTCAAAACCCGCCGGTAAAGTGATTAAATCCGCCGGTAATTAATTTTATTTAAAAAAAAAACAGTTTTTAATTCCTTTATTTAAAAAAATAATATTATTATTATTTGTTAATTAAAATATCTTTTATTCAATTCATAAAAAAACAGTTTTTAATTCGTTTATTTAAAAAATAATATTATTGTTATTCGTTAATTAAAATATATGTTATTTAATTCATAAAAATTTAATTAAATTAAATTTATAATATAAATGCTAATTAAACGAGAATTGAATAACGCTTTAAATGATAAAAAAATTGCATAAACATCCAAGAATTAAAATATTTATTACAAAATACAAATTAAAATATCCTAGATCTAACAAAACTGCTAGTCATAGTAGCACTCAGACGAGTTATTAAACCATGTTTCTAAATCAACTGTGCTGAGGTCTAGATCTGTGTTGATCTGCTGCTGGGGTTGCTGGGGCTGCTGGGGCTGCTGCTGGGGCTGTTGGGGTTGCTGGGGCTGCTGCTGGGGCTACTGTTGGGGTTGATGTGGCTGACCATAAGGGCTGTGAAAGGAAGGCTGGAAGACTGGTGCGTACGGCTGAAAAGCAGAGCCGTAAGGCTGCTGCATCTGCATCTGCATCTGCTGCGGTGGATAAAATGATGATGATGATGGCATAAATGGCCTCGGGTATTGAGACATAGTATCCATCATTTGCTTATAGCGCTCTTCATTCAACCGTTGCTGCTCCGCCTGCTGCTCCCGCATCTGCCGCATTTCTTCATTATGTTTTTTCTCTTGGTCGTTCAATTTCTACGTCAACAACTCA
>CM076849.1:139181838-139194338 GCA_039519185.1 Astragalus membranaceus | reverse complement strand
ATTGGAAAATGCGCATGAATATGAGCAGAAGATTGGTCTTCACTTACTGCCTCTGATGACAAGAACTCCCTAATAAGAAATTATTAATTAATTGTTATATACAACTACTGTGTAATTTAATTTAATTGAGATAGGTCGAGAAATACATACTCAATGAATGGTTGGACCTCGGTACAGTTTATCATAACATGAACATGGGCTAAATTTAACTCTTCTTCTGTTAGCCAATGAATTGACTCTTTCCCAGACGGACGACCAGGTAGACAAAAGACAGACAAAGGTAAATGATATCTTGGACATTCAACTTCCATGTCATTTCGACTACTTGTAGGAGCAAATTCATTCTTGAAATAATAGGAACAAAAATGAGTTGTTTCACGGTGTAAGTAAGAAGAACATATCGATCCTTCAACTCTAGCTTTATTCTTAACTGATCTTTTTGAATCACCCATGAACCTAGAAAATGATATCTATCATTTGTTAATATATATAATCATCAATCTAATCATTAATCTAAATGATATATATATATATAACTGACCTTTCAAACGGATACATCCATCTGTATTGGACAGGCCCGCCAAGTTTAGCTTCATATGCGAGATGAACAGGAAGATGCTCCATAGAATCAAAGAAACCAGGCGGAAATATTGTCTCCAACTTGCATAAGATAAATGGAATGTCTTGTTCCATTTTTGTAAGATCATCCGCTTTTAGTGTTGCAGAACACAAATTCTTAAAATATTGACTTATTTCAATGAGTGGATTCAAAACGTGTGTTGGCAACGAACTAAAGGCAATAGGAAGTAAGCACTCCATCAATACATGACAATCATGGCTCTTCATCCCATGTAACCTCCCATTATCCACAAATTCTTAAAATATTGACTTATTTCAATGAGTGGATTCAAAACGTGTGTTGGCAACGAACTAAAGGCAATAGGAAGTAAGCACTCCATCAATACATGACAATCATGGCTCTTCATCCCATGTAACCTCCCATTATCCACATCGGAACATCTTGCTAAATTGGAAGAATAACCGTCTGGCATTTTTAACTCAGAAATCCACCGATAAACTGCTTTCACTTGCTCCGTAGATAAAGTATAATTGCCTTTGGGTTTCAGTGTCCTGCCGTTAGCTTGTTGAACCAATAACAAATCCTTTCGCCTGCAGTAATGATCCACGTCCTTCCTAGCCTTCTCATTGTCTTTCGTTTTACCTTTCACGTTCATAACAGTGTTAAATATGTTATCAAGGAAATTCTTTTCAATATGCATTACATCAAGAATGTGTCTCAATAGATTATCTTTCCAATATGGAAGTTCCCAGAAAATACTTTTTTTTGTCCAATTATGCCATAGTCCATAACCATCTGGACGAGAAACAACACCAGGAACCACTTCCACAGGAGGGATATCCTTGACACTGTTCCAAACTTCTTCTGGTGTCAGTCTACGAGAAGGTTCACCTGTTTCAACGTTCCCCTTGATGAATGCATATTTTGACTTTCTAAAAGGATGCTCGGTAGGTAAAAACCTACGGTGCGAGTCAAACCATGAGGATTTTCCTCCATATTTAAAAGTAAAAGCCTTTGTGTCAACCATGCAAATTGGACACGCCATCTTACCATGTGTCCCCCATCCAGACAACATTCCATACGCAGGAAAGTCATTAATTGTCCACATCAAAGCCGCCCTCATCATGAAATTTTGTCTTCGTGCTGGATCATAAGTTAAAACACCATTCCACAACCTTTTTAGGTCATCAACCAAAGGTTGCAAATATATGTCAATACCAGCCGTTGGATTAGTTGGCTCTGGTATTATAGCATTTAAAAACATATACGGTTTAGACATACACATTTTAGGAGGAAGGTTGTATGGGGTAATAATACATGGCCAACAAGAATACGGTGTTGCTGATGCTTGAATATATGGTGTGAAACCATCAGAGCATAAACCAAGCCGAACATTGCGTGGATCATTGGCAAAATCTGGATGAACACGATCAAAATGCCTCCAAGCTTCACCATCAGATGGATGACGTAATTCACCAGAATTATTTCTATTTTCATAGTGTCACGTCATTTTACCCGCAGTTTCCATTGAAGTGAACATCCTCTTCAGTCTTGGTATAATCGACAAATAGAACATTGCTTTCCTTGGAACTGGTTTGGCTTTGCTTGTCCCTTTCCTGCTGACACGATACCGTGGCTCTTGACAAAACTTGCATTCCAGCAACTCTCCATCATTTATGTCAAACTCATTGTTATAATAGATCATGCAACCAGACACACAACAATTAATTCTTATAGATGTTAAACCAAGCTTCGATACCAATCTTTTAGCATCATAATAACTCTGCGGAAAAAGTCCTCTAACAGGGGTTGCATCCAACATCATTTTTGTCAGGTATTCCATGCACAATTCCGCAACGTTAAATTGAGACTTAAGACCCAACAACCGAACACACATTGATAACTTAGAGTCTGTAGATCCTTCAAATAATGGTTTATTTGTCTCACTCAAAAACATATAAAACCTCTGAGCTTCCTCGTTTGGAACTTCTTCTGCATCATATTGTGGTTCTTCGAAATCTAAATTTACACCGACGGCATCAGATATCATCCCCTGAACAACATCAAACGGCGGTTGATATCCGGTAGTCGTTGGATTACTACTTGATGTGGAAGCTACGACTGGACTTGATGCGAGACCTTGATCTGCTTGGACATGAACATTATCAACCGCAGGAACTCCAGCTGCTACCTCGCCATGACGGGTCCATATCCAATAATTTTGTTTAAACCCATTATTGTACAAATGAAGTCGAATATCACCTTCCTTGTTTATAGATCGAAACACACATATGGAGCAAGGACATCTAATTCCACCTTGTCGCTCAAATTCATTTTAACGCTTAGCAAAAAGAACAAATTCTTCGACTCTTTGTACAAAACGTCGTTTCAACCCAGTTCTCCCAGGAAATATTCTATCATACATCCAACTACGATCCATTTTTTTGTGTACGTTCCTTAATTATAACATACACAACACCACATATATCACGTGTATTAGAATAATACACATTGGTAGGGATATTTTATATTTGACCAAATACATTAAAATAATTCGTATTTAATTTTACTACAAAATAACTAATAATTTTTCGGTTTTTAACTAATAAATAAAATAATTCGTATTTTAAAAATCTCAAAATTTTTAGATAATTATTATTATACAAATAGTGTAAACACAATTTAATTATTACACAATAAATAAAATTTATTTTATTTTTGTAAAAAACTTATAATTTATAATAATAACAACAAATACATTTAATAACGAATAAATTTGTTAACTAACCGGTAATGTAGAGAAGTCTCTGACAAAACTTCAAAGTGGCAACTCCAAAGTGGCAACTCCAATCAATTGCAAAACAAATAATAACAAAAAAAAATATTAAACAACACATATTTAAAAATTAAATATTAACTAAAACAATCAAAATTTAGTTAAAAAACATACCTTAAACAAAACTTAAGAACAAAACAGACTTCGAAAAAAGTGGATCGAGAGATATTGAGAAGAAAATAGTGAGAGATTTAGGAGAAAAGAGTGAGAGATTTCAGAGTAGAGAGTGAAGAGTGAGTGAAGAGGGAGTGAGGAGGGGTTCGAATATATAGGAGAATGGGCGCCAACGGCTATTTTGCAAAATCAGCCGGAAATGTCTGTTACCAGCGGATTTGCTGCTTACCGGTGGATTTTGCAACAGACATTCGCTTTACCAGCGGATAAATTTGAATTACCGGCGGATATTTGATGTTTAAAATTTAAATATTATCCGCCGAAAATAGTGCTTACCGGCGGATTTTTGGCGGACTGTTACCGGCGGATTTGACTACGATTACCGGCGGATTTATCCGCCGGTAATTGCATTTATCGGCGCATTGTTTTTTTTAAATTTCGCGTAAAACCTGTCCGCCGGTAAGTGCACCAAATCCGCCGGTAATTTAACAGTCGAAATAAAATCCGCCGGTAACATTGTAAAATCCGCCGGTAATATACCGGGGGATCCAGGCCACCGGTAACGTGCCAAAATACGCCGGTAATTTACCGGTGGACTAAATCCTCCGGAAATTGCCCCCCGAAAATGAGCAAAATTCTGGTAGTGTAGAAACACCACACAAAATTTTACTTACAATCTTAGATCCAACTGATGCTGACTCCTCAGATAAATAAGATCTAGACTTGTTTTTGCGGCCAGCCTTCCACAGCTCATGACGCTCTGGAGATGTAGCCTCCACCTCCAAATCAGGATCACCAGACTCCACCTGGATTTTTTTGATTTGATCTTCTTTCAAAGTCTTCTTCAACTTTTAATAACCGTCTGGCCCCATTGTATGGGGTAATAATACATGGCCAACAAGAATACGGTGTTGCTGATGCTTGAATATATGGTGTGAAACCATCAGAGCATAAACCAAGCCGAACATCGCGTGGATCATTGGCAAAATCTGGATGAACACGATCAAAATGCCTCCAAGCTTCACCATCAGATGGATGACGTAATTCACCAGAATTATTTCTATTTTCATAGTGTCACGTCATTTTACCCGCAGTTTCCATTGAAGTGAACATCCTCTTCAGTCTTGGTATAATCGACAAATAGAACATTGCTTTCCTTGGAACTGGTTTGGCTTTGCTTGTCCCTTTCCTGCTGACACGATACCGTGGCTCTTGACAAAACTTGCATTCCAGCAACTCTTCATCATTTATGCCAAACTCATTGTTATAATAGATCATGCAACCAGACACACAACAATTAATTCTTATAGATGTTAAACCAAGCTTCGATACCAATCTTTTAGCATCATAATAACTATGCGGAAAAAGTCCTCTAACAGGGGTTGCATCCAACATCATTTTTGTCAGGTATTCCATGCACAATTCCGCAACGTTAAATTGAGACTTAAGACCCAACAACCAAACACACATTGATAACTTAGAGTCTGTAGATCCTTCAAATAATGGTTTATTTGTCTCACTCAAAAACACATAAAACCTCTGAGCTTCCTCGTTTGGAACTTCTTCTGCATCATATTGTGGTTCTTCGAAATCTAAATTTACACCGACGGCATCAGATATCATCCCCTGAACAACATCAAACGGCGGTTGATATCCGGTAGTCGTTGGATTACTACTTGATGTGGAAGCTACGACTGGACTTGACGCGAGACCTTGATCTACTTGGACATGAACATTATCAACCGCAGGAACTCCAGCTGCTACCTCGCCATGATGGGTCCATATCCAATAATTTGGCTTAAACCCATTATTGTACAAATGAAGTCGAATATCACCTTCCTTGTTTATAGATCGAAACACACATATGGAGCAAGGACATCTAATTCCACCTTGTCGCTCAAATTCATTTTAACGCTTAGCAAAAAGAACAAATTCTTCGACTCTTTGTACAAAACGTCGTTTCAACCCAGTTCTCCCAGGAAATATTCTATCATACATCCAACTACGATCCATTTTTTTGTGTACGTTCCTTAATTATAACATACACAACACCACATATATCACGTGTATTAGAATAATACACATTGGTAGGGATATTTTATATTTGACCAAATACATTAAAATAATTCGTATTTAATTTTACTGCAAAATAACTAATAATTTTTTGGTTTTTAACTAATAAATAAAATAATTGATATTTTAAAAATCTCAAAATTTTTAGATAATTATTATTATACAAATAGTGTAAACACAATTTAATTATTACACAATAAATAAAATTTATTTTATTTTTGAAAAAAACTTATAATTTATAATAATAACAACAAATACATTTAATAACGAATAAATTTGTTAACTAACCGGTAATGTAGAGAAGTCTCTGACAAAACTTCAAAGTGGCAACTCCAATCAATTGCAAAACAAATAATAACAAAAAAAAATATTAAACAACACATACTTAAAAATTAAATATTAACTAAAACAATCAAAATTTAGTTAAAAAACATACCTTAAACAAAACTTAAGAACAAAACAGACTTCGAAAAAAGTGGATCGAGAGATATTGAGAAGAAAATAGTGAGAGATTTAGGAGAAAAGAGTGAGAGATTTCAGAGTAGAGAGTGAAGAGTGAGTGAAGAGGGAGTGAGGAGGGGTTCGAATATATAGGAGAATGGGCGCCAACGGCTATTTTGCAAAATCCGCCGGAAATGTCTGTTACCAGCGGATTTGCTGCTTACCGGTGGATTTTGCAACGGACATTCGCTTTACCGGCGGATAAATTTGAATTACCGGCGGATATTTGATGTTTAAAATTTAAATATTATCCGCCGAAAATAGTGCTTACCGGCGGATTTTTGGCGGACTGTTACCGGCGGATTTGACTACGATTACCGGCGGATTTATCCGCCGGTAATTGCATTTATCGGCGCATTGTTTTTTTTAAATTTCGCGTAAAACCTGTCCGCCGGTAAGTGCACCAAATCCGCCGGTAATATACCGGGGGATCCAGGCCACCGGTAACGTGCCAAAATACGCCGGTAATTTACCGGTGGACTAAATCCGCCGGAAATTGCCCCCCGGAAATGAGCAAAATTCTGGTAGTGTAGAAACACCACACAAAATTTTACTTACAATCTTAGATCCAACTGATGCTGACTCCTCAGATAAATAAGATCTAGACTTGTTTTTGCGGCCAGCCTTCCACAGCTCATGACGCTCTGGAGATGTAGCCTCCACCTCCAAATCAGGATCACCAGACTCCACCTGGATTTTTTTGATTTGATCTTCTTTCAAAGTCTTCTTCAACTTTTTATAACCGTCTGGCCCCATTGTGTGGTTGTATTTATTATTTTTTTGAATATTCTTGGCAGCTTCTCTCTTAGCCTGCTACAAAGAACAAACACCTCCACATATATAAAAGATCATTAATGTTTAAGAAACTAAAATATTTGTAGTTAAAACAATACCACAAACTCCTCAGTAATGCGACTGTCTTGAAACGGTAGATATGCTGCTATACTTGTGACATGGAGTTTTTTCACCATCTTTATCCCCATTACCAAAGACATATGTTCTGGTGAGACTTGTCTTGAACTGTCTCCAGCAAATATTGATATGAGACATCCAAGTCTTCTCGAATTTCTTATTGTCGGGAACATCAAATGTTTGCTTTACATCATCCCAAACAATCTTTTTTGTCTCGTCATCAACGTCACTCCAGTTCATGGGCAATATGCTTATTTTTGTTCGTGCAACCACCCCTAAATAGGTCTTGAATTTGTTAGCATACGGACCAATAAAATCTCCTTTACTATCAATATCCACTATATTTTTGACCAATTGGGCGCCTAGAAGTGAACTTATTTAATGATGTAGGAAGTCTAGTATTCTTTTTGGAGGGTCGGCACTCGAATCATCCTTGATATCTGTTTAAACAAACAAAACAAAATATATCAGTCATTCATTAAACAAATGCAAAGTTTATTTATATATTTGAACTAAAGCTAGAATCATGTATAGGATTTGTACCAAAGCTTATTTATATACCAAAGCTAGAACAAAACCTGAACTTATGAAAAAGACCACTAAAATATAGTAGTGATCATTCAATATGAACTAGAGAGGAAAAAACAATCCCTACTCAATATGATGTGTGAAACCATCCATACACATTTGGAGAAACATACAAAAGAAGAAATTGGAAAACATGCTTCTATCAGTTACAAAATCTGTCACATTCTCATAGGAAATAATAGAAACAAACAATCATCGTCAACTTCATTGTCATCAACTGAAGTAGGCACTTGTGTTAACAAACAAGGTGTTTCGGAAATTGCAAGACTTGAATCTTCATTTTCATCACTGCCTATTTTTCCTTGTAGGACCACTTACCACTTTTTGTTAGAAGGAACTTTGACATAGAATACTTGTTTTGCTTGGTCAGCCATGATGAAAGGTTCATCATTATAACTTACCTTGTCAAGGGCCCCTTGTGTAAATCCCATTTTCTCGGTACGTACACCACTATTGTTGTTAACCCACTTACATTTAAAAAGAGGCACTTTAAATTTACAGTAATCAAGCACCCAAATCTCTTTAATGACACCAATGTAAGTAATGGATGCGAGTACGAGATTAGTATCCTTTGAACTAGAGAAGTGCATTGAGGAAGCCAAGACCATAACTCCACTTTTTTGCATGGTACTTTTGTCATCTTTCGACTTTGTGTAAAAGGAAAATTTATTTATGTCGTATGCGCTCCAACACACGACATCAAAGCTAGGGTCATGTGCTAACCATCTCAAAGTCTCAGAGGCACTCGCATCTTTCTTAATCTCTAATTTATACCAATCTATGAATGTGTTGTTATGCTCATTCAATAACAATATTTCTTTCATTCAAGGGTTTTTGGCCTTTACTATCTCTTTTTGGAGAGACAAGTAAGGTAATACCTCATCTGTGTTATTCAAAACATACAAATGTGCTTGAAGCACTTCAGCTCGACCCATTCTCTTAGTGGTTATACCATGTCTACCTTTACCTTGACATCTCCCTGCATAACGAGACTTTGGTAGTCCCACAGATTTCGCTTCTGACAAGTAGTCTGAACAAAATTCAATAGCTTCTTCTGTGACGTACCTTTCAACAATGGATGCTTTAGGACGATATTGGTTCTTCACATACCCTTTCAAGATCTTCAAGTATCGCTCGATTGGGTACACCCACCATAAATAAATAGGGCCGCATAATCTAATCTCCCTAAACAGATGAACAATTAAATGAACCATGATATCAAAGAATGAGAGAGGAAAAAACATCTCCAACTGACACAAGATAATAGCAACCTCATTTTCCAACTCGTCCAATTTTTGAGGGTTGATGACTTTAGCACATATACTATTGAAGAATAAGCACAACCTAGTTATGGTAATATCAGACATCTTTCGGTAAGATGCCCCGAATTGCCACAGGTAGTAGTTGTTACATCAAGACGTGGCAGTCATGAGACTTCAAGCCAACTAATTTGAGATCTTTCATTGAAACCAGTCGCTTTACATTTGAAGAGTGACCATGTGGCACATTGATTCCCCGTGGACACTCGCAAAAGCTCATTTTCTCTTTTTTGATTAGGTATAACATGCTGGAGGCAAATATGTGCCTTTCCCTCTTTCCACTGGATGTAACTGTTTTCTTATGCCCATCTCATGCAAATCTAAACGAGAATTTATACCATCCTTTGTCCCTTGAATGTTGAGAAGCGTCCCGATGACACTATCACAAACGTTTTTCTCGACGTGCATGACATCAAGACAATGCCTTACATCAAGATTGGACCAATACGGAAGATCAAAAAACACCGACCTCATCTTCCACTTGTTTTTTCCTTGTACTGCTTTTGCTTTTTGCCGAATACAACTTTGATGTCCTTAACCAATTGATAGACTTCTTCTCCGGTCAAGGCATTGAGAGCAATGTCATTTTCCTGGCATCCATTAAAAGCTTTTTTCAATCTGTGATTAGGTTTGAGAAATTTCTGATGCCCAAGATAGACTGTCTTCCTTCCACGTTTGAGTTGATGGTGGCACGTTCCTTCTGCACAAATAGGACAACCGTTATGCCCCTTGACACTATACCCTGACAAGTTTCTGTATACTGGAAAGTCATTGATCGTGCAAAATAACATGGCTCGCAGCTTGAAAGTTTCACTACAATACCCTTCAAACACATTCACGCCTTCATCCCACATTTTTCTCAAGTCTTCAATCAATGGACTAAGGTAAACATCTATGTCATTACCTGGTTGTTTCAGACCAGAAATCATCTTGGATAACATCATATATTTGCGCTTCATGCACAACCATGAAGATAGGTTGTAAATTACAAGGAGAACAGGCCACGAGCTATGATTCGTACTTAAGTGAATCCATCCCAACCTAATGGGACGTGGCAACATTTGCCTAGGGACGAAGATAATTCCTTTACGGGGTTAGCCAAGTGACAAACTCCAAATGTGCATTGTCATCGCCGTGGCATCCCTCGAGAATGGAATCCTTGAAATCATGCATCACAACCATCCAGACCTCGGTATGGTAAAGGGACATCGTGTCGTTATGCCTAGAAAAGTTCCGTCCTTTTATTTTTATTCTTTGATTCTTTCTTTCTTCCTTCCTTCCTTCTTTGATATATATATATATATATATATATATCAAGGAGCCCTGCCTGGAGTCCTGTGCCTGGGCTCCGGGGTCCTGGGCAGGTTGGGTGGTGCCCCCTATAGTAGCATAACGGACCAAAGCCACTTCTACCCCAACGTCGACACTTTTTTCTGGAGACATAATGCCCTCTTTTGGAGTTCTAGAAGGAATTTTTTTATACCCTTTTGCAGGATTGTAGAGACTATTGAGAGGTACAATCCTACCAATTTTCTTAATTTTTTGACAACCGGCCTATTTATTATGAATTTTTTCGCATAAAACTTGAAAAATACGAGAAAAATCACAAATTGAATTTTGGCTTCTCTATTTTTCTGGGAGTCCCTAATAACATTTAGAAGAACTCCAGGAAGGTATTTTTCATTTTGAGGTGTGAAACTCCTAATTTGACTTTTTTACCGAAATGAACAAAACTGTCATACCGAAAAATATGAATTTGTACTTGGAGTGTGAATTTTGGCTTCTCTATTTTTCTGGGAGCTACTGGGAACATATGGAATGCCCCCAAAAATTTCCAATCCATTCTACCAAGCGACCAATTTTATATAATTTTTGGTTGAAAATCGGCATAAACCGAAAAAATACAAAGGTGCGTCTAGAGGTTTCTATTTGACGCCATTATTTTTCTGGGACATCATGCTGTCATGCCCAATGTTTCCACCAAGTTTTTTCCAATTCTTCCAAGCGACCTATTTTTCACTTTTTTTTGATCAAAATACCGTTTTTTTGCGACTACCGTTAAATGCTTCGGATGAGATGCGCTCCAAACGAAGAAACTTAACTAGGGACACGGGGAATGAAAACACAACAAAATTATCCTAGGACATTATGCATGAGGATAAATTGGTCTTAATGCTTGGGTGAGTTGACCATGAGCATGCCTTGCTCATGGCGCTTGTTCCCACCAAGTGACAACGTGGTGCAATGTGCCCAATGTTCCCACCAAGTTTTCTCCAATTCTCCTAAGCGGCCGAGCAAGTGGAAACATAGTGCAAGTTCTTGTCCCCTCTCTTGCTTTTTTTTCTCGACTACCGATCCCCACAATGCATCGTGTTTCCTCCATGGGTTATACAACTCACACCCATGCACCACAAGTTGAAACATCAGAGGCGCATAGTCTCCGTCATGGGACAAGTGCTCTAAAACCTTAGAACAAAAAGGTGGGTTGTGCCAAGACTTGTGTTTTTTCACTTGTTTTTGGAAGGGGGGCGAATCGAAGCGACAAGGGCTGAACCTCAGTGGATCGTGGCAGCAAGGCCACTCTGCCACTTACAATACCCCGTAGCGTATTAAGTCGTCTGCAAAGGATTCTACTTGCCGCTCAATGGGACTAGCGCTTCAAGGTGTCTCGCAAGGCGCATCCACCTTGGGAGAGTCCCCAACGGCACGTGCCTCTGAGGGGACAAGGCCCCCTACTGCTGGTCGGTGTAACGCCCTAAAATTTAATTAATTATTTAATTAAATTGTTTGGAATTTAATTGGTAGAAATAATAAAATAAAAATAATGTTAGAATATATGGACCTATGGTTAGAGTTAGTTGTAGCGAATTTGAAGTGTCATGGAAAAGGCCCATGATGTATTCGAATTAGCCAAGAGAAAAGCCCATAGAAATTAACTAATTATAAAAAGGCATTATTTAGGGTTTTGCTCATTTAGAAGAAATAAAAACAATAAGGATTAGAGAGGAGAGAAGAGAGAGGCGCGGCGAAGGAGAGGAGAGGAGCTAGGGCAAGCCAAAGTTCCGAATTCTCCAAAGGCTAAGGTAAGGGTGGGGTTCTATCTCTATAATTGGGTGTATGAAGGGCTCTATATAGGAAGGTTAATGGAACCTTAGGTGATTAAGTTAGGAAACCCTAGTTGTAGGAATTAAATTGATTGATGATAAATGAATGTGATTTCATGATGATTGAGCATGATTGATAATGATTGGATATGATTGATGATGATTGAGCTTGCTTGTTGATGATTTGAACCAAAAATTCTGTCCATAGGGCGCCATGGGCGCCAATGTTGCTGTTGCTGTGTGACTGGGCGCCTTCCTGGGCGCCAAATCCTGTGTCTGTTCCTGTTTCCTGGGCGCCAAGGGCGCCATCCAGTTGTGTTGCGTTGCTGTCTTGCTGGTACCTGGCGCCAAGGGCGCCAACATCCTGGCTGCCCAATTGTTGTTGTTTATGTGGTTCTGGCGCATGGGCGCCAAGGGCGCCAAGATGGTGGCTGCCCAATTGTGGTTGTCTATGACTTTCTGGCGCATGGGCG